>CM076571.1:705544081-705633584 GCA_034641835.2 Pinus albicaulis | reverse complement strand
TTTTAATTTTTATTGGAGAACTCGACTGGCGCGGGTTTTAACCCGACAGTAGTGCCACTTGGCGCTTGTTGCTTCTGTCTGTCTCGCGCCACTTGGCTTTTGGCGCTAGTTTCAAGGCCACAGTCGCGCCACCCCTGTGACTTTTTTGAGTTTCTTCATTTTTTGGCTTTCTGAGCTTGACCAATACTTTTCTTCTTGATTTCTCGACTGTTCGAGCCTCTTGGAGTCTTGTTTGACTGGAATTCACCTCTATCCTTGGGTTGTTTGCCTCTATCTACCGATTTCACGTTTTTAGCCCTAGGGCATCTGGTGGCTTAGTGAATCGAGCCTTCCTTGGGAGTTTTGGTGTTCTGATTGTCCTGTAAACTTGTTGATTGAATCTCCACGCTCTCTTAACAGTCTTTGATTGTTTTGTTGCGTTTTTTGAGTGATTGTTCATTCCTTCATTCAGAATTCGTTTGTCTTGCTTTGGACCTAGATCACACGGTCCATCGGAAGTTTTCAAGTCTTTCTTTGCTTTGAGGGACTTCGGGTCGATTTAGAGATTTGGTTGCTTGTTTCGTTGAGTGAATGTTGTGTGCTTCGCTCTCTTAGACATCATTTCTCAAATTGTTCCTTTTTGTTTTCAGTGCACATTAGCCATTAAACATTGAAATTTAAAAAAAAATAAAAAATATATATATATATATATATATGATCTCTTTTGCTTTTGTTAAATTAGTGCAAATTGTGATCTTTTCCATATTGCTAGTAATTAGTGTTTGAATGAAAAGCGTGCAATTGCATTAGTTGCATTAGAGACATTCTTGTTTGTATTCCATTCATTTCGTTTGCATAAAAGCTCTCAACTCTCATTTAATTAGTTTTCATCGAACGAAATGTTGCACTATGGCATATAGCTTGCATTTAGGAGACACTACATACGATAAGGCCTGGAAATTGAAACTTAATTGAAGATCAACTGTAAAATTTATTCAATTAACCTAAGTCAACATTGGAACTTAACGCAACATATTTAGAAGGTCTAGGCTAGAGACGTGTTCCGGCGTCGTTAAACCTAGCAGCTGTCGTTCGCCTGTTGGCTTTAGACAGCGCTAGTACGGACTTGCGCTCCCCGTACCGTCGCGTATATAAAGGGAGACCCCTATAGGTTTCAATCCTTTATCCATAGGAAGCCGAGTCTGCCGCCCTATACCCGTGATACACCGAACACAGCATTCGGGGAGACTACCTGCACGTACGGAAAGTCCTTGGTCGATTTCTGTTTCATTTTTGAAACCAAGGTGTATATTGCAGTTCACGGATATTTGGTACACCCTTCGTGCCTAGTTTTTCCTGAGCAGTCATTTGGTCTTTTCTGACTCCCTAAACTTGAAAAGACCGTCAAGCGCTTGTCCTTTCACGCTTGTGTCAACTCTGAAAGAGATAGAGTCATCTTTTTATCGTTTCTCGACTCTTAAAACATGAAACGGTAGGATTTCTTACTTTCCAATGCGGTAAAATTAATCGCCCACGATTACACTCCTGTTTAGACATTGCTTGTTGACCATTTGATCGTGTGTCTTATCTCATTTTTCAGCCTGTGTGTGGTTTTGAGTTTTGATGGCAACTTTTTCAGAGTTCACCAACCAAGGGATCCCCTCAGAAGGGAACCCCGGTCATTTTCCTCCTTTTGGAAATGTTGGTGCTCCTTACATGGCGACGTTGTCCCTTCCTGGGTTAACTGTTGGGTTGCCTGTTTGGTTGTTCTCAACCTCTGTAGTTCCGGATGTCTCCACTACTGTTCAATCAGTTCCTTCGACGGAACAACATCATGTTGATTCCAAGGTGGACCTCTCCCCTTCTTCGCCTGTTTCTGCGTCCTCCTCTTCTACTTCGCCTGGTGAAAGTTTGGATTCAAGTAACCAGGTGGCTAAGAAGAAGAAGAAGAAGACAAAGAAGAAGAAGTCCGATAAGCGAGAGGCTAAATGTGCAGCTACTGCCTCCGAGATATCTCCTCTTGATAGTCCTTCCAACCCTCCTCGGAAAGTCAAGTTCCCGTGCATGTTGTGCACGGGAGACCATCTTCTTCGAGACTGCCCTGGCATTCCCAAGGTGCTCAAAGTATGGTCCAACGGCTGCCCACCGTTGCCTTTGGCTTCCGGGAGTCAAGTTGGGGGCACGTCTTCAGCTGCTGTTGATAAGGACTCTAAGAAGCAGGGTAAGATCACCAATCCCTGTAAATTGTGTGAAGGGCACCATGCCATTCACCTTTGTCCGTATATGGATGAACCCAAGAGAGTTTTGGACAACTCAACTGTTTCTACACCATGCCTCCTGGCTATTTATAAACGGCTTTCTTTGAGTCCTCCACTAGTTGATCCTACGATTGGTCAAGAGTCATCCTTGGTCAATCCCGTTCCCCCGGAAATTCAAATTCAAGAATCCATTCCTGCCCAACCATTGGTCGTGGGATCGGTTGAGCTGGTCCCTTCTATGGCGCACCAGGTATTTTCCGTTGAGAGTGGACCTCACATCCCTCAGGTTCTTCTTGTTTCTTCAGATTCTTCGGACTTGGAGAAAGATTATTCTGTCCCCGTATCTCAAGAAGATGCTCCTCCGCCTCCCATGATGGAGGTCCTGGAGGATACCCTTCCCACCTTCGAGATGGAGGTCGTGGAGGATGCTCCTCCTTCTTCCGTAACACTAGGGGAAGACCTTCTCGGTTCAATGGTAGCCCCTCTGAGTAGTTTGGTCACTTCCTTTGATTGGAGTCGATTTGCAGGATACCGCCTTTCGTCCTATGTGCCTTTCGAGATAACAGTACATGCTTTTGGTCTGGTCGTACCCAGCACCATTATAGACGAAGGCGCGTCTGTTAGAATTTTATCCTCAACTACTTGGAAAGATTTCGGTTCGCCGTCGCTTGTGCCTGTTACGCAGAATACGGTGACATTCAATAGAAGAACCGGTCAACCGGTGGAGATCCTTTCAAAGATTCTGGAATTACTTTGGGAGGAAAACCGTCCATATGGATGTGATGGTCGTTCCAGGCCCCTTGGATTTTTATCTGCTCCTGGGGCGCGATTACACCTATGCCATGGGAGCGCTTGTCTCCTCCCTTTTTCGTGTGGCCTGTTTTCCACATGAAGGACGGATTGTGACCATTGATCAGCTGTCGTTCTTTGGTCCCGATGTAGCATCTGGTCCGCCATCACCCCCTCCTGGTTTTTATCCACCCGTTGTATCTGCTCCACCGCAGGTCAACTATGTGGCTACATACCCCGTGCCTGTGCTCAGTGATGATGCCGTAGTGCATAATGTGCTGGGGGCATTGGGTCCTGACTTCCAGGATGTGTCCCTTCCATCAGGAGCGGAACTCTTGGGAGCGCCGCCTTCTTGTTCATTTTGATGTAAGTCGGTTAGAGCATGGTTTTCTCCCTGGGTCAAGCTCTTTAAAAAATGAAACTAGGATCTTGGAGCATAGTTTCTCCACTTGTGTCAAGCTCCTAAAAAACAATGAAACAAGCTGTTCGAGGATAGTTCTTTTAAGTGTGTCAACCTCGTTAAAATAATGAAACACAAGCATATTCAATTCGAGTTTTGTCAGTTTCAGCTCAAATCTCATGTGTGTTCAATCTTCACTCCATTTTCAATCGAGTGAAGCTTGGGGGGCATGTGCCTCGATTTGAGACAACATGCTGGGGGGCATGCCCGTCTTTCTTATTATCAAGCATAGTTTGTGTTTTAAGCTTGCATAAAAATAAAACTCGTTTCAAGCATAGTTTGCATATGTGTGTGTTCATGTGTGCTTTTAAGCTTGCGTAAAAATGAAATGTGTGATTAAATGCATTGTGTGAATACATTTCGCATTGGGTTGTTTGTTATGTAACTGATACATTAGATTACATCTGTATTAGACATTTGCATGACATATAGAAAACATCATCACATGTAAAGAAAGATCCATCCAAAATAGTCATATGTATATATATATATATGTGTGTCGAAATGTTTGCACAGTGTGCGTCACATAAAACTCAAAAAATATACATAATTGTCTTAATACATCCAGAGACACTGTGTCTCTCAAAAATAGGTGTGGCTAAATCCTAGAGACTAATCAGCATGGTGCTCATGATAGCACGTCACTGCACGCACTAGCCGCCTCAGGATTCGGTGGAGCCGGTTTGGAACTCCCACCGTATGGCGCTGGTACTCCAACGGTACATCTGACAGCCGGGCATAGTCTGGGATCCCATGGGCAATCCCCTCGAGGTTCTGGACCAATGCCTCTCCTCCGCTACCTTCCCCCTGGACCTCAGGGGCGAGTTGCGTCCTCCGGGAAACAGGAGACATTCCGGCTGGTCTCTCAGGTCCTACATCTGCATGCATAAAGAATTGCGTTAAGACAAGCGTGTATTAACAAAAACATACATATAACATAAAATCAAAATATGAGGCCTTACCCAGCTCTTCGTCCCAGTGATCTCCTTCTGGTAAAGGGAGATCGGGTCCCCTGTAAAGTCAGTCCCCGCATAGGGCCAATCTTCCACAACGATCAGTTGGCGCCGTAACCACCTGAAGAACTCGGGCTTCCAGGACATCTGTTGCCCGCCTCCAGATCTGGGCATCAATGCTGCCCAGCGAGCCATTCTCGGCTCTCGTGGTGCCGGACTCGCCACATGGGCCTCTTGGCCCTGGAAGGTTGGTATGCGTTCCAGAATGAACGATACCAAGATGGAACCATAGCCGAATTGTTTCAGCTTCCCCTGTTTACACTTGGTGAGCTGCCTTTTCATGTTGATCGTGACGGCTGTTGCCCAATCATACAGTCGGGGACCCATGCATTCTGAGGCCAGTAAGAGTTGAGTCTTTGTAGCCTCGTGCGGTGCCTGCGATCCGGCAGCTCGCGTAATGGTGTGGAGTACAACTCTCAGTGCTAGATTAGGGATGGTTGAGATGTATACCTTCTTACTCCCTGTTCCTGTTTGTGCCCCACGGCACACCCGCGCCATTACTTCTTCCATCTTTTCCCCTGATGGTCTGCTCCCAGTCAGTACAGGGATTGGACCCCTGCGGGATAATCCAGTAATGAAATAAATGTCAGTAACCTCCAATTCCAGCACCTGGTCTCGTATTCGGAATACTTGGTCATTTTCATCCCAGAGGTTGATCAGATATTGGAGGAGCTCAGGCTGAGCTCGTAAACAGGGTGTGAGGAAGAACTTTTTTAAGCCACAGTCTCTCAGAGCATTCATACATGCTTGGCTTTGCATGGCCTCTTCGTCCTCATCTCCGTGTTCTCGTTCCTTCCATTCAATCGCCATTCTGACTGTTTATCTGCATTCACATGGTTCAAAGCCCTTGATTAGATCTTTTGTGAGCTTCAAAATTCAAAAAATTTGGCATAAATATCGGATTTTTAGGGGGAAATTTGGTTTCCGCCGCTGGCGCGACTGTTTTGCTAACAGTCGCGCCAGGTGGCGCGGGCCCTTTGTTAAAAAGAGCCCAGTGGCGCGGGTCCGTGCCCGATACCCGCGCCACTGGGCCCGGCCCTAAAATTTCAAAAGTGCCCTCACAGAGCTGATTTTTAAGGGAAATCCATTAAAAAATACATGGAAAGAAAGAGAAAAGGAGCGCCACTTACTTGTCACAGACGAGACGCTGAATGGTTGCCTGGATCAGTCGCAATCACCGTCGGAAGATTCTGCTCCAAATGGACCACTGTTGCTCTCCACAAGGTAAATAGTAAAAAGTAATTTCATTTTTTACCATTAGACATATTTATAACTTTTCGACGATTAATGAGCTTTAGAAGTTATTTTTTATCGAATATTTGCATATATTATGTCGAAAATGGATTTTACGCTTGTTGGGTATGTGCAGTGACAGGTATTTGCGACTTAAAAGATGGAAACGAGTTGTATTTTATACTTTTTCGGACTCGGTAAATACACGAAAAAGTCACTCTGGAGTCATCTTTCAGCTCTTTTCCGACTCTCTAAATATGAAAAGATCGCCGAGGCCCTTGTCGTTTCGATCTCGTTAAAATGGACACGAATCGACATCCACCCAGTATAAGTTTAACCCTTTTTCGGGCCGGGATGGATTGATTACGAAAAAGGAATACCCTAGCCTATCGCGACTAGGAGGTTTTCCCGGATATTGTTTTCTACCTTTTCGGATCTGGGGAACTATTTACGAAAAGGGACATGTGGAGTTTTCTTTTCCGCTGTCTTTTCAAACTCTCTAAACATGAAAAGACGCCGAGTTCTTCCTTTGTCAGACTCGTTAAACCCTGATGACATCGGATCCAGTCGAAATGACGTTATTCGAGTCGCTCCTTCCTAGGGCTGGTTAAATGTACTAGGATGGATTCGCCCGAAGGGCGGATTTATATGACAAGCATATGCTATCCTCTTCAAGCTTGTGTAAAAATAAAGAGGTACTCGCCAAGCATGGTGGGGGAAAAATGAAACCATCGTCGTTGTCGTCGGCAGTATGTCGCTCTTGAACATGGCACTTGTCTGCATTCGTGTCGGGTTGGGGACATCTCATCTCGTTTCTTCACTTTGCCTCCATGGGTTTGGATAATCCTTTTTGACCTCTCATCTGCTCTTTGCCTCGTCCATCATGACCTCTGATCTTTTGATGTCAAAATGCTGCCAAATCCATTGTCGTGCCGCCAATATGTTCAAGAGAAGTTGACCTCTGCTTATTTCAACCTTCCTCTGTTTCTCATATGGTCATGATTCACAACAAAACATTATGTTCCTCTGTCTCGTGTCGATGATGTGGGAATCATTATGGCCCACCTTCGATCAAGGTCACTTCCTGTCGACTTCAACTCATTATCCAGGAATTTGGTCTAGAGACTCCTGATGGTACCTTGGAGCCTGCATGCCTCAATGGCAGGTTCGTCGCATTCGACGTGAAGTTTACATCATTGACTTCCGATCGGATGATTCTGCGGGTGTTCGACGTCAACTCATTTATTCACACGCCGTAGATTGTACCTGTAGTACCTTGAGGACCATTGTCATTATTGGTGGTTCCTCTCGCGTCTGTTAACGGCTTTCATCATTGGCTGGTAATCAGGCGATGTTCTTGCATGTTCGACATCAGCTCACACATTCGCATGCTAGAACTTGTACTTATTTGGGTCGAGATGGAGCACAAGACCCTGGATTGTGTCTGTTGTAATCCAGGCTGCGATTGTGGATTTTTTATCATTATGTACATGACTCACTGATTGGATGGCTGCGACCATACCTGAGTCTATTTGTTTGATCTTAGTTGGATGGCTGCGCCCATACCCTGGATCCGGATTATAGCATACTCTGTTCGGATGGCTGCGTCCATACCATATATATACGTCATGTACTTGAGATATCAGTTGTATCTTTCTGTGCAGGTTTTTCGACGGCGGGCCTTCAGTTGGACATGTTCTCGTAAAGCATTTCACCCCTCTCTCTCTCGGGCCTCATGCTTTAGGGGGCATCTGTTACACAGTAATTTGTCACCGTCCTTACCATTCCCCATCCCGCACAATGGAGGACCCATTCCGTGACCTGTGAACATTTTCATGCTTTGAAAACATCATCAATGCATCCCTCTGAGCATGAGCTTTATTTTCCCTTGAGACATCTCCTTGCAAAACTCATGAAAAACAGCTCTTTTTGCATTGGCGCGGGTAGACAGTTCAGTGCTCGCGCCAATCAGGGAAATCCTGTAAAGAGGTCGCGCCACTTGGCGCTCTGTCATAGAGCAACAATCGCGCCACCCATTTTAGGGACTGTTTTTTAAATATGGATGGCGGAAGTTGAGTTCAAACAAACTCACAACCATTGCCTATCTTGAGTTGGGAGGTTTGGCTGCGGGAGTTCTATGGAAGGGAAGTGGTTCTGCCACCTTCTATGGAACCTTCCTTGTTGATAGGGCCAATCCCATAATAATAGGATCCCAACTCCCTCCTTCCCCATCTATAAAAGCTTGCTCAGATCCATGGCAAGCTAGTCTTGAAGTGCTGAAGCTTTGCATCTCCCTATTCCCAAGTGCCTTTGTATTGTAAAGAATCCCTTCTTTCCCTTAAGGCCCATTTAAGCGAGGAGACCATTGTTACGAGACTCTGGAGAGGTTTCCCTTTCCCTTGGCGAGCTTTGCGAGACGTGGACGACCGGAGACCCGTTCGAAGGAAGCTGCGACGTCAGAACTTGGTTGTAACTTCTATTCGTTTATCATTTTAATAGATGACTATGATTATGGTTCAACTCCTTTTTCTATTATGTTAATGCGAGTAATGTCTTTTCTGACCGATGTTTAGTTACGTATGCTGGTTCCTATGCATGTATCTGTTCGTCTCTTCTGTGTGCAGGTGTTCATCCACGGAGATCGTGGAAGGATTGTGATCTGCCAGGGTTGAAGGACGGGGGCATCTCTTCTTCAGATCTAGCGTTGGAATCCAGGTAGGCTCTTATCCCAAGTCTTTCATTCGTAACTAGGAGCTTGCGTCATAGCATTGTTTGTTTGTTGCTAGACCCCTGTTGGGCTAGTAGGGATCGCCTCTGTCCGCAGAGGGGATTTACCTCATCAACAAAGTCTTTGTTGGAGAAATTTCTTTGTGGCTTGTTGGATGATGAATTGATGCTAGAGAATTTTTACAGAATTCATGTGTCTGTAAAACAACGTTTTTCATGGACTGAATTACTTCATATAATATATTGAAAACAACTTTTTTTCTCTTGTGAAAAAAAATGATTAATGTTTATCACTCTGCCTTCAAAACTAGCGATGCTGGTCTATGTTGTTGGTTTATTGATATGGTCTGATGGTCTTTTTATATTTTGGACATATCACACTCCTCACATGATTAGCGTTTTTCTCTGTTGCAGGATTTTGGGTACTTTAATTTGTATTTGGAATAATGGACGTCGGTACTCTATCTGTTGCTTTACTATTCTACATACTGCTATTTCACTTTCTTATAGATGCCTCGGGCATATTTGGATGCTTTCTCGGATTGTCGATAATCTCCATGTGGACCGTTACTGGGTTTTATATCATGTCCCTGTATGTGACATGGGGTATTTTTCTATCATTGTCTGGGGTGGGACTTCCACTTTTCTGGATGGATATTTGGGTTCCAATCTTCGGATGTGAAAATGTAATGACTTCATGGACTGTTTTACTTCATATAATATATTCAAAACAACGTATTTTCTCTTGTGAAAAAAAAATGATTAATGTTTATCACTCTGCCTTCAAAACTAGCGATGTTGGTCTATGTTGCTGGTTTATTGATATGGTCTCATGGTATTTTTATATTTGGGACATACTTTGTGGCTTGCTGGATGATGAATTGATGCTAGAGACTTTTTGGAACAATGGATGATGAATTGATGAATTGATGCTAGAGGCTTGTATTTGGAACAATGGACGTCGATACTCTATCTATTGCTTTACTATTCTACATACTACTATTTCACTTTCTTATAGATGCCTCAGGCATATTTGGATGCTTTCTCAGATTGTCGATAATCTCCATGTGGACCGTTACTGGGTTTTATATCAAGTCCCTGTATGTGACATGGGCTATTTTTCTATCACTGTCTGGGGTGGGACTTCCACTTTTCTGGATGGATATTTGGGTTCCAATCTTCAGATGTGAAAATGTAATGACTTCATGGACTGTTTTACTTCATATAATATATTCAAAACAACGTTTTTTCTCTTGTGAAAAAAAAATGATTAATGTTTATCACTCTGCCTTCAAAACTAGTGATGTTGGTCTATGTTGCTGGTTTATTGATATAGTATGATGGTATTTTTATATTTTGGACATATCACACTCCTCACATCATTAGCGTTTTTCTCTGTTCAAGGATTTTGGGTACTTTAATTTGTATTTGGAACAATGGACGTTAGTACTCTATCTGTTGTTTTAGTATTCTACATACTGCTATTTCACTTTCTTATAGATGCCTCGGGCATATTTGGATGCTTTCTCGGATTTGTCGATAATCTCCATGTGGACCATTACTGGGTTTTATATCAAGTTCCTGTATGTGACATGGGGTATTTTTCTATCACTGTCTGGGGTGGGACTTCCACTTTTCTGGATGGATATTTGGGTTCCAATCTTCAGATGTGAAAATGTAATGACTTCATGGACTGTTTTACTTCATATAATATATTCAAAACGACGTTTTTTCTCTTGTGAAAAAAAAATGATTAATGTTTATCACTCTGCCTTCAAAACTAGCGATGCTGGTCTATGTTGCTGGTTTATTGATATGGTCTGATGGTCTTTTTATATTTTGGACATATCACACTCCTCACATGATTAGCGTTTTTCTCTGTTCGAGGATTTTGGGTACTTTAATTTGTATTTGGAACAATGGACGTCGGTACTCTATCTGTTGCTTTACTATTCTACATATTGCTATTTCACTTTCTTATAGATGCCTCGGGCATATTTGGATGCTTTCTCGGATTGTCGATAATCTCCATGTGGACCGTTACTGGGTTTTATATCAAGTCCCTGTATGTGACATGGGGTATTTTTCTATCACTGTCTGGGGTGGGACTTCCACTTTTATGGATGGATATTTGGGTTCCAATCTTCAGATGTGAAAATGTAATGACTTCATGGAATGTTTTACTTCATATAATATATTCAAAACAACGTTTTTCCTCTTTTAAAGTTTCATTTAAAAAAAAAAAATTGAACCTGCCGTCGCTATACCGACGCCTTATAAGCGTCGGAATTGCGATAGATTAGAAACGTCAGAAGAGCGACAGTATAAAAACGTCGGACGAGCGACGTTCAAAATGTCGGACCACATTTCGTTGGAATTGTGACAATTTACAAACTTCGTAAGAGCGACGTCCAAAACGTCGGACCACATTTCGTCGGAATTGTGACAGTTTACAACTGTTGGAAGAGCGACGCCCAAAATGTTGGACCACATTGCGTCGGAATTGCGACAGTTTACAAACTTCGGAAGAGCGACGTTCAAAACGTCGGACCACATTTCATCGTAATTGTGATAGTTTACAGACGTCGGAAGAGCGACGTTCAAAACGTCGGACCACATTTCGTTGGAAGTGCGACAGTTTACAAAGGTCGGAAGTGCGACGGATTGGGAAACTTCGGAAGAGTGACGCTTGTTTGGAAGCGACGGAAAAAGTGTCGATAGTGTGACACTTTTTAATTGCGTCAGAACTGCGACGGTATGGTAAACCACGTTTTTCCCGCCCTCGAACTGTTGCTCTTGCGACGACTATGTGTCGGAATAGCGACGAATTGGCCGTCGCAATTTCCGCCAAATTTTCTAGTGAGTAAACATGAATAAAATCCATGTTCATCCAAGTATCCACCTCTTTAACCTTTTTTAATCCATACAAATCCAAAAAAACCAAAATTACTAATTTTTAAAAATTACATATATTTGGATTTTTGAATTCCATGTCACCCTTGCTAGGTAGTGCCACGCCCACCACAACATCAACTTATTTGTGCTATCATTCCATGCAATCTCACAATGTCAACATTCCACATCACCCAGAACATGCACTTCATGCCAGGTCAGCATGACATGTCAGTAGTTACCAACCTATAGGGTCATGTGGTGTTCACATGGGCTCCATGTGACCTCCACATGAACTACTTCATTGATGTCTAGATTCAAGTTTTTAATTAAGACCACCTTACAAGAAAATATGAATGTTCCAAAATGTGGATCTCAAGTTGCAACAAAATTTGGATCTTTGGTCCCATTACATAATAGATCATGAATTTATATCTTGCTTCATTAACATAATCCACATTTTCCCTTGTTTTTTCCAGTTAGTGCTTCATTAGGCCACTAGCACACTAACGAAAACTCAAAAAAGTATCCATAATTCTAAGTCAGTTTGATTGACATACTTTAACTAACATAAATTACAAACCTTTTTCATTCAATATATTGTTAATCTAGCACCGGGCCATTAAGTCTTTCACCCAACCTTGATTTTTTATAAATAAAGCTAGTCCTCAGTCTCTTGAGCACTAGGTCACTAAGATGCATTAACAGATTGTGTTGGGTTCAAATTCCCAGTGTAACGATTCACCAAACAACCAACCACTAAGAATCTTGAAAATGGTCTCAATGACTTGAGGTTAGTTCAGTAGTCTCTCACACTTAAACCTTCTTTGTCGGAGCTCCTAGTCACGACGCCATCACCCCTGTTGGAAACTAGATCAGTGCTAAGAGGGGAAGTGAATAATTAGTGATGGCCTTTATATAAATTTTAAATATTTTTATCACAAGAGAAAATAACCACACACATCCACAATATTACCTTATCAAAATATGAAAGAAACAATAAACTCAAAGCATAATAACCATGGAAAACATCATCGAAAATATGCACACATAAGAACACAAGTATTTATGGTGGAAACCGTTTCGGGAAAAAACCACCTTGTTTTTTTTGAGTTTCTCAATTATTTTATTAATTTATTGAACAAATTTAATTGGATTAGCTTACAACCATAAGCCAAAATACTTGGCTTCCTTCACAATATGCTGACACCTATCAAACAAGAAATTTGTTTATCTCATGTATCTATGTAAATCTATATACTAGAATCCCCCATGACCAATGATCCTCACCCAACTCCCATTGGACTATCCGACACTGATTGGAAGGAGAAATTTTTTCCTTCTACGGAATTCGCTGAATCACTATCTACTCTGAAGCCTCCACACCTTCACTTCCTCCATGTGAACCACATTTCATATATTTTCATATTGGGTTCTCAATCTCCTCAACATGAGAAACCCAACAAAACCATCGTTCTGCAATAGAAAATATGAATAAAAAACTTTGCATGGAGGAGGGGAATTCTTATCTTCTTCTCACATCGAAAACTCTGCTCTCGAACACATCATAAGCTACCAATTCTTCTCCTGTATAAATACTACAACCTGTGACACAAAAACTCTAAAATTCTCCTCAAACCGATCTCTGATTTTCATACAACAATCTGATGCAAATCTGCAAAGTTATGAGTAGCTACTGCAATCTCTTCTTACTCTCAATTCCCTCTCAATGACATGCTCTCACACTCTCAAGAAGATCAACCACCCAACAACACCATTTTTTTTCACACAAGTAAAATCCAAAATATCCTCAACAATTATCCAAGTGAATACCAAAGGAAAGTACCATGGTTATGCCAATAACTAAGACACATGTACCATGGTAATATCCAAACCAATACCACGGGAAAATAACTTGGTTATGTCAATACCACAGACACCTGTACCATGGTAATCTCGAAACCAATACCATGGTTGTGTCAATACCAAGGACTATTGTACCATGGTAATATCCAAACCAATACCATAGGAAAATACCTTGGTTATATCAATACCAAGGACCCCTGTACCATGGTAATATCCAAAACAATACCACGGTAAAATACCATGGTTATGTCAATACCAAAACTATCTACACCAAGGTAATATCATGTTCCAACCTACTCTACACACACATACCAATAACATGGTAATTCCAATACCAAGAATACCTATACCCTAGTAATGCCAATACCAAGGGCACATGTACCATGGTAATAAAATACTAGGGGCACCTATGCCATGGTAATATTTTACTCTTTCTCAATCAAATACCAAGGTAAAAGATTTAGTTTTCATACCAAATACCATGGGAACCATCCTTGGTAACAATTTATAACCAAATAATCATATGCATAACCAATGCGTAGCCAAACACCTCACCACCATACAAATATATTCAACAACATGATCATGAGGACCATGACATCCTCTGATCACACTTTATATGCAACACCTGCAAATCACATATCCATCTGCACATCTCCATGCTAGTAGACATGCCAAAAATGATGCAACACGTCAACCAAGTACAAGCCACCTGTGGCCAAACATACAAGTGCTAATAAACTCTCCCACAAACCATGCTACTAGTTTGACATTAATGAAAACCAATAATACATCTACAACATTGCAACACACATCAATTCCAACCAACAATACATCTGCAACACTGAAACACACATTAATGCCAACAATCTCCCCATTTGGCATTGATGGCAACCCAATTGATCCAACCATCTGAACTATCCTCTGGAAATTGATCTCCATCCTCATATTCTCCCCCTTTGACATCAATGGAAAATGGATAGACATGTCAAGGAAAAATTCTATATGCTCCTCTCCATGTGATGAGCTCCATCAACAAAAAAAAACAATGGAATGACAAACTAAAAGATGAGAATAATAACAAAAATCCACATAACATAAAAAAATATGTGCAATAAACTCCCCCTGGACACAAGTTATGCCTGATTAACAACACACTAGAGCAACAATATACATCTCCTATCAGCATCAATAATAAACTCTCTCACTCCTATGGAAGCATGACAATAAGCAGAAACAACAAAATCCATGTCATAGTAGTAGCTACAGATCAAGTCACCAACACATAGCAGCAACAACATACCGTGACCAATTAGCAACAACAATTCTGATAAAATCAATAGCAGCAACAACATGTATCTAATCAACTCCTGAAAAAAAAACAACATATACAATCTCTCCATCTCATATCCGCATCTCCACACTATACTATCGTTGGGGTTCTACAGCCACATGCTGGCAAGACCAAAAGATGAGACAACATAGAACCACTCTGGGACCTTAGGATCTAGCCCTCCTAGGTCCAGAGAGGGATCTCTCTATGATAGCCAAAGGTTTATGTCTTTAAGGCTCAAAGTATAAGATTTTAGGCTAGTTATAGGCTCGAGGTTGTTTGTTTGACTGTTTGTGTTTGGTTGGAGGGAATCAGGAAAAGAAGGACCAATATAAGACAAGGATGAGCAAAGAGGAAGCTTAGGCAGAGATAGATAACTCAGAGAACATCAAAGCCATTGGGCTATGGAGTCAAGAAAGGATTTATTTGTGTTCAATGTGCAAGCTTTCAGTTGGGCTAGTCATCTAGAGCATTTGGATCTTAAAGGAGATATTTGGAATGGGACATTAAGGACAGCAAATGAAAGGAGGAGAACCAACCAACTCTATCTATAGATCAGACTAGAGGTCATTTAACTCCAGGCCTGCTTGGACAGAATTAGAGGTAAAACAAGGGATCTTGGAAAGGTTTAATTGGGATGGAAAGCTCCTAGTGAGGCAGATACAGGATTCTAGACCTCCCAGGTTCTCAACACATTCAACTAAATCCTACCAAGAACATCTAAACACAGATTTCATTAATTCATACATCAGAGAGCAGGCAATAACATCCACTACACTGGTTAAACCAATTGAAATCAACATTCAGATACACATATAAGCAGAAAATGTTGAGGTAGGGAGAGCAGGAAACATAGGGCACCTAACAAGGGTGAATCCTATATTATACTTCTATTGCCTACCAGCAGAAATGAAATGAAATGAAAGAAAGTAAATCACAAATACAGAGAAAGGAGAACATCACCAGCTGCTTTAGATCAGGATCCAAAGAAACATGCTTGTCATATTAAAAACAAAACCAATCAGGTACATCATAGCCCATAGCTTGAACATTCAGTCTGAATACATCTAATCTTAGTCTATCTTACAATTTACACAGAGAACTTGTCTCAAGAGGAAACAATTCTTGCGTTTCACTGATATCTCATCAACAACCATTACAAAGTTTCCTTCTGTGCTTTATAGCAATGGATGAACCTAAGATCGACTAAAAGAGTAGGTGAAAATTAAATGTATCATTAAACATAACAATGAATGCAGGGCCAAAACCCATTCTGCTTGACCTGCTATGTATTTAATCTCTGTCGCCTTCCTTGTGAAAGAATGATCTGCTTTGGATATGATCTTGACCTTTTGGCTTGTTGTACTCCAGGCGATTTGAACAAAAAATGAAATAAACTGCTAGGAAGGTCTGTCTTATAAATGTCTGACTGTTTTTTGAACTCTAGTTAGGGCGGAAATTCTTTCAGGGACATTCTGCATAATAAAAGCAGGATGGATGCTTTGTACCTGATGAAGAAAGACATCCTGCTGACAAATAACCCTAATGGTACCTTTCACTGTGCCTAGGATCGTTAGATCAATCCTCGGGGTCTTCGAACCGGGCTTAGCCTTTCAAACTGCGTATTTAAGGCCCGAAACCTTCATTTTTGTGCTCTAATCTCTTGTCCTCGTTCTGAAACCTTCCTTCTTCTTTGGCCTTGCCATAATGCGCTCTAAATGGCGCCGGAAAGTTCCTTACAGGGTTTGAAGTGTGCTCATTTAATAGGAATCCCTGTCTCCACCTTCCCTGGTCTTTTCCATAAATTCAATCCTCAGCACAATGGTTCTCTGCGATTTCTCTGACATCGTGACAGAGACTGTGTGCTAAGGTGATCATTTCTCCTCGAAAACCTTGCAAGAACAAAAAAATTCGTCAAGAAAACACAGATGGGGAGACGGAAGTGGTGTGAACAGATGATATGATTGTGTAGTGGACGGAATAGCGGCAAAAAACACAGAAAATGGTGGAAAATCCATGAACAGTGGACCAGAAGACGTTGCATGCGGCGGAGCGGAAGATTACGTGAAAAACATTAAAAATCGCGAAGAATGGGGCAATATATGCAACGGAAAGACATGTGCGCGTGGGATGCTGACGTGGCGAGAGTGGGAGACCGTGAAACAGTCAACGACGGGGAAAGAATCTGGACCGTTGATCGCTGAGAGATCAACGGCAGAGGATGACGGATGGAGGGCCAGCGGGTACGATGGGCGGGGTTAAACAGTGCACACCTTCGTCGAATGAGCGCCGTTGGATGAGGGCTCCAAGATCTGACGGCCGTCATTTATTCCACTACCCGGCCACCAACCGAACATTAATGCACGAAATGAGAGCGGTTTTGCCGCCGTACATGAGACACGCGGCCAGCGCTGAGTGGAATCGCTGGGGCTCCGGGGAAAACCGCCGACTCGCGAATGGTGGTGCGGAAAATACCGGGCAGTTTTGGAAAACAGCGCGTGGAGTGGGGACCACCATTTCGGGCGCGCTCCGTACTGTCGAATCATACATTAACTTGGACAGCGGAGATGAACTACGGGGGGGCCAAGGTGTACAGCCATGAGATTTTGGAGTGACCCCCCGTAGTGAATAACGGTCGTTCGATCAAGTGAGATCTACGGCTGAGGTTGCGCCCGAAATGGATCTTTGATAAGCGCCTTTCAAAACTGGGCTATGGTCATAGCATAGGGTCACGTGGAAGATAAAGGAGCGCGGGGCTATGGCCTAAGGGGCCAAGACCCGAAATATGATTTTTTCACATTTTAAAGCATTTTTAGGCCCAAGGGAAGGAACGATAGGGAGGCGAGGTGGATAATTAGGGAAATAAAGGGTGAAGGGGGAGTTTAAGGGGATTTTGGAGAATTTAAGAGGGTGATGGTGGGGATAAAAGGAAGAAAAAGGATTTTGACAAAGGAAAGGGGAGGGTAAAATGGGGGTATTTGTAGGGGTATAAAGGGGCAATAGTGGGCCTTTTGAGAAATGGATCAGCAGATAGGATTTATACAAGGCAAAGCACTCAGAGACTTCAAGGAGAATGGTTTTTCAGGGAAAGGCATCCCTTGAAGGCTCAAAAATCATTCAGCCCCCAGCTTGCTTGTCAAGAATTTCATAGGGGGGCTAACAGTGGCTCCACATGGGGATGGCTTCTCCTTGGAGGAATCAAGAAACCATATATGATCTTTGGAGTAGGCCAGGTGCCTGCTATCATAAGCCATCTTTCTTCATTGATTTTCCGCTGCCACAAACATGATATATCAACAAAAACATTTTCCCAACCAAACTACCTACCCAACTGTAGTCCTAACTGTTCCCTTTGGGTGCATTTGAGCTTGCAGACCCTTTACATTATTTTATTTTGAAAGCAAAAACAAACCTACTCTAAATCTACCCTTATTTCTCCATGAGGCCAGATTAGACTGTTGGCCTCATCTATTTCTCTACCTAATCTACTACCTGTTGGGATTAAACTGTCCAACAGGTTTCTTCACCTACATTCTAAGACAGGAAATTGAAGACAGCCAAGCCAGGATTAAGCTGTCTGACTTGCTGTGAATGGAAAGTGCCGAAAATTGAAACAAAACTTTGAAGGCTTGAAGTCTGCAACTTTGAAACATCCTTCTTTTTCCGTGACTCAGGTTTTGAGCATATTGGAGTCACCTCTTTCTTTGATTTCAGCTCTGGCTTTGGGCAGATTAGAGCTGATTCTTCTTTTCACTACTTGTCCAGATTTTGAGCATATTAGGACCAGTTACTCTTTGCTTCTTGTATGGAGTAATCTTGAGGCAGGATGTCTTCGTGAGCCTCATTTTGAGAATTTTTCTGAGCAAGAGCAAACTCCAGACCAAGACTGTCAAACATGCCTTGCTTATTCACTTGGTCTGGAGTATGCACTTACTCTGGAAAATGCATGGGCTTATCTGGATCTATTCTTTTCGCTTTAAAGGTCCATGTTTTGAGCATGTCTGGACTTGTCCTTTCACTCCGTTTTTTTTTTTTGGAAAATTTTCTCTCCTTTTTCTTGAAAATAAAGATTGCAATGGTATGTACAATGAAAATGAAACTGGAAAATGAAAATCAATAGAAGTAGTGTTTGAGCATCCTGCCATTGACAGGACCCCCAAACAACTCTGTGCCATCAAGTTCTTGCAGAAAAAACGCATTAGGACCCACAGTGGCTTGTATGATATATGGACCTTGCCACAAACTATCAAACTTACCATGTTTGCCTTTGTCCTCTCTTCTCGAATCCCATCTCAGAACCTTATCTCCAACCTTGAAATCTGAAGCTTTGGTTCTTTTGTCGAACTGTCTCTTTATGCCTTCCTGTACTCTGACAGCTCTGCTATAAACCTGCTCTCTAGTTTGCTGTAAATGGATAGTTTCATTGATTCTTCTCACCATATTGTTCTCTTCTGATTGGATCTCCTGGACAAGTTTGATCACTGGAACTCCAAGACTAGTAGGAAAAACCACTTCTGTCTCATAAACCAGCTGAAAGGGTGACATGCCAATAGATTTCTTTGTAGTGAGCCTGTCTGCCCACAAGGCATGTATCAAATTTTTATGCCATGACCTTTTGTTCTCTTCCAGCAGCTTCTTAATGATTGTAACCAGGCTTTTATTTGATGATTCAGCTAGGCCATTACCCTGGGGGTAATAGGCAGTTGAATGTCCAAGTGCTATTCCGTACCTGTGACAGAAATCAACCATTCTTTTGGATCCAAAAGCATCAGCATTGTCAGTGATTATTTTCCTTGGACAACCAAAACGAGATAAGATGAAGTCTTCTAGGAACCTAATGATGACAGAGTCAGTGGCATTCCTAGTGGGTATAGCTTCTATCCATTTAGTGAAGTAATCTGTGGCAGTCAGGATCCATTTATGCTGTCCAGAGGAGGCAGGATGAATCTCTCCTATAAAGTCTAGGCCCCATTGCATGAAGGGACCTTCTATGGTGATAGGTTGTAAAGGGAGGGGAAGGAGCTTTCTTTTGCCCTCAAAGATTTGGCATTTGTGGCAGGCAAGAATCATTTTATGGACATCACTAAAGAGTGTAGGCCAATAGTAACCAGCCCTGAGTATCTTATTTGCAGTGGTTTTCCAACTCAGGTGGCCTCCACACTCCCCGGCATGGAATTCTTGTTTGATTCTTGCAGCTTCAATTTCAGACAAACATTTCAGTAGAAGGCCATTTGGATTTTTCCAATATAGACTCTCATTCATAATGCAATAATTTCTAGCTTTGAGTTTTATGAATCTGGCCTTTGTTTTGGATAGTTCTTGAGGGGCATTGAGGTTAGTGAGCACGTAAAGGATATCAGCATACCAAGGAGAGTTCTGAAACTGCTCCTCAATAGTTGGATGGGGCAATCCTTCCTTCTCATCTAGGACATTTATCATGTTAATGTCAAGGGCCTGCAAGTTTGATTCAGCCATTAACTGGGCCAAGCCTTGACCTTTGATTAGTTTGGTGGGTTTTATTTCAAGGTCGTACTCCAAGATGGTAGCAATCCATTTGCCCCTTTTCCCATCTGGGTCTTGGGACAAGATATCTTTGACCACTATATTTGGCACGAAAGCAATGGTGTGAGAATGCAGAATGTACACCCTAAAGTCTTTTAAGGCCTTAATTAGAGCATAGGCCTGCTTTTCCATGATGTTGTATTTTAAGGGTGCATCTCTCAAGGCTTTACTGAAGAAGGCTATAGGTTGTTCATTACCTTCTCAATTTTTCTGCAGCAAAACTGCAGCTATTGTGTGTTGGGAAGCAAATGAAAAGATCAGAAAATATTTTGAGAAGTCAGGGTTGATAAGGACAGGGGCCTGAGTGAGAGCAAGTTTTACTGACTCAAAATATTTTTTGGCTTCAACAGTCCACTTAATTCCTGCATCTTTATTTAGCATTTCAGTCATTTTCCTAAGATGTTCAGCAAGATTGGGGATAAATCTTCTAAGGAAATTGATCTTCCCTATGAAGGACTGCAATTCCTTGATGTTTCTTGGATGTGAAATTTGAAGTATTCCCTCAACTCGTTGTGGGTCTATCCTGATCCCTTTCTTAGATATAATGTGGCCCAGAAGTTTACCTTCTTGCAGCCCAAAGACAGTTTTCTTAGGATTTAGGGACAGGCCATACCTTCTACATTTTTCAAAGACTTTCCTCAGATGTTTCAGATGTTCTTCTTCAGTTTTAGAAAAGACAGTCAAGTCATCCAAGTAGATAACTATAAAGTGTCCTATCTCCTCTGAGAAAGCTATGTCCATCGCTCTCTGGAAGGTAGCTCCAGCATTCATCAATCCAAAGGGCATTTTCACATACATGAAGGTGCCCCATGGAGTGGTAAAAGCTGTTTTGAGTTGATCTTCTGGGAGTACCAGAACTTGGTTGTATCCTGAAAAACCATCAAGCAGGGAGATTCTTTTAGAGCCTACTACCTTCTGAAGGATATGCTCCATTCTAGGCAAAGGGTAGTTGTCTTTCAAGGAGGCTCTGTTGAGGTTTCTGAAGTCTATGCATAGCCTGATCTCCCCTGTCTTCTTCCTTACAGCCACTAAGTTTGACACCCAATCAGAAAACCTTACAGGAACTATTATGCCTGCATCGTACATCTTCCTGATCTCTTTCTCTACTATAGGCAACTGTTTTGGATTAATCCTACGGAGTTTTTGTCTGAAAGGCTTCTGATTTTCTTTCAAGGGTATTTTTTGTTGAATGATATTGGTGTCATAGGCCTTTAATTCTTCGTAACTCCATGCAAACACATCAATGAATTCCCTAAAAAGGTCAATGTACCTCGTCTTCATGTCTACAGGTATATACCTTGCCAGTTTTATCATTTTGGGCTTATCTTCAGTGCCAATGTTGCATTCTTCCACATCATAATCAGCATGTTCAATTGTGGGATTTTTTGCTACATCATTGAAATCAAAGAGGTCCTCTAAGGGTTCCAGGCCTCTGGGTATGTTCTTATGTTTGGCCTGCAACACCTCTACTTCTTCTGTATTTGCGTTTTCACAATTTTTATTAAAATTTCCAGTTTGCTCAAAAAAAGAATTTATTTCTATGTTACAGGGTGTTTCTTGTTCATCTGGGGAATCCTCGCTTGGGCAGCTATCATTAGAAATCGAGTCTAAATCAGAAAATTCAAATTCATTCCTGCCCACCAGGAAATCTTCGATCTGTTTGTCTCCTTCAAAGACCTGCCAATATTTTTCATTGTCTGGCACTGCAGGCCTGAATTTGGTCTGAATGATAATTTTTTGGTCAACTGGGGCCTTAGGATATGAGCTAGCTAGGCAAGCTAATCCATTTTCAACTGCGTTTTCCCCCCTAGGAATGAATACTAATTCATATTCAACAAACGTTTTCAACAAATCTAGAGTATCATTCCTGTATGCCCTAAGCCTGGGGTGTTTTGCTGAATACTCACCATTCACCTGTTTGATCACTAACTCTGAGTCTCCTCTCACAGCTATCCTACGGGCTCCTAATTTTTTCAACAGATTTAAGCCCAAGATCAGAGCCTCATATTCTGCAATGTTATTCGTGCATTTAAAACGCAGATTCACAGCATGGCTTTCTGCGTGATCATCTCCTGTGTTATGTAGCCACACTCCTACTCCAGCACTTTGCCTAGTACAGGACCCATCAAAGTTCATTTCCCACAGGGGTTCGTTGTTTACTTCGTCTTCATCCCCTCCCCTACAGCTGGATTCGCCATCATGTTGAGTTGTGAGGTTTGTGCTAGGAGGGGGGTCATTTTGTGGTTCATAATGGGCATGGGGATCAGGGAGGTGGCTAGCTTGCTGTTTTTTTTCTGTTTCTGTTCCATTCAGAGTTATGTTTTCAGTATTTTTCCCATGGTCTTCTTCATCGTATTCTTCTAGAGTAGCCATTATGTTGAAATTCATGGGTTGTATGTTTATGTCTCCATTTTCTGATCTTGGCTCTTCTGAGGATTGGTCATTGTAGAGAATGAAAGAGTCTAGATCTGTATGTACAGAGTATAATGGTGAATTTTCAGGTTTTTCGGGGCTACTGACTAAGAATTTCATCTGTGACTCTCTATATAGTCTTCTAAGTTGGCCAAATAAAGGGATAGTGGCATAAGAGCCATCCATCTACATTGTTCCTTGCAGTTTGGCTCCCCATGATCTTGACAATAGCATGCCATACTTTGGTGGCACATCTGCCACCACAACATCCATGACCATACATTTAGCAGGAATCTGGGTTAAACTCACACATAAGTCTTTGATGAGGCCTAGGCATTTTACTCTGCTAGAGTCAAATGAATATAAGTCTTTGTAGGGTCTGGTGATTTCTAGGCCTAGCCTCTCCATCACTACCTTGGGCATTAGATTGTGTGATGCACCAGAGTCATGCATGGCATTATGAAGGATCTTGTCATGAATGTTAAGACTGATATAAAAAGGTGGAACTACCCCTTCCTGAAACTTTCCTTCAATTTTTGGACCAAAGAGGAGGGCAGGTTGATCATCATTTAAATTTATAGTATCGTTGTTTTCCCCTAGGTTTAATGCTTTCAAAATTTGGCCTTTATATACATCTTGAGTGGCCAGCTCAGATAATGGTACAGAGATTTTGATTTTTGCAATCTCACTCTCTAGATTGAAAGTGGACTGGACCTTTGTAATGCTCAATTCTGTTTTATTAGCTACTGCCTTAGTAGCCGAATTAGATTGTGATTTCTCACTATGTACAAAGTTTGGAACAGTTGTATCAGGAGTACTAACTGAAGTGCTAGTACTGCTAGTTGGTTGACTTCATTTTTCATTGTTTTGGTTGTCCTTCTCCTTATGTTTACCAGAACTTTCAGCTGCTGTTTTGTTGTCTGCAGCAGATGCTTTAGAGGATTTATCAGGTCTTTTCTTGATGGTTACCTCAGGAGTCTTTTTTTTGGAAGCATCTTGGATTTCTTGCTCCTAAGTTCATATTGTTCCCTGACCTGCATCATGGAATTTTCAAATCCTAATCTGTAATCCTCAGTTTCTAACCATTCCTCATCCCCATATGCAGATGAGGGCAGATATTCTTTTGAATTGCAGTTAAGAACTGAGTCATCTGCTTCAAACATATTTATGGTATTCCCTTCAGACTCTTCAATGATTCCCTCATCTTCATCTAAAATTTTTTCCTGAAATGGGGGAATGATTTGTTGATCTGACTCTCTTTGTCTGTTGGGGGCAGCGTTGTTTCTTCTAATGTTTTGGTTCTGGTTTTGGTTTTTGTTTTGGACAACCATCCTCTTTATCATTTGTTGAATTTCTTCCACATTTTTTGAAATTCTGTCATATTTGGGATCAGACGTGGAAGCTACATTGTCATCCCTATATGTTACCCTCTTTTCAGCTTTTAGTCTTGCCCTTTTTTCCATCAGGTTTGCTTCTATTGTTATTGCTCCTTTCTTCATGTCTTCCAGGGTGGTGTATTCTTTGTCTCTAAGCTCATAGGCCAGGTCAGCATCAAATCCATCAGGATACTTAGCCAGGGCCATACCTTGAGGAGGCTTCATGTGTGGAGGGAGAGCATTATAAATGCTGTTGAATCTAGTGGTGTAATTGTGAACACTCTCTCCCACGTTCCTCTTAAGGGACATGTATTCTGCTAGGAGCTGGCGAGGGTTTGCTCTAACCTCCCATTTGTTTATGAAGGTCTAGTATAATGCAGGGAGATCTTGAATACTGCCAGGAGGTAAACTCTTAAACCATTTCTTCACCTCGCCCCCTAAGCTTTGGGCAAAGATCCTCATTTTGATTGTTTCATCATCAATTTCCATATAATCAAAAGAGTCCTCCATTTTATCTACATGTTGCTGAGCTGTTATGGACTCTTTAGCAGTGAAGTGTGGGATTTTTGACTGATAATCATTGGGCAAGGGTAACAAGGGTTGAGGTAAAAGCAAAGGTGCATACCAGGCTGCCATAATGATGTTCTGATGGGGTAAAGGGTTAGCTTGAGCAGCTGGTATTTGGATGACAGGGATGTTTGGACCAGCAGAAGTCTGTTGAGCAGATCTAGGGTGAGAGAGCCCCAAGTTTTGAAGGAAGTGAAAATCAGGTGGTGTGGAAGGAGGGGTTTCACTGTCCCTAGTGTTTTGACCACTGTTAGATGGTGTATTGTAAACTTCGAGGTCTTGCTGGTCTAGATGATTGGATGACCTAGTTCTCAGTAGTCTATTAGGTATGTCTAGGTCAGGGAGGAAATGTGCTAGAGATGTTAGGTTTTCTGGTGCAGAATTAGCTCTAAGAATGTGGCTGGAAATGGTTGGTCTTTTAGGTGTAGGAGCTCCTTTGAGGATACTCTCTGGATTTTCAACTATTTCCGATGGGTCAGGGTTGGGATAAGTCAGGTGGATGGTTCTAAGTTTAATGTTATTTATAAGCTGCTACTTAACCCTACTCATTTATTCTAATCGTGATTAATGTTGTCTCGTAATGGGTTCCCCTGCTGAGTCGCCATTATGTTGGAGTTCCCATGTTTTGGCCAAATTGGCAAGACCAAAAGATGAGACAACATCAGAACCACTTTCAGACCTTAGGATCTAGCCCTCCTAGGTCCAGAGAGGGATCTCTCTATACAAGTCAAAGGATATGTCTTTGAAGCTCTAAGTTATGATTTTAGGCTAGTTGTAGGCTCATGGTTGTTTGTTTGATTGTTTGTGTTTGGTTGGAGGGAATCAGGAAAAGAAGGACCAATATAAGACAAGGATGAGCAAATGGGAAGCTTAGGCAGAGACAGATAACTCAAAGAACATCAAAGTCATTGGGCTATGGAGTCAAGAAAGGATTTACCTGTAATCAATGTGCAAGCTTTCAATTGGGCTAGTCATCTAGAGCATTGGATCTTAAAGGAGATATTTGGAATGGGACATTAAGGACAGAAAATGAAAGGAGGAGAACCAACCAACTCTGTCTATAGATCAGACCAGAGGTCATTTAACTCCAGGCCTGCTTGGACAGAATTAGATGTGAAACAGGGGATCTTGGAAAGGTTTGATTGGGATGGGAAGCTCCTAGAGAGACAGAGGTCAGGTTCTAGACCTCCAGGATTCTCAACACATTCAATTAAATCCTAGCAAGAACATCTAAATATAGATTTCATTAATTCATACATCAGAGAGCAGGAAATGACATCCACTACACTGGTTAAATCAATTGAAATCAACATTCAGATACACATATAAGCAGAAAACATAGAAGGCTGGGAGAGCAGCAGCATAAGGTACCTATCAAGGGTAAATCTTATGCCAAACTTCTGATGCGAGCCTGAAGAAACATGATGAAATGAAAGCAAGTCAATCACAAATACAGAGAAAGGAAAACATCACCAGCTGCTTTAGATTAGGATCCAAAGAAAAATGCTTGTCATATTAAAAACAAAACCAATCAGGTACATCATAGCCCATAGCTTGAACATTCAGTCTAAATACATCTAGCCTCAATCTATCTTACAATATTACACAGAGAACTTGTCTCAAGAGGAAAATACTTGCATTTCACTGATATCTCATCAACAACCATTACAAAGTTTCCTTCTGTGCTTTATAGCAATGGATGAACCTAAGATCGACTGAAAGAGTAGGTGAAAATTAAATGTATCATTAAACATAACAATGAATACAGGGCCGAAACCTATTCTGCTTGACCTGCTATGTATTTAATCTCTGTCACCTCCCTTGTGAAAGAATGATTTGCTTTGGATATGATCTTGACCTTTTGGCTTGTTGTACTCTAGGTGATTTGAACAAAAAATGAAATACGCTGCTTGAAAGGTCTGTCTCATAAATGTTTTGGTTTCTTCGAACTGCTGTTAGGGTGGGAAACTCTTTCAGGGACACAGTGCATAATAAAGACTGTATGGGCGTCCTGTCCTTTATGGGAAAAACATTCTGCTGACAAATAAACCCTGATGGTACCTTTTTTGTGCCTAGGATCTTTAAGATGATCCTCGGAGCAATTGAAGCAGACCCAGCCTTTCAGCTGATTTAAGGCCCGAAACCTTCATTTTTGTGCTCTAATCTCTTGTCCTCGTTCTGAAACATTCCTTCTTCTCTGACCTTGCCATACTGCACTCTAAATGGTGCAGGAAAGTTCCTTACAGGGTTTGAAGTGTGCTCATTTAATAGGAATCCCTGTCTCCACCTTCCCTGGTCTTTTTCCATAAATTCAATCCACAGCACAGTGGTTCTCTACGATTTCTCTGACATCATGACAGAGACTGTGTGCTAAGGTGATCTTTTCTCCTCGAAAACCCTGCAAGAACAACAAACTTCATCAAGAAAACACAGATGGGGAGACGGAAGTGGTGTGAACAGATGAGATGATCATGCAGTGGATGGAATGGGGGCAAAAAAACACGGAAAATGGTGGAAAATCCATGAACAGTGGACCAGAAGACGTTGCATGCAGCGGAGCAGAAGATTACGTGAAAAACATTACAAATCGCGAATAATGGGGCAATATATGCAACGGAAAGGTATGTGCACGTGGGATGCTGACGTGGCGGGAGTGGCAGACCGTGAAACAGTCAACGGTGGGGAAAGAATCTGGACCATTGATCGCTAAGAGATCAACGGCGGAGGATGAAGGATGGAGGGCCAACGGGTACGATGGGTGAGGTTAAACAGTGCACAGCTTCGTCGAATGAGCACCGTTGGATGAGGGCTCCAAGATCTGACGGCCGAGGTGAATTCCGCTGCCTGGCTTTCGTCCAGGAGATAATGCATGAAATGGGTGGTTTTTGAAATAGTACACTCGGACACGTGGCAATTGGCTAGTGGAATCACTGGGTCTCCGGGGAAAACCGCCCATTGCAGATGGGTGGTGCGGAATTTACCGGCGGGTTTTGAAACGCGAAGGCGGGGTGGGGACCACCATTTCAGATGATCTCTGCACCGTCGGATCCGGTGCTTAACGGACGGCGGAGATGGACTGCGGGGGGGCCAAGGTGTACGAACATGAGATTTTGGAGTGACCCCCCGTAGTGAATAACAGTCGTTCGATCGGGTTTTCCCACATCCCGAGGAGTCAACTACGGGGGCTCCATGGTTTGACTCTACGGATGGAGTAAAGCCCCCACAGGGGAAACGCTTCGGTCACGGCGCCGGGTCTTATGGAAAAAGGTGCGGAGGCTAATGGAGAAAGGGGCCAGGACTCAAAATATGATTTTTGCACATTTTAAAGCATTTTTTGGCCCAAGGGAAGGAACGATAGGGAGGCAAGGTGGAGAATTAGGGAAATAAAGGGTGATGGGGGAGTTTAAGGGGATTTTGGAGAATTTAAGAGGGTGATGGTGGGGATAGAAGGAAGAAAAGGGGTTTTGACAAAGGAAAGGGGAGGGTAAAATGGGGGTATTTGCAGGGGTAAAAAGGGGAAATAGTGGGCCTTTTGAGAAATGGATCAACAGAGGGGCTATATGTTAGGCACAACACAAAGAGACTCAGGATAGATTTTCAGGAAAGTGTGGGAGCTCAGTGCTTTGTTTGAAGGTTCTAATAGAAATTATATCATGTCTTGGAAAACTTATACATCAACAACAACAATGAATATCTGTAAACAACATGTCTCACTCTTATTGCAATGAGCAGCAAGCTGCAATACCATCCGCTGAGGAATAAAATAGTGGCAAAAAATACATGATGACAGGGTAAAAACAACATGACCAAACATACTCCACTAAATGTAAACATCTCCATGGATGAATGTGAACTGATATATATATATATATATATATATATATATATATATATATATAAAATTTCCAATGCCTGCTTTCCATATGCAAGAGGCTACTCCACATTGACCAATGACTATGAACAAATGATATGCAATAGAGTAAATGGTTTCACAGACTTATTGCATGAATATAAAAGATGATACACGATTGTACAATGACAATGAGACTATACATATGGCTGAAAAATGATTCACTGTTACCCAGATAAATCCCTCTTGCGGACAAGAGCGATCTCCCTATAATCATAACAGAGAACTAGAAACAAACAGACATGAGAATATCTCTTTCCCTAAGCTAACTTTGTTCAGATAATTAAAACTGAAGGAAGAAGACAATGCTCTTACCTTTTTAATGAAATGCATGATAAATATCCCACACTCTGTGCTGATGTAGCTCCTCAATGCTTAGAAGACACCTGAAAACGCACACATTCAAAGGATCAAAGACATCTGCAACATAATAATAATCTAAAACCAACTTAACCTAATGATCAAGGATATTAGGAATTTTTTTTTTTTAATGAATATATGAGCATAAACCATTCACAATTCCAAGAAAAAAATACAATGAAAAAAAGTATCTAAATGTATTATTCAAGGATAAAATAGAAATATTACAACCAAGCCTTGATGCCGTATAGGTTCCTCCCAAATGCTTCCAATCTTCCTACTTGGTTATCAAGCTTTCCAATCCAAAATTACTAGCATAAGACTACCATAATTGAGCTCTCCTAACTGTGAAGTATCATCTCAATTTATAGGAGAAACTGAGGAGGTTTTAGATCCACCAAAGATGGGTGAGATTCACAAATGATGGGATTAGGATTCCATGATCCAAGGGAATTATCTCCATGTTTAGAGGGGTTTGGATTGAACTGATATGACTCAGAGGCTTCTAGTTGGGATATATGCGCCCAACTATGATTCTAGGATTTACTTTTATTTTTTATTTTTCTTTGAGTCAGTTGCACAATTTTTAATGGAAAACAAAGCTCAAAACTGTGCAGGTATTTATGGAAGTAACAACGCATGCACAAACATTGACAAGAAAAAGTGAGCAAGTCATATTTAAGAGGTTAAAGAGCCCCTTTACCCAAAATTCATGATTTGGTCAAGGAATATAATGTTTGACTTGCAAGAGAGTATATTGGAACATAAGTATGGATAGAGATAGGTCCATTTTGACTGTCAAGTGTCATGGTGACAAAATGACGTGTAAAAATTTTTCCCCTAAAGTATGAAGTCCGGAAATTCATTAAAATATTGAAGTGCTTTATCATACCAAGGATTGGATCAGAGACACCGGTTGGAAACATGCAATGAACATTCACAGATTACAATGAAAATATATAATAATCACTGAGGTAGGAATTCCCATACTCAGAGTAAAACTAACTCAATGTACTGATATAGAAATAGCCTAGAATTACATCAATAGTAGACACAGTCTTGGACGCAACAATTTGTTATGAATTAGTCTACTAAATTATGAATACATAACTCCTCGCAACCTGGATGGATGAAACTAGATCCAGGGTCTTGATCTCCATATCTTGATTAGTATGAATATAACTATGCGATTGAATGTGTTGAAGTCGAACATGGTAGAAACCACTTGATTATCAGTCAATGATGAAAACCATTAACAAGCATGAGAGAAACCACCAATAATGATAACAACTCTCAAGGTACTCCAGTGAAATCTATGAAGTGTTAATAGATGATCTGCAGTCGAACACTCATAGAGTCGCTTAATCGAAGGTCAATGATGGAAAACTATCATCGAAGGTGAGAAACATGCCATTAAGGCGTGAAGATTTCAAGGTACTGATAAGGTTTATGGATCAACTTCCTAGATAATGAGCTGAAGTCGGTAGGAAGCAACCTATCGTAGGAGCGCCTACGACACAAATTTTTTTATGTCAAGTTGAAGAAATGTTTTTTCAAGGACTGAATCAGGGATGGTCAATGCGAATGGAGACTAATATTTGCAAATGAATATGAACTGAGGTTGAACTTCTCTTGAACACACAACGAAACGATAATTGAATTGGAAGCATTTGACTCAATGATAATACCTAAAACTAGTTGAATACTTTCAATGGGGTTAGATTAACTGTATGACAAATGGATTGCCCAACCCAGACACAAGTATGATGAAGTGTCGTGTTTAAGAGTGAAATGCTACTTTTAAACGAATACAAAGATGAATACCTTTTCCAAAATTTTCTCCCCACCATTGCTGGCAAGTACCTCTTTATTTTTGTCAATCTTGAGGAGGATAAAATTTTCTTGTTGTGTAAGCTCATCCTTTGGATGAGTCCTCTGAAGTATTTTTAATGAACCTTAGGAAGGAGTGATTAGGTCCCACTGTAATCGACGGGTCCTGCACTGTTTAATTTTAATGAGTTTATCGTAGGATTAAGTCGATGTTATTTTCATATTTAAAGAGTTTGAAAAAAAAAAAAAAACTCATATATTTCTTTCATCCTAAATTTTTTAGCGAGCCCGAAGAAAGTGAAACTCGACATTTTTCATTTTTAGGGAGTCAAAAGAAAAACTTAAGAAAACTCCACAGTGTCCTTTTTTGTAAATAGTTAATTCAATCTATAAAAGGGATAAAATTTTACTGAAAAAATGACTGTTCATTTACTTTAACGAGTTCGAATATTTTAGTACTCAATGATCTTTTCATGTTTAGGGAGTCTGAAAATGGCTTAAAAAATGACTCCAAGGTTTCGATTTTTCATGTTTTTCGAGTGTTCAAAAAAGTGATAAAGTTTACTGTTAGTCAATGTTATCCATTGTTTAAACGCAACTTGTTCTCTGCACATAAAACTCAATAAACTATGATAACTACTCTTCATTTTGGTAAAAATATTGAAAATTTTGGCTTCTAAAAGGTTCTAGGAATAAAATAATAATACTTTATTCATAAAAACTTATAAAATTTGAAAAAGATAAGTTATTTTCACCATTTAATTTTGAGAGTAGTAAAAATGGTTTTTACCACAAAACTTCTGGAGTTGATACTGGGCGAACATAAACCATTCAACAAATCGTTTCTTCCAGGTAACAAATCTCTTCAATATCTTTCTTTTCAATAGTTTAGATTTAATTTTTAGGAAGGATAATGTTTTTAGAAATCGCTCGTTGGGGTTCACAGATTTTCCTCGTTGGGGATGCGCACCCTGATATTTTTCTACATAGAAAATTACCGCGGCTGCACAATTTTTTAGTAGAGAAGATGCGTAAAATTGCTGTGTGTAAGGAAAAACCGCATAGGCACCATGGGATTTCTAAAATACAAAAACATGACCACTAAAAATCGCTAAACTCTCTCCCATAAGGTTCTAATATTCCTTATTTTTCATTTTCATTTCATTTGAACAAATCATGCTCAAGTGGCGAGAACAAGAACATGAAACACAAGATGCACAATAAATTGATAGCCCAACAAATTTACAAGCTCTAAAAAATTGTGGACTTTATAAGTTTTGGTCCATTCCTGAGATAAAATCCCAAGTAGAACTGATGACTTGGTTGGTGAGGGCCTGGGATATCTAGGAACAATGTTATGTTATTGGTGATCACTGGCTTGTAATTGACTTAGAGGATATTTACTTTCTCATTGGGTTGTCCTATAAAGGACGTGATATTTCCTTGTTTGGCAAGGGGCAAGGTGGGAAATCTATCGTATCCTATTTGGCACAATATTGTGCTCCAAATTAAAAGATCAAATGTGGACGGACAAACTTTAAAAATATCCGATGAATGGATTTTAAAATCATTGCTTTTATAGTTACAAAAATTTTCGGTAGTGCGGCTTCCCACATGGCTGCAAAGGCATAGATGCAGACTGCGATTGAGTGTTATGAGGGAACAATGTTTAACTAATGTGAGGGAGTGGTTGTCCATATGAAAGGAAAACTATCTCTAGCTAAGGAGGAAATATGAAGAAATTTGGCTATGGCGCCATCCTGATATCATTTTCTCTTGAGAGGATCCCACTCCTCATTCCATAGCAACATCTGGTGGATCCTACAGGACCTGGAGATCCTCTCATGTTGCGATGGGTTTCGCTGATGGTCCACCATGGTGGTGATGGTGGCTCAATAGTATGATATACACCTCATTTTTTTGTGTGGCTAAGTAGCCAAATCTTCATGGTAGGGGACTTCCCATATGTAGGGATGGACTATAGGGGCGACCCATATATGGAACTCACAGCTGGCATACAGTGGGATGATACATGTAAAAATGTATCATTTTGAAGTTTTTTATTTTGTATTTTTTATTTGTTTCTAATCATCCAATGCTAATTGTCAAAATGTTAATGTTGATGTAGGTCTAGTCCGACCAACAGGACTACGATGGTTTGACCGATGGGGAGACCAAACCATAACGGCTATGCCACCACAGAATGACACAACAGAGGCCTTGACTGAGTTGGAGCATAACTTGGGTAGGCTTACCATAGATATCCTAGAGACTGGGACTGACTGTTTTCCTCTCCGATACCAGAGGCATGTGGTTGGGGTTCTAGGGCCGATCAAGCGGCACATGTGCTGAGTGGGATGTGCTATAGTCTGCTATCATGATCACCATCATGGATAGTTTATATTATTTCTAGGCTAATTTTTTTTTTGTATCAACATATTTGGACCATAAGGCTTTTGAGGCCTATGTCCTCAGATGATGTATATTTTTGGACACACTTAACAGACTATTATTTAACCCGATGATGATTACTACTTTTATTACCTGGGTATCTTGTTCAAGATGAATGCAATATTGTTTGGATTTAATTTTAATGTCACAAATGTCTATTTAACACTCGATTAACCAATTCATTTTCTAAAGTGTTTGAATTTATTGAAATGTGTTGATATTCAATGTACTCAATCTGCCTTTCCAAGAGAGGAACCCTTAAAAACATTCTTAACATGGATGGACTTCTAACTACATATAAACTATTTAAATGTAATGCAATGAGTTGCGAAAATAACCTAAAAATCAAGCGTTGAATGCCAAACGCAATGACATTAGATAATAGCTCAATGACTGCACTATATTCTTCTAGGTTGTTCGTTGTTTGACCAAGGCAAATACCATGAATAGAATCTAACTCATCAGTGGGTGAATAGATGAACTAGGTTTCAAAAGATAATTTTCGAGTACTACGACAAGCGTCGTCACCAAAGCTAATGTAATCTTGAGGGAACGTTGACATCTGCAATATCAAGAGTAATCAAGATAAGAAGGAAAAGTAGTAGAAATTTGTAAAGAAAAATAACTAATCTATGGCACACACATAAAAATTAGTAGTAATGTACAAGAAAGATCTCCATAGGGTAAATCACGCAAAATATCTCTTCAGATAGAGACCGTTTCTGGGCTCTCCTAAAGAGACATCATCATAATCAAATAATTCATAGGCACCTTTTACAAGTACACGTTTAATAATCTAAGGTCCATGCCACATAGGTTCGAACTTACCAGTGCTTATCTTATCATGTGCTTGATCATAAACTAAAATTAGGTCACCTCATGAATAAACACTAGGATTAACGCTTTGATCATATTCTACCTTAACAATTTTTTTATGAGCCTCGACAACAAGTGTAGCAGTGCGGTGAGTTTCATCTAACAGTGCTAAGTATAAAAAACACTCTTCCTCTTCAAAGGTAGCTGGTAATAATTCAATGGCTAGTTTTAATGATGGAATTTCACATTCAATTGGTAAAACAACTTCTAAATTGTAAATGATTTGGAAAGGAGTAAAACCAGTAGATATTTTTACAGAGGTAAGGTATGCCCACAAGGCTGAAAAAACATGGTTTTCCAGTTAGTTTTATGAATTCCAACAATCCTCTTGATGATATTGGTCAAAAATTTGTTTACAGCTTCAACTTGGCCATTTGCCTATGGGTAAGAAGGTGTAGAATTGTCATGGCATAAGAACAGTTGAGCAGAAAGTTCAGTCATCATAATGTTTCGAAAGTGGCTACCATGGTCCATAATGATGGCTTGGGGTATGATGAACCTAGCAATTACATGGTTGAATATGAAAACAGTTGCAATTTCACCATCTCTCTTGAATGTAGGCATCACCTCAGCCCATTGAGTAAAATAATATATAGTGAGAATAATATACCCATGCCCCCCGACCGAGTGAGAGTTACATGTAACAAAATCGATGCCCCATTTTTCAAATGGACCAAAAACTATGATTGGGTGAAGAGGGGTGGGAGGTGCACGCATATTTCAATAATTTTTTTGACAATTGTGACATTTTCTAAACGCAATTATGAAATTTTAAAAGAGTGACGACCAGAAATAGCCAACACATAGTATCTTTTGGGTAGTGGAAAACCCAGAAATATGACCACCAAATGATCCAAAATGGAATTCATTTAAGGTCTTCTCGACTTCTTCATGTGTTAAACAACATCGAAAAATAGAATTGACACCACGACGATAAAGAGTATCACCGACACTGTTATATTATTGGGACTGGTATCAGATTCTACGACGATCAGATCATGATAGATTGGGCCAAAAAGTTTGGGTTTGAATATATATGATGATATCTCCATACCAAGGATCCAGAGTACTAATGAGAAACAAATATTCATCGGGAAGATGAAATTCTACCATAGTTTCAGATTCAATATAGGGAAAGTCACATAATAGCTCGACAAATAGCAATAATTTCTTTGATTTAGATTTTTCTAATTCCAAATCAGACTCTTGTAGGATAAAAATCCACTTGGAGTACTTTCCCCCCTAGGATTTTTCTAGTCAAATATACATCATAGGGTTGCAATCAAATATCACGGTTGTTTTGCATAATAGTATGTAGTGAAGAAAATGTTGGACAACTTGAATAGCTGCCAAGGCCAATTTCTCCACATGTGTGTATTTAATCTTAGTAGGTGTAAGCTTCCAACTCAAATAATAAATCATATGTTCAGTGGTAGACTCATCTTCTTGAAATAATACCATTCCTATGGTAGAATTGGATGCAACTAAATACAAAAAATGGTCTCGGTGATAATCAAATGGATGCAATAATGGTGCATGGGTCAACGCGTGTTTTAGTGCATTGAAATATTTTCCAGCAAGCTCATCCAAAAAGAATGGAATGCATTTTTCAATAGCCAAGTAAAACCTTTAGTCAGCTCGACATAGTTAGAGATAAATCGACGTAAAAAGTTTTATTTCCCTTGCAAACTTTTGAGTTGGCGAAAAGTACAAGGAGGAGGTAAATTGATGATAGCCTCAACCTTGAGAGGATCAACATGAATTCTTTCCTTAGAAATTATAAATCCCAACAATCGTCCTGATTGTATACAAAAAACACATTTGTGTGGATTGAAACAAATATTTAATGCCTACATCAAAGGAAAATAGCTCGTAAATGTGTAGGATGATCTTGCCGTATGACTGAATGGGCCAGTAAGTCATTTAGGTAGGGTTGCACAATATGTTTGATATCGTGAAATTCATAAGATGTGGCCCTCTGAAAAGTAGCGCCAACATTATTTAAACCAAAAGGTAATTTGCGATATGTGAACATTCCCCATGGATTAATAAACGTAGTTTTGGGCTGATCGACAAGGAGTATGTTTATTTGATTATATCTAGAAAATCCATCCATAAATGAAAATATTTCATTGCTAGCACAATCATCAACAATCTGGTTGATGTAAGGGGTAGGATAATTGTCTTTGGTACAAGCCTTATTGACATCCCTATAATCGACACATACTCGAATAATTCCCTATTTTTTATTCACTCGAACAATATTGGATACCCAATCAGTTAAGGGAATAGGATAAATAAAACCAGATCGAAGTAATTTTTCAACTTCAGACTTAATAGCAACTACTTTTCGTGGATGGATTGGACGCAATATTTTTCTAATAGGTTTAGAATCCAGTTATGTCTTGATTTATTGAACTACAATGCTAGGGTCAATTCCTAGAATTTCTTCGTAAGACCAGGAAAAAATGTCACGAAATTCCTGGAATAGGGCTTTTTATGTGTTGATTTCGTCAATTGAGCACAGAGAACCTATATGAATGTTCTCAGTTATTCCGGGTTTAACCAAAATGTTAATTGGAATCGTCGCAGAGATGTTTCCTAAATTTGTTTCTGAATCCGAATGAAGGATTGACATGGGATTTTGAGGTTCACTGATATATTCAGTTGAAAATATGGTTGAAAATTTATTCTCAAATTTATCAAGGTTAGCTATAAAATTTAAATGATGATGAATATCATCCCATGGTAATTCGTCCAACGTCATAATTTCCCTAATACTTTCGTCATTCGAAAATGCTTGGTTGAAAGGATCGAAAAAATATGTCGTTATTAAAAATGATAAATGATAATACTCTTCACTAATCACATTCACTTGATTAGTTTTAGTTGATGGTGGGTCAGAAAGCGATTGATCTAACACATGAGACAATTAAAATGGACTTTAGGGAATATCACTGCTATAGAGGGCGAACTCAGAATCTAAAGGCACAATCCAAGGATCATTCGATGGAATTATGCTTGATGTAATCATGTTGACATTGGAAATATTACGAGGAAAATTCAAAGGATGAATCCTTAAGCAAACCTACTCCAACATCTTCATAAGGAGTGACCGTCTTTCCAATGTAAGGGAAACTAACCATAGAGGCAGGATCTGAAGTATAGTAAGACAACTAATTAACTTTGACAATTTTCCGTTTTCGGGAGAAAATTATCATTCGAAAGACTGATGAGACTACAACTGTCATAGCACAAGACCAACTTCTTCCTAGCATAAGGTTGTAGTCAAGTGGAACATCAACTACCTCCACTTCAGCTGTAACAGTTTTACCTTCTATCTCTATAGGCAAACCCTGAAGAATCCTAAAAGGGCGAAAACCTCTTCCATCGAAGGCTTTTAAAAATGTGGGAGATTGATTGATTGCTGGAGAATCGAGGGCTTTCCAACAGGCCATAGAACACGTAGATGCTCCCTCATCAATTACCATGTGAAAAAATCACTTGGTTTTGATGAAATATGGTATTTGAAAAGCCATTTGGTGTGGGAGTCTAGGTACAAAATTGTCTAGATCGAAGATAATGAGATTAGAGTCTTAAGGGTCAACAACTCCAATAACTGACAATAGTAACTTCCTTTGTGTTGGAAAACTTTGCAGTACTTCAAGGGCCGACATTGCTGAAGGTAACATAGCTATATATTCAACAATGTTGTAATTCTGAGTAGCTCTCTCATGTGGATTGAAAGCTGACTTTCGAAGAACACATTTAAGAGGCGGTTTAATTACCATGTCAGAACTAGGTTTCTCAATTTTTAAGGGTTCATAAATAGGATAGGTTGATGTGGAAGGTTGACTAGATGACCCAATTTAGTTTTCATTTACATGACCTTTAGATCCATAATCATGTGATCTCATTGCAACCATAACTTGAGAGGACATCATCATGATATCTGCCGATGAGTTGGAAGAGGATGCGTTATGATAGACCATTTTACTATCCTATGAAGGAAATGGATCCTTATGAACATCGAGTGTGGGTGAAACTTTGAAGAACTTAGTTACCTCAGACCAATGGGGGAATTCCTTTGTGAAATTATCTTCATCACAAATTATACAAGGGTAATGAGGTTTCCTCTTCTCGTTCGTTGGTTCAGTTTTATCTGTTTTCTCTTTTGAAGAATTGTTCTATTTGGTTTTACCCTTCCCTTTTTTTGTACCTCCTGTTGACTTGGTCTTAGCGATAGATGAATCTACAATGTTAATTTCAGAAGTATTTTCCAGAGAAGAGTATCCTTTAGTTGAATCAGGTGAAGTTATAATTGGAGTGGTGGCTTTGGACTGTTTCTTTTTACTCTTGGATCTGTTAACCATACCAATTACACCATCTACGACATGAGAGCTAGAAGGAGTCGTTGTTACTTGACCTGGGTGAGGTAAATATGGAATTATCTCATACAGAGTGCCAATATACATGTAAATGAGGTATAGATATTGGGCTTGAGCGATAACTTGATATTTCGTTACAACACCTCCTTTGGATACATATTTAGTAATATTTGGGAGTAAAGACTTGATAAATCATTCAGCTAGAATTTTATCTCAAATAAAAACTTCGACCAAATGACGTCTATGTCTGCATTCGTGAATGCCATCGGAAATATAAGTAGACATACTTTGTTTAATTGAGGTTAAAAGTTTTGTACCATTATCATAACGGAATGGTAACTAAAAATTAGTTAAGAAAGAAGTTGCTAAGGCATTGAAATTGTTGAAAGAAGCTCATGGTAACTCAATGTACCACTTTGCGGCTAAACCAATCAATGTTCTTTGAAATTTTTTTAATGAAATGGAATCATCGATTAAAGAGTTGGATGTGCACCATAGATGATACATCATAACATGGTTTGAAGGGTCCTCTATTGATTTTCCTTCAAACTTCGGAATGTCACTGGAAAAATTAGTAGGCATGGTTTGCCAAAAAGGAAAATGATAGATAGGATCATTTGTTAGCAGAGACAAGTCTGGTAAATCTAAAGTTTCTATAAAGGTAACCGTCGGTTAGGGTCTTGCTGTGAAAATTGATAACCTTGAGGGACAAGTCCGGTACCTGGAGGAGGGTATCCAGGATATCCTGGAATAGCCTAAGCCATTGGGATGTGCATACCTCCAAGGTAACTAGGATTAGCCATACCAAACTGAGGTTGAGATGGTATCTGAAATGTATGACCAAGGTATGGTTGACTTTAGAAAGGCAGATTTGGTCCCATTTGTCCTAATTGATATTTCCCTTTAAGTGGTTTTCCTTAAACGAATTTTCCTTGAAAAGGTTGACCTCTAAAAGGTTGACTTGTTTGCGTAGCTGCTACACCAAGTTGTCGTAAAGATATTTGGGGTATAGACTAGACCATAGGCCCAAATTGATAAACTGTAGTATGAGGGATAGCCTGCGTAGCAATTAGCATTGAAATTTGAGGGCTAGTAGCCATAGAAACTTGAGGAACTCCTGGGATGGGTGTTTGAGGAGTTCTAGGTTGCTAAACAGATGTTTTCACAATAGATTGGATAAGAGTATGAGGAGTACTCAGACTAGCTTGCTGAATACTTGGAACAAATGCCTTCTGTGTAACTTGAGGTATTCCTTGGACAGGTTGTTGGACTTGAGTATAACCAAATTGACTAGCTGGCTGAGCAAGTTGATTGTAGGGAATTTGTGGGGTAGTTTTCAAGGGTTGTTGAGAAAATGAAGGATTTCATATGTTGGGTGTGGAGCCTGATTATCTTGTTTACTTTGTATCACAACATTGGACCCCTGTACCTTAAAAGGGGCGGCAACACCGCCCGTAATTAATCGCTGCCGTGGGGGGTCCAGGGGGGGCGGAAACGCTTTTCGGAGCCCCCCCCTGGCGGGGGCTTTCGGGGGTAGCGCCCCCGAAGCTAAAAACATATGTAAAATTGCCTTGTAAAAGTATAGTAATTTCTAGTCAATCTGGGCCGTTCATTAGGAAAATGATTTGACGGTAGAAGTTATGTTTAGTTTAGGGTTTTTTGCCCTAGAAGGCAACCCCTCACTTTTATGAGGGCATTGTATTGCGGCTGTGCATAGTATGTGTGTATTCTCGGAGCGAGAAACAGAGAGGGAGACTGTGAGAGAGAACAGGGGATATTACAGCTGATCTTCTGTAGGTTTTGTCTCTTCATTTTTGCAGGATAATAGAAAGGAAGGATTGGCTGTTCAGGGTGGACGTAGCCCAAACTGGGTGAACCACGTATATTTGTGTCTCTCTGTTTTTATGTGTTTTGTGTGCTTGTATTTTCCGCATATTTTATGTGTTGCATTGCTCCATAATATATAATTTTCTAACATCTGGTATCAGAGCGGAAGGTATATTTGGCTGATAAACTCGCAGGAAAGAAGGGTTCCTGGTTCGAGTTGGAGCAATGGCAGACGATGGTAAGTTTAGGGTCGAGAAATTTAACGGCCAAAACTTCCCGCTATGGAAGATGCAGATGGAAGATTATCTGTATCAGAAAGATCTGTACCTACCATTAAGTGGAAAAACAAAGAAGCCGGCGGCCATTACAGACGCGGAATGGAACATTCTCGATAGAAAGGCACTCGGAACAGTACGGTTGTGTTTTGATGCAGACGTTGGCGAAACTATATGAAAAACCCTCAGCCTCAAACAAGGTATTTCTTATGAAACAACTATTTAATATGAAGATGTCGGAAGGTGGATCTGTTGCAGACCATTTAAATGAATTTAATACAGTTACCAGTCAGCTAAGTTCTGTAGGGGTAAACTTTGATGATGAAGTTAGAGCTCTGTTATTCTTGTGCTCATTTCCAGAGAGTTGGAATGGTTTAGTAATGGCCATTAGTAACTCTGTCTCTGGATCTATTACTTTAAAGTTTGATGATGTTGTTGGTGCTATCCTTAGCGAGGAAATACGACGGAAAAGCTCCGGTGAGACATCAGGTAATGCTTTGAGTGCAGAGTCTAGGGGAAGAAGAATGGAAAGAGGAAAGAGCTCGGGATATCGCAGTAAATCAAGGAAAGGCAGATCCAAGTCTAGATCAGGGATAGTGTGCTGGAATTGCGAAAAGAAAGGACACCTAAAGAAAGACTGTAGATCTCGGAAGGGAAAAGAAGGAGACACACAGCAAGAAAACAATCATGAAGCAAATGTGACAGGTGATGTGTTACAAGATGCTTTGATTCTTTCTTTTGAAAATGTTACTGATTCTTGGGTTGTAGATTCAGGGGCTTCATTCCATGCCACACCCGATAAGAAATATTTTCATGACTATGTTCAAGGAGATTTTGGACAGGTTCGTTTGGGTGATGATAAACCCTGTAAAATTGTTGGAATGGGTAAATTTCTTGTAAAACAACAGAATGGAAACCAATGGCTACTAAAGGAGGTAAGGCATGTTCCAGATCTAAAGAAAAATTTGATTTCAACAGGGCAGTTAGGCAGTGAAGGTTGTGTGACAGCTTTCACAGATAAAACTTGGAAGGTCAACAAAGGAGCGCTGGTAATAGAAAAAGGTGAAAAGGTTGGTACATTGTATTTATGCAATGGTATTTCTAACTCTGTTAATGCTTTAACTTTCAAAGGAGCAGATGCAACATTATGGCATTATAGGCTCAGACACATGAGTGAGAAGGGAATGAATATTATTCACTCAAGAAATTTGTTGCCAGGTTTGAAGAATGTTGATTTGGATTTCTGTGAAAATTGCATTTATGGAAAACAAAAGAGAGTCAGATTTCTCAGAGTTGGGAAAGAAAAGAAGATAGAAAAATTGGAGCTTGTGCATACAGATGTATGGGGACCTACTCAGGTATCATCTCTCGGTGGCTCTCGTTATTATGTTACTTTTATTGATGATGCAACTATAAAAACATGGATTTATTGTATTCATAATAAATCTAATGTATTTGATACTTTCAAGAAATGGAAAGCTTTGGTTGAGATTGAGATAGGAAAGAAGTTGAAGCATCTCAGATTAGACAATGGAGGTGAATATTGCAGCAAAGAGTTTGATAGGCATTGTTTAGAGCAAGGAATTCGCAAAGAGAAGATAGTTCCAAGAACACCACAAGAAAATGGTGTGTCAGAAAGGATGAACAGGGCAATCATGGAGCGTGCAAGGTGCATGAGATTGCATGCAGGATTGCCTTTAAAATTTTGGGTAGATGCTGTAGATACTGCTGTTTGTCTAATAAACAGAGGGCCTTCAAGTTCCTTGGATGGTGGTATTTCAGAGGAAGCATGGACAGGTAAAAAGGTAAACTACTCTTTTTTAAAGCCTTTTGGTTGTGAGGCCTTTGTCCATATTAATAAAGAAAATAGAACAAAGCTTGAGGAAAAATCAAAGAAATGTACCTTTATTGGATATGGTGCTAATGATTTTGGTTATCGCTTATATGATTATGAAAATCACAAAATCATTAGAAGAAGAGACGTAATATTCAATGAAAAGGTCTTGTATAAGAATCAGTTGTAGGAAAAGAAACAGGAAAAAGAAAGCAAGGAATACATGGTTCTTGATGAGATAACTGAAAAAGTAAAGGTGCCTGAAAATAATAATAATCAACAGTCACAGCAGCAGCAACCACCACAACAGCAACAGGCACCTCAAACACCTGAAAGTGGTGTTAGAATATCTACCAGGATAAGTAGACCCCTTAAACGATACTCTGCTTCATTATATTATTTATTGTTGACTGATTCTGGTGAACCTGAATGTTATGAAGAAGCAATGCAGGTTGAAAGAAGGAAGAAGTGGGAGCTAGCCATGGAAGAAGAGATGGAATCCTTAATGCATAACCAGACTTGGGACTTAGTCAGGTTGCCTGCAGGTAAAACTACATTGCAGAATAAATGGGTTTACAGGCTGAAGGAAGAAGATGGAGGAAAACAGAGGTACAAAGCTAGACTTGTGGTGAAGGGTTTTGCACAGAAGAAAGGTATTGATTTTGATGAAATATTTTCTCCTGTTGTTAAGATGACTTCAATCAGAACTATTTTAAGTCTTGTAGTAGCAGAATATTTGAATCTTGAACAGTTAGATGTAAAGACAACATTTCTCCATGGAGATTTGGAGGAAGAGATCTATATGCAACAACCAGAAGGATATGAGGTCAAAGGGAAAGAAAAATTAGTGTGCATGTTAAAGAAGAGCTTGTATGGCTTAAAACAGGCTCCAAGGTAGTGGTATCTAAAATTTGACAAGTTTATGTCTGAACAAGGTTATACTAGATGTCACTCTGATCATTGTGTTTATCTAAAAAGGAAAAATGATGGTAGCTATATTATATTGTTATTGTATGTAGATGACATGCTTGTTGCAGGGTCTAACATGCAGAAAATAAATGTGCTCAAAAGAAAATTGGCAAATTCATTTGCAATGAAGGATTTGGGAGCTGCAAAACAAATCCTTGGTATGAGGATAACTAGAGACAGGAAAAATCGCAAATTAACACTGTCTCAGAATGAGTACATAGAAAAGGTGATGAAAAGATTTAATATGAAGAATTAAAAACCAGTTAGTACACCTTTTGCTAGCCATTTCAAACTTAGTAAGGAGATGTGCCCAATGACCCAAGAAGACATGGATTATATGTCTAAAGTTCCATATTCATCAGCAGTTGGAAGCTTAATGTATGCAATGGTCTGCACAAGGCCTGATATTGCACATGCAGTGGGAGTTGTAAGCAGGTACATGAATAATTCAGGAAAAGAACATTGGATGGCAGTAAAATGGATTCTCAGATATTTGAGAGGTACCACAAATCAAGCATTATGCTTTGGTGGTTTAAACATTTCTCTACAGGGATATGTTGATGCAAATATGGCAGGTGACAGAGATAACAAGAGGAGCACTACATGATATGTATTTAATATAGGTGGAACAGTTGTCAGTTGGGTTTCAAATATCCAAAGTGTTGTTGCACTTTCAACAACAGAAGCCGAGTATGTTGCTGCTATAGAGGCTAGTAAAGAAATGATTTGGTTACAAAGGTTTATGGATGAATTGGGTAAGAAGCATGATATGGGCACGCTATAAAGTGATAGCCAAAGTGCTATTCATCTTGCAAAGAACTCAGAATTTCATTCTAGGACTAAACACATATAACTCAAGTGTACCAGCCTCAGTACCATTAGCATTGGAAGATGGAGAGTTGAAGCTGAAAAGATACACACTAGCCAATCCCTACAGATATGCTAACAAAAGTTGTAACCAGGGAGAAACTGAGACCATGCTCACTTTCAATTGGTCTTCAAGGATGATGATGAAGATGAGAAACAGCTAGGTCCAAAGAGGAGTCATTTTCCAGCAAATGAAGCAGCGGTGGAGTTGCTACAATCTGTCTCCAAGTGAGAGATTGTTGGGTGTGGAGCCTCATTATCTTGTTTACTTTTGTGACGGGCCAAAGACGGGACACCAGATTTTTTGGTATACGCGCAACGGCCATTGTAATTGACCGGTCGCCTGGGGGTCCAGGTGGGGGGGCGTATAGCCGTTTTCGAGCCCCCTCAAGTGGGACGGGCAAGGTCCTCGGCTAAAACATGTAAAATTGCCTTGTAAAAGTACAGTAATTTCTAGTCAATCTGGGCCGTTCATTAGGAAAATGATCTGACGGTAGAAGTTATGTTTAGTTTAGGGTTTTTTTCCCTAGAAGGCAACCCCTCTCTTTTATGAGGGCATTGTATTGCAGCTGTGCATAGTATGTGTGTATTCTCGGAGCGAGAAACAGAGAGGGAGACTGTGAGAGAGAACATAGGATATTACAGCGGATCTTCTGTAGGTTTTGTCTCTTCATTTTTGCAGGATAATATAAAGGAAGGACTGATTGTTCGGGGTGGACGTAGCCCAAACTGGGTGAACCACGTATATCTGTGTCTCTCTGTTTTTATGTGTTTTGTGTGCTTGTATTTTCTGCATATTTTATGTGTTGCATTGCTCCATAATATATAATTTTATAACATCATATAGTATTCATCCTTGGATAAGGAGTGCCTACCAAGGGTTGCGACACAAAAGATTGACCAAAACCGGTTTGAGACATTCACCCATAACTTGGATAATTACGTGGTAAAGGTTTCCCTAAAACTGTAGGATATGTTGCAATGTAAGGTTGTCCTCTCAGAAGAGGTTATTTCCCCCCAAGTGAAATGTAACCACCTGACAGGTTAACTTGACAGGTATTCCTGAAAAGCATATAAATGTTTTGGTCCACAGTCAAATCTTGGGCAGTAGACTCTGATAAACCATTTGATACAATAGAAGCTTGAGAGGGAGGAGATGCTCCTGAAAAAGTTCCAGTAAGTGACTAGTAGCCTGTAGGAACTGAAGGACCACCATACAATAATTTTTCTGGAGAAGATGGAAATATGGATGAATCAGTAGACATGCTTCCAGAAGCCATATTAGATATACTATATCTCTGTAAAGAGTAAAATGGAATTCGATGACATGTATGACTGTAACCAGATTAATGTGTCAATTCAAATGTTGTAAGATACCGAGGATTTGGTTGAAAAGGAGAAAAAGGTAAATCTAATGGAAAGTTCAGTTCACCGAGTCGTAAATATAATGAAATATGACGAGTGGGAGTTTCTTCTTCATCGTCCTCAGTAATTTATTTAAAGCTAATAAGGCCAGGAGTAATATTTTTAGTAATGATAATTTTTAATTTTGCTGAATGTGGACCAGGAGTAGGGGCTATAACATTTTAAGGCAACTTAGGTTCCGAAAAATCATACTTAGGTTCAGAGATTTCTTGTTTAGTTAATTGTGTATATGAGACTTCACCAGTGACAAAATCTACTGTAATGGCTTCAAAAATTTCTGGTGGACTTTGTTCTAAGCCTGTTTCAAATTTCTGAGGAAAATTTACTTCAAAATCGGGATGTATCACAATGGATGATTCTAGTTGTTTTGAAGACCCAGATCCTATTGATTTTGTCCTTTCAATTTTAATTTTCTCCAAATGAATCGATGTGTAATCATGGGGTTTCCCCTGCATTCTACGTGAATGTCTCAGTATTTCAGCCACGATTAATTTATAATCACAAAATCACAAAACTTCATAAATCAAACCTAAGGCCTCTAAAAAATTAAAAAAAAACAAATGAACACACGCTATAAAATATAGGAGTCAAACCACACACAAACAATTTGTTTTCACAATAAAATCACTAGTTGGTGATGAAATCCAACCTCACATAGATCAATATGAAAAAATAGCGGATGAAACCCGTTACCTGGATAACCTGCTCAATGAAACAATCTAGTGCAAGCAACTCCACTATTCCATCTCGAGTGAAGATTACCCTCCAAAAATTCCAAGTGAGTTTAGTAAACTTCTATTCCATGTATAGTGGGACCTTCCTTCCACTGTCACCTTGGGAAAAATCCTAAGATTATAGCCACTAAGGTTACCAACTAATACAATGAAACCTAGGGGGACAATCCATGGGCCAACATACACGCAAGGGTAGAGTAAATAAGCTTAATCCCCTTGAAATATCCTCGACATGGTAAATCTGAGGTTTACTAACAAGTGACCCCAAGAACCTTGCGACGTTGTTTGTAGTGCGTGAAAATATTCTATCTTTACCAATGAAGTAGGTATGATTACTCCACTAGATCCAATATGACCTTGTGCTTAAATCTTATATAAGAAGAGATTTCCAGAGAAAAATTGTAACAATTGGATTTCCTCCCTACCACAAGATTCTATTGTTTGTTTATTTTCTTTGGAAAGTTAACTCACTTCCCTATTCCAAAGCACTATCCTGATCTAAGTTGGTGGAATGAGCCCTAGAAAATATAAAAATTTCTATATTAATTTTAATTAGCATTGTGTTATTTGGCTATTGCTTACTCAGAGGGATATGAAATTGAAACTAATGATATTATGACCAACTCAAAATAATCTAATGCATTCAACAATGAATATGCAATCCTTTTTTTTTGATGAAATCCTAGTTAAGGGAAAGTAATAGGTTCTTTGAACTTGAAAATGCAAAACTTCTAAAAGTCCCAAAACATTCTTTTTCATGAAAAAAAACAATTCATTTTGAAGTTTTTTCAATTGTAGAAACTTTAATGAAAATTTTCTTTCACTTAAGCCAAAGAAGATGATTCTTTTTTCAAACAATTATTCCCAATTCTTCAAAATTGATGAAAAACTACAAAACTCTAAAATTTATGAAAAATTTTAAAACCAAAAGCTCTTAATGAATGATTTAATTAATGATGGCTACAAGTGCATTTTCATGATTGCTTTAGACTGAAAACAAAATAAATCACTTTTCCATTCAAAAAACATAAGTACTTTTCATAAAACACTACCTTTTTGAGACAATTCCCAGTTCACTAATCTAGAAGCTTTCTTTCACAAATGAAGAAAAAAAATTACTCAAACAAGAAAGATCAACAACAAACCTAATATATTTGAAGGAAAATGACATAAAAAAGTGATTTGAAGAGGCAGTCTATCTTGTTCGATGAAGCAAGAAAAAAACTAGGGAAAATTCTATCCCAAAATGTGAAAGGGATAAATTATCAAAAATTTCACTAAGGAAAAAAAAAACAAGCTCACAAACAGGTTCTGAAGGTTGACACAGGTAAAAATGACCATTTAGAAATTAGCAATTAGAGTGTGACAATAGGGATTTTTTCCTTTTGAAAAATTCCTAGGGGGTGCACAGGTAACCAGTGTAATCCAGTGCACATGTGCACTGTGTTACAATGAAAATTGCGTAATACTACTCTCTATTTCTAAAATAGAATCGCGCAAGGGTGATATATTACAAACAAAATAAAAACAAGACATCCAAACTAGAGGATCTAAAAAGTCATAAATTCAACAACATTCAAATTCAGTCAAACTAGTAAAATGGGAAAACAAAACCAAAGAAAAACCTAGAGGACTAAGACATCCCTAGTATGGTTGCCAATTTTTTAGTCGGATAAATCCTTGTTGCGGACAAGAGCGATATCCCTAGAATCCTAATGGAGAACTAGAAACAAACATATATGAGAATATCTCTTTCCCTAAGCTAACTTTGTTTAGATTATTAAAACTAAAGGAAAAGGATGATGCTCTTACCTTTTTAACAAAATTCTCGATGAAGATCCCACACTATGTCCTCATTTAGCTTCTCAATGCTTATAAGACACTTTCAAACACAAACATATAAAGGATCAAAGGCATATGCAACATAATTATAATATAAAAACAACTTAACATAATGATCAAGGAGATTAGGAAATGAAGTTGTTTTAATGAATATATGAGCATAAACCATTCACAATTCCAAGAAAAAAATACAATGAGAAAAAGTTTCAAAATTTATTATTCGAGGATAAAAGAGAAATCTTACAACCAAGCCTTGATGTCATATAGATTCCTCCCAAATGTCTCCAATATTCCTCCTTGGTTAACAAGCTTTCTAATCCAAAACTACCATCATATGACTACCATAAGTGAGCTCTCATAGACTTGAAGTCTCAGCTCAATCTATAGGAGAAACTAAGGAGGTTTTTCAGATCCACCAAAGATGGGTGAGATCCACAAATGATGGGATTAGCGTTCCATGATCCAAGGGAATTAGCTCCATTTTTAGAGGGGTTTGGCTCGAACTGATATGACTCAGAGGCTTATAGTTGGGATATATGCACCTAATTATGCTTCTAGAACTTAATTTTATTTTTTACTTTAATTTGAGTCAGTTGCGCAGTTTTTAATTAAAAATAGAGTGCAAAACTGCGCAGGTATTTATGGCAGTAACAACGCATGCACAAACATTGACTAGAAAAAATGCGCAAGTAATCTTTAAGAGGTTTAAGAGCCATTTTACCCAAAATTAATGATTCGGTCAAGGAATATGAATGCTTTACTTGCAAGAGATTACACTATAACACAATTATGGATAGCGATAGGTCCATTTTGACCGTCAAGTGTCATGGTGATAAAATGACGTGTAACACTCACATGACACTCTCAATGCATACATGACTCTAGATGCCCCAATTATGATAAGTACAAGACTATACATGAATAATACATGAAATACATGGTTGTACCAACACTCATGGATCTCAACTCTAAGCATGATACATACAAGAATGAGACAAAATTATCCACTAGCTTATACATGGTTGTCTTAAAATCCTCTCATCAATCTATGCCCAATAAAATGACACAATGCAAGTATATGGCATATATGAGGAGAAATGTGTACTCTACATATCAACAACATATTGAAAATACATATCACATGATAGACATTTTATTTCCTCTCCAAATAATCATCCATAGATAAAAATATCTACATCAATGATCAATCAACACACAACAATGCATAGTAGCCCAATAATAGCATCATCAAAGCTTTTTTCATCATGAAAAATCCTCACAAAAATAGTATAAAAAACCAAAAATATATGTCATACCTCAATAGATAATCATAGCATCAACAATGACCAACAATATATGGAAGCATCATGAATTAGCAACATAACACATCGTTAAACACAATCCATGAACCCTATGTAGTTATACATGGCAGCAACAACGACCAACATGTGGAGCATGAACTTCTACAAAAGGATCTAAATTGGAAGCAACAACATATGATGATGTAGTGGTAACAAAAACAAAACATACTCACAGATATAGGCATCATGCACCATATAACATCATGAGGAACAATCAACAATAGCATGAAATGCATCCATCATAATCAACTTCTAACTCTCTACATATGGACTGTTAAGTTCTAGCACATAAATTATGCTAACAACTATACCATACACCTCCATGGTACCAACACATACATCATATCATAAACCCAAGTGCATAATACAACCAATTTATAAGCTCTTTAAACAACCTCATGTTAGATAACACTACAAGGAAAAGATCCTCTAGCAGATGCTTTTGTGGAAGCCCTTATAAAAATAGCCTAGATATCCATTTGTAGCCAAGGTCACTGGAAGAGGTTGGCGGGTGGATGTTTTTGCAGATGTTTTTTCACAGTGAATTTATAATGACAACACGCACTGGTGCGCTTAATATATATGTGACACACCAGTGCATAGTAGAGGCTAAAGCACAACTGTAGAGTTATTTTTAAGTACTATGAAAACAACGGTGCACTTCATACATACGAGGCACCACGACATCTAATAAGCGGTTCCTCCTTTACAATGCACTGGTATGTACAAGTTGATGAACACCGTGGTAGAGTTTTATTAAAGCACATAGATTCATATGATCAGATGGTACACCGAGACACTCACTATATAACCTTCCCGGTGCCTCGAATTAGTCGAGTGCACCGACCAATTGGTTAAAAAAAAAAATTGTTTTCACCATTGCGGTGCTATACTCAAACAACGATGCCCCGGTGTGGTTATGGTGATACAACGCCTTGGTGTAGGGTGTTTATTTAATGAAAATATAAGGCTATTTTTGTATAACACGCCCGATGCTGGTCGTATATCATCAGCCCGATGCATTTCATTAATTGAGAGCATTGCATGAGGGTTTTATTAAAAAAAATATTTTCACCATTTCGGTGCTATACACTAAAAATGATGGCCAGGTGCAATTTAGGTACAACGACACACTAGCGTAGGGTTTTTATTCAAAGGAAGCACGATGTGCTCCGTAAAAACTGGCCTGGTGTGTCTTAGTAGTCCAACGCATCTTAAAAGTGTGAATTTAAAAACATTATTTCCACCAAGTTCGGTACTATACTATAGTGATGAAGCCCCGGGGTGGTTAATGTTCCCTAACACACTGACCCATATATTTTTTAATTTAAAGAAATGCGGTGTGCAATTAATAAAACCACATGTTGTGTCTCATACAGGAGCACATCGAAAAAGGGTTTATTTAAAAAAAAAGTTATCTTCTGTAAAAATTATTTTTACTATTTACAGTCCTATAGATCTCTCAAGCACTAATGTGACCTTTGTGTCTTTGAGTCGCCCTGCCATTGGTGCTCCCATTTCCCGCATTGCTTCCATCCGTTGCTCAGTACGTGGACTTCAAATTTTGTAAAATGGTGGGAAAATTTGGTTCTTAGTACTCCATTGGAAACATGCCTCCTCAATGCGCAAATGTGTAGGTAATGTATATGTTTCTCACCAAAATAAGCTTTTACCAGATTAATTTTTAAAATTGACTTAGAATTCATTGTTTCTTTTTGTTTTATTTTTTCTTGCACGGTGCGTTCAAGCCGTTTGGCTTGCACCGTTCATGGTGCTCCTTGTTAATTTATAGGCTGAGACGCGAACAATGTTAATGGAAATCACATCGGGCGGTTGATATGACAACCCGATGCACTACAGAAAAAAGCACACTGCAATAAAAATAAATTTTTTTTGGTGCATGTCAGCTTCTAGCCGCAAATTTTTTTTATCATTTTTTAAAAATAACAATTTATTTTATATTCGGTGGTGCGTTGGTTTACAGGAACACACCGGGGCATTATGTAAAAATAAACATAATGGCCGGTGTGTCTATATTATGGGAATTCACCGAATTAAATGACCATTTGAAGCATTAATATTTTGTTCATGCGGTGTGTTCTATAAACACACCGGGTCGTGATGATTAGTTTGGTAGTGCGTCGTTGTCACGGGACGAATTGGTGCACTATGTTTTACTTATCGCATCGAATGTTATTAGAAAATTGGAAGGACGTTTAGTTGAAATTTCTCAAGTATTAGTTTTTATATTTTTTTATGTGATGCGGTGCGTGGGTTTACTGAAAGGAACTAGTGCAATGTTGATAAAAAAAAAACCCTTGGTGTGTTTCAATTATGTAAACACACCGCACCATTGGAAAACGCACAATTGAAGAAAATATTATTTTGGTGCAGTGCGTCGGTCAAACCTACCGCCCCGAGGCATTTTGTGTTTGGATACCGCACCACCAGTAGTAAAATATTGCAAATGGGTGGTGCGTTGAGCTATAATAAATGCCTGAGGTGGATATGGTTTGTCAACGCACTGCCTATAATATGTATTTAATTAATATTTTTTGTTGTCGTGGTGCGTGACTATTTTTTATGTGCACCGTTGACGGTGCATGATATAGATGTAAGCACCATTGGTAGTGCGTGAGTATTTTTTGTGGCGCACCGAATGCTTTTTTTTCTTTTCAATAAAAGTTATATTTATATATTTGTAAATACATTTGTCATTTAATAAAATTATTTATGTTTTATGTATGAGGAAGGCTGATGTATTTAATATGTGAATCATTTAGAGATGTCAATAGAGACACACGAGATAATAACAGGAGCAGAGGGATGACCATTACAACATGATACACTAGTGGGAGGCAAGGGAGAGGGAGATAATTTTGTACCCTCACCCTATTACACCACCCACCTAGTTTCTCTTGAGGGATGTAAGCCTCCTTAAGTTATATGAGGATGATACCTGAAGGGGCACACCGAATTATTGGTACAATTGATCTATATATGGGATGCCCACTGACAAGCTTAATGTGTTAGGCCTGACCAGTGGTACCAGCCCACTAAGGAGGACATGTATTTTATCACTGGCCTATCTAGGAGAGGGGAGGATTTTCCCTAGTTCCCCGACGTCCCCTTTGGTTATGCAACATAAATCAAAGTTCCTGGTGGACAGCTATGGATTGGTTCTTTTGGTCCAGAGGAGGTTAGGTGCCTCTCACTATTACTGACCACCATTGCACATTATACCAGTGACGGGAAGAAAATTAGTTTCCCTCTTTTATTTTATGTTGATTCTCTATTCCAGAGGCTACGAATTTTTAGTTGGTCTGCCATTATTTTGTGGCAGTTTTGTATAACCTTAGATAGATGTTTTTCTCAGGGACGTGGGATGTTGACCTTCCCTTTTGCTTCAGAGTTGTTTTGTTTATTTTTTGAGAGGTTTCTGAAGACGAGGCCTAATTTTATTTGTGAGCCTTGTAGGCCGATGATAGAGGTACATATTCACTTGTGGGGCGAGATGATGCCCAAGAGGGGCCAGTCGGAGTATCCGACCAGGATTTCTAGTGATGCACTAGAGATACTAGCGAGTGAGGAGGACCACATGTTCGTGATGGTGTCATGTCCTTATGCAGGGTTGGATGGGCGAGGGTGTCCCAAAATCCTTTTCACACAGGATGAGCCACCAGATGATTGAGGTAATATTACTATTTTCTTTAAATTAATATAGTTTCATTTTATTGTCTTAATTCATTAGAATAAAATTTATTCTAACATGTTTTTTAACTTATTTTATTAAATTATTTAATGTAATTTTCTAATAATGGTTGTGCACTATATATTTTGTAGATATTGGCACGTTCGTTGGGGACATGCCTCCACCCTCACCGGATGATCATGTAGATGATGAGGAGATGGCGGAGGCTGCAGAGGGTGAGATACCTCCTCAGGTGCAGATGCGGGCATGCGTCGTAGGGTTGAAATACAATTCAGGATGGAGTTGGGTGATTGACTATGTAGACTCTTGGTTGATGAGGGAGTCTGCCCTGCAATGATCAAAGACATCCAGGTAGATTGTACACTCACGGATCTCTAGAGGGACATGCCACGTGATATGATGAGCCTTATGCGTCATATCATTGGAGCTTATAGTCTACTAGCAGTGAGGAGGGATAGGTAGCATGGAGATGTGCCACACAGCAGCTCGAATGATGATCATGAGGGGAGTGATCATTCTAGTACTCCACCTCTTCCTCCTTCACCTCGCGGAGATGAGCAGGCAACACTTCGTGGGTAGGCACCATATGAGTAGGCACCATCTGAGCAGGCCTCAACTAGTTATATTATTGTTCATGTACCACCAGATATTTGACATTTATATGCAGTTCTATTACAGTTGTATATTTTTGACATTACACACACACACACACACACACACACACACACATGCATACATACATACATACATACATACATACATACATACATACATACATACATACATACATACATACATACATACATACATATATATATATATATATATATATATATATATATATATATATATATATATATATATATATATATATATATATATGTTCATCATGATGTGAATATTGTTAAGTCATGTTAGATATGTTTATTTAATGTACTTGTAGATAGATATGTAGGTTATAGTAGTTATTTGACATGAGATGTATATTTGATGTTTGTGTTGTGATGATGTTATAAAATGCTTGTGTTTTGTTAGATGATCATGATCACAATGATTAGATGATGTTAGCGAATTTGAATGTGTATTTTAGAATATGATGTTTGTATGATGGTTATCATGATAATGATGTTTATTTTTCATATTAAGTCCTGATATTTATTAAATATTATGTATTGGTAATTGTAAAATTGTAAAATTGTAATTGTAATTATATGTATCGTGATTGTAATTGTAATTGTATGTAAGATTGTAAAATTGTAATTGTAATTGTATGTATTGTGATGATTCAATTTCATTAAAATTGTAAAATTGTGAAATTGTAAATTAATTGTCAAATTTGAACCATAATTACTGTAAAATAGAATCATCTTAAAATTGATAAATTATTGTACATATTGTTAAATTACCATAATTGTAAAATTGTAAAACTGTAACTGTAATTGTATGTATCATGATGATTCAATTTTATTAAAATTGTAAAATTTGTAAAATTGTAAAAATTTCAAATTTGAACCATAATTACAGTAAAATTGAATCATCGTAAAATTTGAATCATTGTAAAATTGTAAAGTTACTATAGATATTGTTAAATTACCATAATTGTAAAATTGTAAAATTGTATTTTTAATTGTAATTTTATGTATCACGATGATTCGATTTTATTAAAATTGTAAAATTTGTAAATTTGTAAAATTGCAAAATTTGAAGCATAATTACCCTAAAATTGAATTATCGTAAAATTGAAAAATTTATACCATATATATTGTTAAAATACCATAATTGTAAAATTATAAATTTGTAAATTTTCAATTGTAATTATATGTATCGTGATAATTCATTTTTATTAAAATTGTAAAATTTGAAAAATTGTCAAATTGTCAAATTTGAACCATAACTACCATAAAATTGAATCATCGTAATATTGTAAAATTTATACCATACATATTGTTAAATTGGCATAATTGTAAATTTGTAAATTTGTAATTGTAATTGTATGTATCGCGATGATTCAATTTTATTGAAGTTGAAAAATTAGTAAATTTGAAAATTTTTCAAATTGTCAAATTTGAACCATAACTACCATAAAATTGAATCATCGTAAAATTTATACCATACATATTGTTAAATTACCATAATTGTAAAATTGTAAATATGTAAATTTGTAATTGTAATTGTATGTATCGTGATTATCCAATTTTATTAAAATTGTAAAATTTGTAAATTTGAAAAATTGTCAAATTTGAACCATAACTACGTAAAATTGAATCATCGTAAAATTGTAAAATTTATACCATACATATTGTTAAATTACCTTAATTGTAAAATTGTAAAATTGTAATTGTAATTGTATGTATTGTGATGATTCAATTTTATTAAAATTGTAAAATTTGTAAATTTGTAAGAATATAAATAACTGTGAAATAATAAATCTAGAATAATATGAATTTTGTAACATAATAAAGTTTAGAAAATAATGCAAATAAATTCATGTTTAGAATTATCATTATTTTATTATGATATTACATACCAAAAATAACAATATACATTAATACATTTTTTTTAAAATTTGAAGATATCACACACTTACACACACACACACACACACACACACACACACACACACACACACACATTTATATATAGGGTGCATTGACTTAAGTAAGGATATAGTGAAAAACCATTTAAAGCAATCCAACTATTGGGGCATATAATAAGCATATTTTCTTTTAAATGATCAGGATAAGGCACACTTCTACCATTCAACCGTTTGAATTCTTTCCTGTCACTATCTCATTTCATCCTCTTTTGTTCGTACAATGCGACCCATAGTTGTGTAACTTCGGAATTGTAAAGAAAGAATTTATTAATTGCTTCAATTTCTGCATTCGGTAATGAAATCAAACCGACATATAGTACATATGAGATCAAAATATACTTTATATCGAAGTTCAACGTGAATATTTACTTTGTGTAAATTTGAAAATTTATAAGTCGCTTAATCTGTATCAATCGCCTTTTTCCATTCATTTGGAGAAGCTCCCCTTCTCTTTTGTCTTCATCCCTTTCATCATCCCAGATCCCCGCACCCGGTGTGCTGTTGATCTTCTTGATGTACTCACTAGCATAATATAAAGACTCATACGATATGTACCCCTCTTCCATAAACCCCTCAGGTTTTGCCCTTTGTCGAACAAAACCTTTCAATTTCTTCATGTTCCTCTCTAAGAAGAATGTAATGTTCCAAAATTTTCATGAAGAAAATTGGAACATTAATTTTGGCTTATTTCATCTAGGAGATGAATAAAATGGGTAAAAGGCCCATGAGTAGGAATAAGATTCTTCATAATGTGAAAAGGATCATTGGAGCAACTTATTTTGCACCTTCCAGTGTGAAAAGGGGTAAGTTGCATGAGGACAAGGTCAAGTTTGACCAAGTCAACAACGTTGCCTAAGCGGTGTAGCTTGCTTGGGAAAACGACGTAGTTTGGGAGGGAGAAAGATTCCTTGAGGATGAAACACTAATGTGTGGGGTCCATGGCAAAGAGGAATTCATTTGTATAAGAATAGGAGGAGGCAGCCATAGGGGGACATCTTTGAGCATATTGATTTTAGTCTGAAGACTAATTTGCATACTCCGACTGTTAAGCTGAGTTGCAGTGCTGATTAGCACGAGGGATACCTGTTTAGGATTTCCTCTCCTTCTCGAGAGGCCTCTTGAAGGATTTCACTTCATTTTATCCACATCTTGGCTCAAGGCCAAAGCTATTATTCAGTCACTGCGTTATTTCTGCTGAAGTATAACGTAGTGTTGCTGGGTGTTGCAGTGGAGGGTTCCACAACACTTCTCTTTGGCTCATCTTTCAGAGGAGGTAGTTCCTATTCCTCTAGGAGGATAGTGAAAGGGATTACAAAGCTGATTTTCACATCTTGGCATCAAGGCCAAACTTCTCCCATCATCAGCAGCACAGTCCAACTCCTTGACTGCGGTATTCTAAAGTGCATTTGCAGTGAGAGGTTGCACTGACATTTTGGAGAGAAAGATTTCCAGTACTAGGCTCAGCCTTGTACTTTGGGAATCCATTGGAGGAGGTTTTCTACATATTGCACATATTATTCAGCCATCCCCATGTTATTACAGTTTGAGTTGTAGCTGTTGCCCAACAACTTCGACATTTCTGCATATTTTCCATTTGTACATGTATTACAGCCAATCCTTCTAAAGATTGTGTATTATTGTTTTCCGGGGTTGAGAGTTTTCTCCCCCTCATTTCTTTGAGTTGATATTGTCATATCATCATATTCTCATTTTTTATTATTTAGTGTCTTAAAATGCGTAATTTTAGCCAAGGCTCTCTTTCATGTAGCAATGTTTTCCATGTATCATGTATTCTTTCCATTGAGGCTGTATTGCTTTGCTTGAGTGAATTCTTCCTCAAGGATTTGTATAGCATTTCTGTTATATAACATATTTGTTGGATATATCTCTCTTCATGTGTTTACAACTATAAGAATAACGTTGTCTCTCCATTTCTTGATCAAGTATTGTTGCAGTCCCTTCACCGGGCACTTTCTGAGAACACCTAAGTGTGGGAGATTTGTTTAACCACCTTAGAAGGATTTCTTTGGAGCCATCTCTTGGCTTTAGGACTTAGATACATTGATATAAGGGATCCAGGTCTTGTTTTCAATTCCTATAGTAGCCATTACTGGAAAATGCGTTTTCTAGTCATGCCTTGCTAGCAGTTCCGGATTTGGAACATTACAGTGGTATCAGAGCTGCTTTCTTGGCTCAGCCTGTGAGTCTAAGCCCAAGAAGATCAGAATATTGAAGAGGATGTGATTTTCGCATCATATTTCAGATCCATGAAGAACCTCCCCAAGGAGGATAAGCAGAAAGAAGAGGAAGAACCCTACACTTCCTATTCTCATTGAGAAGGAGACAAAGAAATAAGCAGGAGAAAGATTCTTCCTAAATCTGTACATATGATTCATGAAGAGTTCAAGGAGATCTAGAGGGATATGTGTAAAGAATCTCCAAGAGGGTTTGTACCAAGTCAAACTCTAGATTTGCACATAAGGAGTGTGAGTAAGAAACTACACACCATCTTGTATAGCGCAGTCACATGCCCAGGATTGCCGGAAGAGAGATGGAAAGAGAAGAAGAGGTTGCTAGGAGGGAAACCCTTAGTGATTTCTTGAAGGATTATGAGTCTCAAACTCAGAAATTTAGAGATCATCTCAGTTTTTCAGAGTTTTTCAAGATGAAGGTGAAGGAAAAAGAGCAGCAGGATAGATTTCATCTATCTACCTTTGAAGGTTCACCTGTATGTTTAGCTAAAGCTTGAGTGGAGGAGTTAGAGACCTTCTTGCAACAACACCAAATGTTGGAGGATGAAGCCATCAAAGTTGCAGCGCTACATTTGAGAGGTAAGGCTTTTCCTGGCGGATCTTTGAATCTATTTCTTTAAGGAATGTAAACATTGCATCTTATGCAAATTTCACTAAAGCATTAGTGAAAAGATTTGATAAAAAGATTCATGAGACACACATGGTGGAAGTGAAAAATAAAACTCAAGAAAAACCCTTGCATGAAAACTTGCACCATACTTTTCCAGAAGAAAGATTTTCTTCTCTCATCCTTGAGCGAGGAAGCATGGAGATCTCTTTTTCAAGGAGGGATCCAATCATTGGAGAGTTGCCCACTCATGTTGCAGAGATTGAGGGCAACAACGCTGTTAGATTTGGAGTTGATCTAGCACCTTATGCAGAGGAAGGAGGAGCCCTTGCTCCAAATAGAGGGATGCTTTCATCTTTGTAAGGAAGTCTCCAGGATCTCATGTATAGAGATCAAGGCACAAATCATGTTTTACCTGTGCCATTGTTGAGGAGGTGTGGAACCATGGAGACACAAGGAGAAGGTAGGGAGAAGACCCAGCATCATGAGATGAGGACTACACATCCCTATTCATATATGGAGGTTGATACACCTAAGAAGGTGATTGGATTGCATAGTGGAATCATGGAGAGCTTTCTCCATTCATATATTTAGTCATCTCTTGTTGAGGATGTCTCATTTCATGGGGAAATTTTGCCGGGGAGACCACTGGACCAACAGAGGAGGATGGATGCTTCACATGTTGGGGCACCAATCATTGATTTCAGGAGAGTGGAAACCTGGAGAGATCTTGATACAGTGCTGGGAGTTTGGGGTAGACTCAAGGAGAGAGAGAATATTATCTCAACATCATTAGTACCCACTTCCATTTCAGATTGTGCGTTGTGGCAGAAGCAGCAGGGGAAGGATAACAACCTTCCAACTTGCATCTTTGACATGGGAGATGTCAAAGAAGATGGTGACCATATGACAGGTGCTCTTCATTGGAGATCATCAGCGCTGTCACTATGGAGGTTAGATCCATATTGGAGCTCCCAGCTATTGGTGGAGTATTCCAAGGATATTTTCACTTGCATGATCTTGGATGACCAGTTGCATGAGGAGGGATATTCAGTCAGAGATGGGGTCATATTTTATCATGTCAGGATCTTCTTTCCTAGAGCTTCCAAGCTCAAGGAGAAGTTGTTACATGCAACTCATGAGGAGTTCCTTTTCAGCCACACACGTTCTATGAGAACATACCACACGATCATGGAGGGGTATTTTTGGATGGGCTTTGAGGAGGAGATATATTAGCATATGAGAAGATGCATAGATTAGATGGAGATGGAGGAGAGACATAACTCTTTGGAGGAGTTATCATAGCCACCTATTTTCTCTTTGGAGATGGGAGGAGACTCACTTATGAGCCACTCCATTTGTATGAGCAGAGAGTATGGTAAGGGTATTCATTGTTGTTTACATGAGAATTTATATGATGTATGTATATGTCCCTTAACCATACATGTGCAGGATGATGCTCCAAGGAGGAGCATTCTTTTTCCTAGACCTCATGGTTTAGTTGAGGCCATGAGCATGATGGATGGCCATTCCCTAGGAGGACTTGGGGAAGATAGATATTATGGAGGATATTCTCATTATACACCTTGCATTATTCACTTCCTCCATACTTATGAGGAGATTGGAGCAACAGGCAAGTGGTTGAGATGCCACTTATTTTATGAGTCTCTATTGCAGTTGAGGTTCAAGCTGTGCTGATTTCACTTGAGGGACCATTGTCCTTCTCATTTGTTGCATATGGCAGCAAGTATGATTCTCATCTTTGCTCCCTATGGCTCTACTATTTCTATCTTTATGAGGAGCATGCTTGGGAGAGAGACACATGGGATGGATGTGTCCTTTGAGGGAGAAATTCCTCACACTTTTTGCACTACATGTTCTAAGGGGAGCATGAGATATGATATGGTTACCTTAACAACACAATTGTCACTTTATGAGGTGAGCCATATGATGGAGGAGATGCCATACGTTGATGACTTCCAACTCATCATATATGGGGATATTTGGGTCAACATGATTTGTAGTGTTGGAGGAGAGATATTTGGAGATCTAGTCCTCATTTTGCCACTTGAGGGAAACCTTATTGAAGCCTAGGATCAGCAGGCACTCTACACTTATCTTAGGTGGAGATATGGAAAACGTGGGGTAGGCTACATTATCTACCATGAGTAGATTTTCATCCCACCTACTTTGCTGGAGCCAAAGGTGGAGGACAGTTTCCAAGAGTTGCCTAGTTGGAAGGCGACTCATTTTTCATGGCTCATAGCTTGGAGATGGAGGATCCATATGGGAAGAGATAGTTCCCATTTAATTTCAGATCCCATTCTCCAAAGGGACCTCTAGACATCACCTTGTCATCCTCTTGAGAATTTCACTTTCACATGATGATAGCTTGATATCTAACTTACATGCTGAGGAGGGGCAATGTGGAGGCTTGATTGATGAGATAGCATCACTTTCCTGGGAGGAAATAATCATACACAGATGCTACAGGGAGAGGAGAAGAGAACTCATTCTATCCTTGCGCTTTCTTGAGGACAAGCAATCTTTGAGAGGGGAGGATTGTAATGTTCCAAAATTTTCATGAAGAAAATTAGAACATTAATTTTTGCTTATTTCATCTAGGAGATGAATAAAAAGGGTAAAAGGCCCAAGAGTAGGAATAAGATCCTTCATAATGTGAAAAGGATCATTGGAGCAGCTTATTTTTCACCTTCCAGTGTGAAAAGGGGAAAGTTGCATGAGGACAAGGTCAAGTTTGACCAAGTCAAAAATGCTGCCTAAGAGGTGTAGCTTGCTTGGGAAGACAACACAATTTTGGAGGGAGAAAGATTCCTTGTGAATGAAACCCTAATGTGTGGGGTACATGGAAAAGAGGCATTCACTTGTATAAGAAGAGGAGGAGGCAGCCATAGGGGGACATCTTTGAGCATATTGATTTTAGTCTGAAGACTAATTTGCATACTTCCGCTGTTCAGCTGAGTTGCAGTGCTGCTTAACAAGAGGGATTCCTGTTTAGGATTTTCTCTCCTTATTGAGAGGCCTCTTAAAGGATTTCACTTCATTTGCTCCATATCTTGGCTCAAGGCCAAAGCTATTATTCAGTCGTTGCGTTATTTTTGCTGAATTATAACGTAGTGTTGCTGGGTGTTGCAGTGGAGGGTTCCACAACACTTCTCTTTGGCTCATATTTTAGAGGAGGGTGTTCCTATTCCTCCGGGAGGATAGTGAAAGGGATTAAAGAGCTAATTTTAACATCTTGGCATCAAGGCCAAACCTCTCCCATCATCAACAACGCAGTCTAGCTCCTTGACTGCGTTATTCTAGAGTGCATCTATAGTGAGAGGTTGCACTGACATTTTGGAGAGCAATATTTCCAGTACTAGGATCAGCCTTGTACTTAGGGAATCCATTGGAGGAGTTTTGCTGCATATTGCAAATATTATTCAGCCATCCCCATGTTATTACAGTTTGAGTTGCAGCTGTTTCCCAACAACTTCGACATTTCTGCAGATTTTCCATTTGTACATGTATTGCAGCCAATCCTTCTAAGGATTGTGTATTATTGTTGTATTAGTGTTTTCAGGGGTTGAGAGTTTGCTCCCCCTCATTTCTTTGAGCTGATATTGTCATATCATCATATTCTCATTTTGTATTATGCAGTGTCTTCTATAAACTGCGTTATTTTAGTGAAGGCTCTCTTTCATGTAGCAATGTTTTCCATGTATCATGTATTCTTTCCATTGAGGCTGTATTTCTTTGCTTGAGTGACTTCTTCCTCAAGGATTTGTAAAACATTGCTGCTATATAACATATTTTTTGGCTATATCTCTCTTCATGTGTTTACAACTATAAGAATAATGTTGTCTCTCCATTTATTTCTCAAGAATTGTTGCAGTCCCTTCACTCGGCCCTTTCTGAGAACATCTAAGTGTGGGAGATATATTTAACCACCTTAGAAGGATTTATTTGGAGCCATCTCTTGGATTTAGGACTTAGATACATTGATCTAAGGGATCCAGGTCCTGGTTTCAATTCCTATAGTATCCATTACTGGAAAATGCGTTTTCCAGTCATGCCTTGCTAGTAGTTCCATATTTGGAACATTACAAATAACATCCAATGATAAGAAACCACCCCAAATAATTCAACCTCATCTACTAGGTAGATTAGAAGATGAACCTGCAAGTCCATTAATCTTGTCGACAATTCCTTCTTAAAAATACAAACAGTCTCAACTATCTCTTGATGCCACCCTAGAGTGCTAGCCACATGAATCTCCTTTGACGTGATCCAACGTACAAATGCAGATATTTTAGATATGGGATGTCCTAGGTGAGGGGGAACTTCTGTTTCACACACCCACTCATGAAAAAAGGATAATGCCACTGTAAAGTTATAAACACATACAAAATTAGTTATGTTTTTATGATCCCATGGGATAAAAATTATTAATATAGAAAATAATAAAATCATGCTTTTGACATTATACATACTCTTAGAAGATTCAAATGGTAATGTGATTTCGCCCCCGAAAAATGGTCTTCCACGACGAAGCAGCGCTGTAGTGAAGACCCAAATAAATATGGCATCCTCACACCCATTATAAATTCCTTTTCCAAAGAAATATAATATTTTTTTAAAATCCATTGGACATCACCTTCTTTGAAAGACCAATTAGAGGGACCAACCTCTCCTTTACTTTCTTGTCTTGGCAGTGTTTCTTTTTATTTTTTGAAGTAGCAAGATCTTTCCTAACAACCAATGTGTCACTTTTTTTTCGATGATATGTGCCTCCATAAATAAGATGAAACATTTTTAAATATATGCATGAGATCTAATAAGTGGGTAATCTTAAGATTCCCAATATGGGAGGTTATAAAAGATATATTTCCTTTTCATACCAATGGGAAATTTCTCAACATAGGTGTCGAAGAATTTTGGATCATCAAACATAGGCTCCCTATTTGAATCAAACATTTCTATGAATTCCTTCTCCTTCCCTCTCTCATATTCTCTAAGACATTCAACTGGTATCGTTATTGCAAGCCTTTGGGTTCTCTCTCGTTTACCATTGAAAGCAAATGTTTCCCTTCTCTAAGGGTGTTCTTGTGGGAGGAATACCTTGGAGTAGTCATACACTGACTTTCGTAGGTCATTGGACCATCTCGAATTCAGAGAAAGTCCACAAAATTTACATCTATAAAAACCTTTTCTTACAAGGCCTTCGAAATTATTGTATATAATATGCATTGCACGTTAAAGAATATCATGAAGATCAGAACAATTACAATGAATTAAATTTATATGTGAAAGAATATTGTTACGTATATAAACAAATAAATAAACATATAATCTACCAGAGAAAACTCCTAAGCCTGGATAATCATGTGTGGTGTAAGCAAATATGCCATACAACATAAAACTCCTCTCTGTTGCAATGGGTCTTGATACATCGTATACATTTATCCCATCCCATAATTCCTTCAATTCATATACTAGTGGTTGTAAGCATACATCCATATTCTTCACTTGTCTTCTGCCAGGGACTATGAGAGCCAACATAAAATGTTCATTTTTAATAGAAAACCATGGGGAGATATTGTTATTGATCATTACTACAGACCAAAAAGAATAGTTGGTGTTCTGGAGGGAATATGGGTTGACGCCATCCATGGCTATTATGACTCGTAGAATTCGTACTTCATCCTTGAATTTTTTGGGCCATGTATCCTCTATATGCTTCAAGGTTATTAAATCAGTTGGGATTCACATAAATCCAAACTCACTTCTATATGAGGCATGCCATCCCTGAAACATAGCTAATTCTTTGCAATGAAAGAGCCTTTGAATCCTTGGGATTATAGGCATTTCCATCAATATCTTAAGAGGAAGACCACATGATTTACCCTTCTTCATTGATTTATTGTACCTGTCATGCCCACATTTTGGACATATCTCTTTGTCTACATATTCTCCTCTATATAGAATACAATCATTTGGAGATGCATGATATGATATGTAATCACCACCCAACATTTTCAACAATTTCTTTGCCTCTTCGCAGCTATTGGGAAAGACATTATCACTTGGAAGAACCTTATCTTTGAATAACCTATAGTTGGCGGACAATATTAAATTTACAATGCCAATAATTATTAACGTTCATAAAATTGACCATTTGTAATGTTGATTGTGTGACAATATTTTTCAAAATATAAGGGACTTGATGGTCAAATACCTCAAAATTTCTGATAAACGTGTATTCAAAAAGCCAAAATTTGCTTTGAAGTTGTATAGTAACATCGTTGTCCCCAACTGGGTAGAATTTCACTGACCACAAAGTCCAAAGAGAGGGGTGGTGGAAGCAGATTTAAGGCTTTCAAAAAAGGTATTAGCGATATGAGCATAATCCCCTAGCTGATCATCCTTCTGTAATGCATCTAAAAACATTCTCTCCATGGAAGTCATATCCCTGAAGTAATCATCCAAACCAACCTCTATTTGATTGCCTCCATTTCCAGCTTGTGAAGAACTACTATTGTTGTAGTCATTCCTAATTGGTGAATCTAGACATAGTGGGAATTGAATAGGTGGTTGATTCAACCATTCTTGGTATTGTTCCTCTCTGAGTTTTTCTCTTAATGCAACCTTCTCTCGATTTGAAATTGTCGTGGAGTGCAATGGAATATGGTAGGTAGGTCGCTCATCATCACTAGAATCCTAATAATTTCAAAAAAAATATTTGAACATGATTAGTACAATATCGATGATATCAATTAGTAAGCACGCCAATGCATGATTAATTGGTTCGACGTTGAAATAGTTACGTTATACCAAACAATTATTACCATCATTGTCCCAGGATTGTGGCTAGAATATGGCATGTTACAATTGGAAGGGTGAAGCAGCTGTCCGTTTTCTTCTACCAACCGCGCCTTGCGATATGCTGCTCCTGATAAGGGCTTCCGACGTTTTGGAACTGTTGGAATATTTTGTGCATCTAAACTTGATTCTGAACTTGCATGAACCTGCAAATTTGTATACATTAATTTTATTTAGATTGACATGGATAAAAAAAATAAATTCAATTAGATACTGAAAATATAAATAAAATCTAAAGTAATTATGTATGGAGATGGATAGGGAGAACTCTGTGATGGACTTTGAGAAATATTATGGAACGAGTTGGATTTTGAAGAATTTTCCATTTGATATAATTATGGTATTTTCTCCCTTCATTTGAGAAAAATCAACAATAAATTTGGGTTTACATACCTAAAAGTAATTTCAATGCGTTAAAAAAAGAGTTATTGTTATTGGTGCTAATGTACTATTAAACGCATCGATGTGGCTTTTTTAACTAACGCACTAGTGCGGTTAGTTAACAAACACACCAAATATTGGGAAAAAAATGCGACTTTATTTTTTTGAAGTGAAAAAAGAAATAATCTAAAAAATGAGCGGCAAATGATTTTTGGAAATCTAATTTCATTAAAAGTTGTTTAAATAGTAAAAACTATTCATTATTTTATTATTTTTGGCTAAATTTTCAGGGGAGGGATTTGTAGGAGAGACATACCTGGAGCAAGAGAGCACTTTGGAGTAGAAAAATACTTTCGAACAACAAAACTATTCAAAGAATGAGAATTTGAAACATCTAGTGATTCACACAAAAACCCTGTAGTATAGTAAAAATGTTAAATTTTACTGTAATAATTGTTTTTTTTAATAGTTTCTGTTATATTTAATACATGCATGGTAACATTTTAAATTTAACTATGCATTTTATTAATAAAATCATTTACAATCTCTATTCCTATTTACATTTAATTAAAATTCGAGAAAAAAAAAACAAAAAAAATCCATTCTTACCTTAAACCCTTGCTTCTTCTTATTTATGCGATTTCAAAAATCATAATTATGGCTTTTCATTTTAGATTTATAGGGGTTGTATTACTATATATATAGGTGTTTGACATCTAACCTAGGGGACCACTTGTAGAGTCGGATCCCAAACCCCGTCAGCCCTTTCACGATTAAAAAAAAAAAAAAACTTTTGTTAATTAGTGCACCCTGTTTAATATAGCACATCAGTGTGCTCTTTTAGTATAACACACGAGGGTGCGTATTGACAAAGAGCACTATTTGATAAAAATAATTTCCATTCATTTATATGTTTATTTTTCAAAATAATCGCTTTTGTTTCTCGGTGCTCCAGTATTAATATAATGCACCGGGTCTCCTATTGACAAAGAGAATCATATAGTGTTTCTATTGTAGTGGAGGTGTGTTTATAATAACATATCGCACCATTATCGTTTAATTTTTTTTCCCGTTTTCGGTGCTAAAATGTGAACCGCACCGGTGAGTTTAATACGATAAACACACTGAGCGTTTAATTTAGACAAATGCACCATTTTCTTGATTTTTTTTAGCTGAAAAGTATATGATTTATTTATAAAATATATTAATGAATGGTACAAGTTTTATATTGATAAAAAAATGGCTGACAAGATTTCAAGTAATAAAAATACTGATAGCACATCCAGAAAAGAAAAAAAAGGCAAGTTCTTTGTAAATTCTTTACAAAAATTGTTATTTTTGAACTATATATAAGTTTAAATAATATGTATTATTTAGTGTGTATCATGAAGAGCCACAAAATGACGTAGCTCGATAAGAATATTTCTGATCTATGACCGGAAGAGCGTAAAATCTTGATGGAAAATTTGTAGAAGGATGAATTGGGTGAATGAAAAAATACTATCGGTCGAATATGAGTTTCTTTTTTGAATTTTAATTAATAATATACTTAAAAATATTAGATAACATGTTTAAAAAAACCTATTAATTCAGATATGTTAAATTTTTTATAGGGACCAACAACGAAGGATATGAATGTTTCTCTAAGAAAATAAAAAAAATAGAACATGCAAATGAAAATGAATTGCTCCTTAGCTCATTTGGAGTGGTGTTGGAGGTTAATGAAAGGGGGAAAAACTTTTACAAAACTTTGAGGGATATAGTGGAACGAATTTATAAACGTTATTTCCACTTAGAATACAAAAATCAATCCAATGATTCCAAGAAGAAAGTTTTATTTAAAGTACAAGAAGAGTTTCGAGAGAATTGGTCAATGAGACTTGTCAGATTTTTAATAGCAAAAATGTACAACAACAAAAAAGAAGCATTAAAAAAGTAATATTCCTATAAATGTTTTTCTAGAGTTATATGTATATATCACTACAAAGTTATCATTTATAAATATCACTTTTTTTATATTTAGTTTTCATATATCAATATAAAAATAAAATAGTTTATTGTCATGTTACTTTTTCGGGAAGATTATGAAAATCTCAAAGGATGAATGAGATGATATCAGAAATATGCCAGTATGAATGTACAAAAAGGTGTACAAGGAGATGGTCAAAGAAATGGACATAAGTGCATCACACGAGGAGCCATATCAACAACAACGTGCTTCAAATGTAATATGTAATCATTGAATTTTTCGATTAGGTACAATAAATAAATAATTTAGCAATAAATATTAATTTTCAAGTATTTTCTTGTAGAAAAGAAAAGAAAATGGAACCCATTCACCACATAAAACAGGAAGACAAGGAAGAAAAGGGTTGATATAAAAGTTTGTGAGTAATTGTTACTTCCTTATAACAACTTAACTAGATTTCATTTTTGTATATTTTAAGCTATATTACAACAACCATCATTGACTGTCTTCAAACAAGTGCTAACATACAAAGAAGAACCATCAGAAGAATTGATTGACATTGGGTTGTTGGTATATGTTGGCATATCATAAATTAATTGTGGAATTTATAAGTATCTATCTTGTTTTACTTAGCTCCGTCTACAACTAATAGAACAAAAAAATATCTGATATTAAATCTATGATTTGTTATGGGGTATAAAACTTGCAGGAAACAAAGTATGGAACTACGCCAACAAAAGAATTGTTGAAAGAAGGCATGAAATTTGGATTTGAAAGAATGTGTATATTTCATGAGTCAATTATTTCTATGGTACATTTCATTTGATTTACATTGATGCATATTATTTAATATTGCAATTTTCATTATTTTCACAAATGTAGATATACTCATTAAACTTTATTTTTATGCTTGTAGATGGAACTTGAAGAAGAATAAAAAAATCAACACAATGAACAAAACATTCCTCCAAATAACCCAAGTCATGGAAGTATCTCGAGCAATGACAGCAGTTCCAACGAAGAATGATCATCAATATTTTTGGATATCAATGCATGCCGTTGTATTTTTTGAAATATTTGTCTATGAAAATCAAACATTTTTGTTAATGTAATGGACATAGTGTCCCAATTAAAAGGAAAAGGGTTACCAATAATTGTCCCATTTTGTATGAAAAAGAGTCCCTTACTCATATATAATAAAATATGTTTTAATTTATTCTATTGCATTCTCCATTGTCGTTGTGAAACGTTACACCACTGATTAAATATATGGATGGTTAAATATTATAATGAAGAGATGCAAAATCTAATGATATAAAAGAATCATCAAAACATCACATTCAAATGCACTAATAAAAATATAATTTATATGAATACTATTATAAGATATGTGTTGACTTTTGATTAATAATGAATTTTAAAAAATCACAATAATTGCACCGTCACAGGTCGATGTTTCTAAAAAATAGAAAATGAACACCGATGCGTGTGTATAATACTACGCACTGGTGCGTTTCTATGACCTATGAGCACCGAACCAAATACCAACACCAATTAGAATTCTCAGTGTGCTTTATCAATGACTATGACCCTGGTGGATAAGCGTTGCATGCACTGGTGCGGTTTTCCTTTAACGCACCGGTGTGTTTTTACACCGTAACGGCCTGGGGCGTGTACACAACCAATACTCACCAAGAGGATAGAAGGTGCATGCACTCGTTCTACTTGGCCTCAACGTACCGGTGCATTCATATTTGTAACGCGACGATGTTGTTTGCATTAAATTCCTTGGTGCTTTACAACTATAACGCCTCAAGGCTTATGTGTTTTGTAACCACTCGGGGCTGTATCTTTTGCAAAATGCACCGAGATGGAAAGGTAATATAAACGCATCGGTGCTTGGATATTGTATAACCACCGAGTGTGCTATATTAGGTAATGATGCACCAGTATGTTGAATCTGAATAACACTGGTGCATGTACCTTTTATCGGCCTGATGCGTATTTGTTGTTGACATGCACCAGGATGTTGCATATGTAAAAGCCCCAGGGCTTCAAATTTTTTTTCCTTCTTGGTTCTTGGTATGTTTACTGCACTGGTGTGTACAGTTTAAAATGCATCGGTGTGTTCACACATGACGCGCGCACCAATAATAAAAACATCCGTAAAAACCTCGGACCGCCCAATTTTTTTTCAGTTGTGTTGAAGTTCTGTTAGCATCTCTGTCAAAACCTCCGTTACCAAAAACATATGATGTAGCAAATGTTTTTTTTAACAATTTTGGCTAATTTTATAACAATGAAAACCTCCTTTATAACCTCTGCTAGAGGGTCTTTTCCTTGTAGTGTAAGAACACAAAATGGAACATATAGTAAACTCCTTCAAAGAACCATGATGCCATCAATATCACTGAAAAAAATTGGAGGCATATGAGATGCTCCCCTTGAACATGTGCCACCTCCACACATCACAATAGAAAATCTCCTGATCACAATAACTTCTGCAGATATATCATTAGGAGCAAAAATATAACATAGAATACCATAAGAAATTATATGCATCAATACACCTAGCTGCAATCATCAACATAACCTCTAATCAAGAAAATATATTCATATGCACTTCTCTTGCTATAGCAACACCTTCAATGATATACCATGTAAAATCATGGTGCACCATAACTCCCCTGAGGCCATGTGAGCCTCAGTTTCCTCTTGCGGGCCCTTCTGGGTCCTTCTTCCAAACTGTGAGTGGCTTCTCTCTTGCATGCAAATGTCTAGTTGTCCTCATACTTGGCCTATTTTGCATATTCTTCATTCCTTTATTAGGCGGCCTCAAGTAAATCATAGTCTTGCGATATTTGGCCTTATGACCAAGATTTTCACACATGCAACACCTAATGTGCCATAAAAATGGAGGAAAAGGCTCGCATATCATGTTCTTCATTCTAGTCCTCTTTGCATGCAACTTTCATTCAATAGCCTTATGGCCAAAATCATTGAATGAGTAGAAATAACCATAAAAATGACTAGTATACCAAATTTTGGTTGAAATATGTGAAGTTGGTTATATTCCTTGCTTGTTTACTTGATGGGATTTGCTATACTACTTCTTCTCTTGCTGCATGGATCTACAATTTTTTGCAATATTTCCTAGCTTATGGTAGTTGAAGCATCTCATATCTCCCAAAGGTGAGAATGATCTTCTAGGTGATTTTCTTGACATCACCTTTGGATTTTCTTCCTTGAGTTCCTTTTTCGGCTGTTTGTTCTGTTGATGGTTCTTATTCTTGTTGCTTTTTCTACAACTATCATTAGTTATACTTGTAGTTGTAATTAAACAAGTTTCTCCTTTGTGCATGTTGAAATATGGCTTGATAGAAGAGAAAATTTGGTTGCTATTAAACTGAGTGGTTTTCTTATCTAAATAGCTTCTTAGTGAAACCACTTATGCTTCGAATCTCTCACATTCCTCCTCCTTTTCTCTATATTTCCTATTCATAACATCTTCTATGTTCTTTGCCCCCTCTAGGTGAATTTTCAATCCATCAATTTCTTCTCGAAGCCCATTTTCCTTCTCATTAGAAATATGTAAACTTTTGTTACAATCCTTACATGTAGAGGTTAGTCTATCCCATTCAGTAGCTAATTATTTTATTACAACCAATGCTGATTTTTAATAAGAATTAACACGAGAAATATACATATAATATCCACTATGGAGTTTAATAGAATAATCAGAATCATAATTCAAAAATTCTTTCAAAATAATACCTCGTGACACAACTATTTTGGTTCAGATTTCAAAATTTGTTGCCTCGTTTGCAATGGACTGAATATTTTCCTTCTTCAAACCCTTTGTATTTTGAGACAACCACTTCTTGCTTCTAGCCATGATCCACAATCTACTCTCCAAGCAGTCGAACTTCATTGAAGAGCACCAAATCTGATACCAATTGTTGGAAACTAGATCACTACTAAGGGTGGGGGGGGGGGTGAATCAGTAGTGATGGCCTTTATATCAATATTAAATCCTTTTTATCACAATATCAAATATCCACACACATCCACAATATTATCTTATCAAAATATGAAAGAAACAATAGACTCAAAGCATAATAACCATGGAAAACATCATCATAAACATGCACACAGAAGAACACAAGTATTTCTAGTGGAAACCCTTTCGGGAGAAAACCACCCTGCTGTAGTTGTGCTGCTCAATTCTTCTATTAAATTGTTGAAATTTTTTTACATGGATTAGCTTACAACCATAAGCTGGAAGACTTGGATTCCTTCATAGTATGTTGGCACCTATCAGACAAGAAATATGTTCCTCTCATGGATCTATGGAAATATATCTGCTAGAATCCCCTATACCAATGATCCTCGCCCAACTCCCATTGGACTATCCAAAACTGATTGGATGGAGAAATATGTTCCTTCTACTGAATCCACCAAATCACTGTCTACTTTGAAGCCTCCATGCCTTCACTTCCTCCATGTGAACCACATTTCATATATTTTCAAACTGGTTTCTCAAATTTCTCAACGTGAGAAACCCAACAACGCCATCATTTTTCAACACACAATATGAATCAAAAACTCTTCCCAGAGGAGGGAGCTTCTTCTCTTCTTCTCACATCAAAAACTCTTCTATTAAACAAATCATAAGATACCAATTCTTCTCTCGTATAAATATTTCAACCCGCAACATAAAAACTTTGAAATTCTCCTCAAATCGATCTGTAATCTACATACAAGGCTTTGATGTAAATTTTCAAAGTTATGAGAAGCTGCAATAATCTATTCTCACTCTTCATTCCCTCTCAATGACATGTTCTCACACTCAATAATACCAACCAACCAACAACGCCATTTTTTTCACATAAGTAAAAGACAAAATATCCTCAACAATTATCCAAGTGAATACCACATGAAAACACCATGGTTATGCCAATAGCCAAGACACCTATACCATGGTAATCTCCAAACCAATACCACGAGAAAATACCTTGGTTATGTCAATACCAAGGAAACTTGTACCATGGTAATATCCAAACCAATACCATGGTTGTGTCAATACCAAGGAATCCTATACCATGATAATCTCCAAACCAATACCATGGGAAAATACCATGGTTTTGTCAATACCGAGGACTCCTGTACCATGGTAATATCCAAAATGATAGCACGGGAAAATGTCATTGTTATGTCAATACCAAGACTATCTACACCAAGGTAATACCACATGTCAACCTACTCCACACACACATACCAATACCATGGTACTGTCAATACCAAGAATACATATACCATGGTAATACCAATACCAAGGGCACCTGTACCATGGTAATACCAATACCAGGGACACCTATACCATGGTAATATTTTACTCATTCTCTATCAAATACCAAGGTAAACCATTTAGCTTCCATACCAAATACCATGGGAACCTTCCTTGGTAACATTGTATAACCAAACAATCATATGCATAACCAAACACCTCACCACCATCCAACTCTATGCAACAACGTGATCATTAGGACCATGGCATACTCTACTCACACTCTGTATGCAACACCTACAAATCATAAATCCATCCACACATCTCCATGCTAGTAGACATGCCAAAGCCAATGTAACACATAAACCAAGTAAAAGCCACCTATAGCCAAACATACAAGTGCTAACCAACTCTCCTACAACCCATGCTACCAGGTTGAAATCAATTCCAACCAATAATACATCTACAACACTGTAACAGACATCAATGCCAACAACCCCATGTGAATAGGAATTGGAGATAAAAGCCCCAATCTCCAAATCTCCAAATTCATCCCCAAATATTTTTAGGGATAGATTAATTTAAAAAGATGGAATCTATGCATTAATTCACACTTAAAATTTCTAGGAAACATAAATAATCACTAGTTGTTAGAGGTTTCAAGCTATACTCTTAAGCAAGAATCCTCACAAGAAGGAACATAGGATGGACAAAGGCGAACTCCACAACTTGATCCTAAAATAGGTGTTATTCTCACACCTTTTGGCTGCAAACATCAACTTCAAACTCCAAAACTTACAAATTGAAAATCCAACATTTCGGCTTATCACTTGAGGAAACAAGGTCCACAAAGCTCTTTAACAACATGTTCATTTAATGTGCTTGTAGATAGATGTGTATGTTATAGAAGTTATTTGACATGAGATGTATATTTGATGTTTGTGTTGTGATGATGTTATACAATGCTTGTGTTTTGTTAGATGATCATGATCACAATGATTAGGTGATGTTAGTGAATTTGAATGTGTATTTTAGAATACGATTTTTATACAATAGTTATCATGATCGTGATTTCTATTTTTAATATTAAATCATGATATTTATTAAATATTATGTATTGGTAATTGTAAAATTGTAAAATTGTAATTTTAATTGTATGTATCGTGATTGTAATTGTAATTGTATGTAAAATTGTAAAATTGTAATTGTAATTGTATTCTAAAATTCTAAAATTTTAATTGTATGTATTGTGATGATTCAATTTTATTAAAATTGTAAAATTTGTAGAATTGTAAATTAATTGTAAAATTTGAACCATAATTATCGTAAAATTGAATAAGCTTAAAATTGTTAAATTACTGTAGATATTGTTAAATTACCGTAATTGTAAAATTGTAAAATTGTAATTGTAATTGCATGTATAGTGATGATTCAATTTTATTAAAATTGTAAAATTTGTAAATTTGTAAAATTGTACAAATATCAAATTTGAACCATAATTACGGTAAAATTGAATCATCGTAAAATTTGAATCATTGTAAAATTACCGTAGATATTGTTAAATTTCCATAATTGTAAATTTGTAATTGTAATTGTAATTGTATGTATCGTGATGATTCAATTTTATTAAAATTGTAAAATTCGAACCAGAATTACCCTAAAATTGAATTATCGTAAAATTGAAAAAATTATGCCATACATATTGTTAAAATACCATAATTGTAAAATTGTAAAATTGTATTTGTGATTATATGTATTGTGATGATTAAGTTTTATTAAAATTGTAAAATTTGTAAATTTGAAAAATTGTCAAATTTGAACCATAACTACCGTAAAATTTAATCATCGTAAAATTGTAACATTTACATCGTAAATTTTGTTAAATTACCATAATTGTAAAATTCTAAATTTATAAATTTGTTATTGTAATTGTATGTATTGTGATGATTCAATTTTATTAAAATTTTTAAATTTGAAAAATTGTCAAATTGTCAAATTTGAACCATAACTACTGTAAAATTGAATCATCGTAAAATTGTAAAATTTATACCATACATATTGCTAAATTACCATAATTGTAAAATTTTTAATTTTTAATTGTGATTATGTGTATCGTGATGATTCAATTTTATTAAAATTTTAAAATTTTAGGATTTTGGCTTCTATGATCCAAAAAATGTGTATAAGAAATTTTCGGTGAAATTAAAATTGTAAAATTTGTAAATTTGAAAAGTTGTCAAATTTGAACCATAACTACTGTAAAATTGAATTATCGTAAAAATTTATATCATACATATTGTTAGATTACCATAATTGTAAAAATGTAAATTTGTAAATTTGTAAGAATATAAATAATTGTAAAATAATAAATCTAGAAAAATATGAATTTTTGTAACATAATAAAGTTTAGAAAATAATGCAAATAAATTCCTGTTTAGAATTATCATTATTTATTATGATATTACATACCAAAAATAACAATATACATTAATACATTTTTTAATTTTGAAGATATCATACATACACACACACACACACACACACACACACACACACATAAGGTGCATTGATTTAAGTAATGATATAGTGAAAAACCATTTAAAGAAATCCAACTGTTGGGCATATAATTGGCATATTTTCTTTTAAATGATCAAAATAAGGTATGCTTCCACAATTCAACTGTATGAATTATTTCTTGTCACTATCCCATTTCATCCTCTTTTTTCGTACAATGTGACTCACAGTTTTTTCACTTCAGAATGGTAAAGAACGAATTTATTGATTGCTTCAATTTATGCATTCTCTCATGAAATAAAATTGACATATAGTACATATGAGATAAAAATATACATTATATCGAAGTTCAACGTGAATATTTACTTTGTGTAAATTTGTCAAATTATAAGTCGCTTACTCTTTATTAGTCACCTTTTTCCATTTGTTTGGAGAAGCTCCCCTTCTCTTTTGTCTTCATCCCTTTCATCATCCGAAATCACCATACCTGGTGTGTTGTTGATCTGCTTGATGTACTCACTGGCATAATAGAAAGACTCATATGATATGTACCCATCTGTCATAGACCCCTCGTGTTTTTCCCTTTTTCGAACAAAACCTTTCAATTTCTTCATGTACCTCTCTAAGAAGAACATCCAACAACAATAAACCACCCCAACTAACTCAACCTCATCTAAAAGGTGGATTAGAAGATGAATATGCAAGTCCATTAATCTCGTCGGTAGTTCCTTCTCAAACATACAAACAATCTCAACTATCTCTTGACGCCACCGTGGAGTGCTAGCCACATGAATCTCCTTTGACATGATCCAACGTACAAATGAAGATAATTTAGATATGGGACGTCTTAGGTCAAGGGGGAAGTCATGTTGCACACACCCACACACGAACAAAGGATAATGAAATTGCAAAGTTATAAACACTTACAAAATTATTTATGTTTTATGATCCCGCATGGGATAAAACTTATTAATATATAAAATAATAAAATTATGCTTTTGAAATTATATGTACTCTTATAAGATTCAAATGGTCATGTCATTTCAACCCCGAAAAATCATCTTCCATGATGAAGCAGCACTGTAGTGAAGACCCATATGAAGATGGCACCCCAGACCCATTATAACTTCCTTTGCCAAAGAAAGATCATATTTTTTTAAAATCCATGGGACATCACCTTCTTTAAAAGACAAATTAGAGGGACCAACCTCTCCTGTACTTTCTTGTCTTGGCCAGTGTTTCTTTTTAGTTTTTGATGTAATAAGATCTTTCCTAACAGCCAACGTGTCAACTTTTTTTTATTATATGTGCCTCCATAAAGAAGATGAAACATTTTTTAATATATGCATGGGATCTAGTAAGTGGGTAATCTTAAGATGCTCCCAGTATGGGAGGTTATAAAATGTTGATTTCCTTTTCATCCCAATGGGAAATTTCTCAACATAGGTGTCAAAGAATTCTGGATCATTGAACATAGGCTCCCCATTTGCATCAAACATTTCTATGAATTCCATCCTCTTCTCTCTCTTATGTTGGCTCCCCATGATTTGCAATATTGGAAAAAAAAAAAATCTGTAGAGAACCACATCATAGCACTTTGGAGTCCAAGGACCTAGCCTTCTTGGGCTCAGAGAGGGCTCTCTCTATGTTTATAATTATCTGATTTATCTTTATGCTTATGTTTTCTGATTTTAGGCTAGTTATGAAGTTCTGGGATTGTTTTGTTTTGTTTGTTTGTTTGATTGATTGATTGTAGGTTGAACAGATAGACTGTGGGAAGCTTAATCCACTGGGTTATGGAGTTATAAAAGGTTTTAATTGTACATAAGCTCTTCAAGGGTTTTCATAGGGTAAGCTAACTATATCAAGTGGATCTTTTTAGTTTAGATGAAATATGAAATGACAAGAAGTTGTGAATTCAGTAAAACTAAAGGGAAATTAAGAATCCTTTAACTATACTTCAACAAGAAAATCCTTTAAGGTAACAATTTCAAGAGAAACTAAAGAGCAGGACACCCCTGGATTCTTTAGCCAAAACTCTACTAAGAAAACCTTTAATACAACAATCCAGCAATCCTAAATAGCAGGACACCCCCTAAATTCTTTAGCTATTACTTTCAGAGAAAGAAAACATTCAAGATAATATTTTAGTGAAACTAAAGAGCAGGACACCCCTGAATTATTTAATAAAAATTCAAATAAGGCCTTTAAGATAACAATCCAGTAATACTAAAGAGCAGGACACCCCTGAATTTTTTAATCACTTACTTTACTAAGAAAACCTCAAGGCAACAAGCTATGTGGAACTAAAGTGCAGGACGCCCCTGAATTCTTTAATCAGACCTTGTAGAAGAAAAAATTTAGATAAAAGTAACAAATAGAGTTAAGGTGCCCAAACATCATATCTTAGTCTAAAATTTCTGTTCTATTATCAGAGAAATGATGCACAATATGGTAAACAGAGGAGAAACAATGACAAGGAGGGATAACATCACCATTAACATAGCTCAAGAATCCTGTGAACGTGCTTGTATTACCGATGTCCAAGACAGTTACAATGCTCCAATGCAATAATCTTTGCAACTCAGAGTCTGCTCAAAATCCAGCCTAGCAGCCAATCAACTAACCAACCACAAGCCAACCAAATAACAATAAAAATGAACAATACATGTAGTATTTATTTGCAATTGAGGAGGTGATCCTATTCTAGGGTTTCATACTGCACTTATTATAGAGTAAATGTAATCTTGACCTTTGAGACCATGCAAGGCCCAAGAAAAAATATCACTCACTAACTTGTTGTAATAATAAATCTTGAATTAACTGTTGAGCTAAATCTAAGATATTTTTTACTATTTTGGCTTTAGTATTAACTTTTATAATAACGATTGAGCTGCATAAAATATCTCTGATTGCTTTATTAAATGAGGTAGCTACTTTTAGAAAAATTAGGCTGTAGGTGGCCAATAGGACTGTGAAGAAGTAAATGCTGAGTGTTTTTTTCATTTGGCTCTGTTCTCTTCGATGATTTCACTACAAGAAAAAAGGACATTGGTGAGGGGTGAAAATGGTCACCATAAGCTCATTGGTGAGGGTCAAAAGAGCCTTCGTCACCAAAAATTAAACGTCACCAAAGGTGGCATCGCCGAAATTATAGGTGTTGTGGTGACATTCAAGGTCTGTCACCAATAATGATTTATAGTGACGGATAGTGACCTTCACCATTTCATATGGGTAATGGTGACGGACAATATCCTCCGTCACCAAAAAAATGAATGTCACCAAAAGTATGTGTTGTGGTGACATTCAAGGTCTGTCACGAATATTTATATAATGACAGATAGTGATCGTCACCATTTCATATGAACAACAACGATTTTTTGTGATGGAATTTTCATGGCCGTCACTATTAGTGCATATATATGGCGACGTTCATTGACCGTCACCATAAACTCATTGTGACATCAAGGCCCGTCACGAATAATGACTATAATGACAAACAATGACCCTCACAATTTCATATCGACAACAAAGATTTATGGTGACGGACCTTTAATGGTCATCACTATTGATGCATATATATGGTGGCATTCGTTGACCGTCACCATTTCATATTTTGGTGAGGGTCAAAAAATGTCACCATAAGCTCATTGGTGATGGTCAAAAGATCATCTGTCACCAAAAAATGATCGTCCTCATTCCCTATGAATATCAGGGCATGATGGAATCAAACCACCAACCTCCTGCTTGTAAAGCAGGTGCTCCTCCACTGAGCTAGCGCCCTTTAAAGAATTAGACTTTAAACTAGCAATTTCCCCTAAAGGTGCAGAGATACACCAAAGGAATAGAAAATCTAGGAAGATCAAAAGTTTCTAGAAATAATATGTTCAATATACATAATAAAAAGACAATAAAAATAACTTCTGATATAATCTAACAAAGCATGTACTATGTAGGAGAATAATTGGAAAGCACAACTAGAAATTTGAATCACAACATAAAAATATAAAAGAACACACAACAGGAAAGGAACAACTCCATAGTTTGAGAAATATGAACAATCCATGGGTCTGTTCTTATATATTGATATAGATAACAAAATAGAAATCTAGATTTATGAAATTCAAGTATCACACAAGAATGTCTTGAACAAATATCAATATGTAAAATAGTATTTTTTTCATTTGGATTTACCTTGGAGAGCCCCAGGAAAAAGTTTTCACAGAAAACAACCAATAAACATAACAACATGGACCTCAAGAGCAATTGTGCAGGGGATAAAATATGAAGGTAAAGCACTAGAGAATTATTCAAAGCAAATGATGAAAAGTGTATCTAGAAAGAACTGAGAACCCTCTGAAGTAAACCACACATTTATCATCGTGACTAGTACACTTGAAAAAAAAGATCAGAATAAATTATGAACTATTCCACCAAAAAACAGTGAATTTTTCCACTAAAATACAGTTTCAAATTAATCACTAGCATGACGCTAAATTCTTTGCAAAAATAGGGAAATTTCAAGACAATGTATAATAGCTTGCATGGCAATCGTGTTGATAAAACCTTCCAAGGAATAAGACCACAACAATCAACAAGAGTACCATGAAAGAAGTGGCTCCTAGGAACCTCACTAAAAACAATATGTATGTAAGGCAGTCATCTAGATCAAGGGTCATCATTCAATAATAAATATGGAAAAAGGTGTTGACATTTTCTAATGGAATCCTATTTGGATTCACTAGTTAGGAAGAAAGAAAAAGGTTTCATCAAGAATTATAACTTACATAATTTTGGGATTAGAATATGATGATATATTGATGAAGCAGATCAAGAAAATGAAACTCTTTCATTCTAAGGAAACCTACTGCAGGATGAATCAAAAGGAAAATATTGAGGTACATGTATATATATGTTGACATTGGATGCTATGAAGTCATGCCATGTGGTTGCAATTAGTATACTTCTATCTTTAGAAGTATGATCAAAATAGAAAGCAGAAACTCTTCTGATGCACAGGTTTTCAAAAGGGCATTATCTACACTAGATTAAATTGACATACTATGTCCTCATGTGGAATATGAGGTGGTTGTACATTATCAAGGGATTGCACAATGGAAGCTCCTGGGAATGAAATAAAACTGTGGAGAAAGAAAAAAGAAGTTATCATAGGAAGTACAACCATGGAAAGAAGCAATCAACATCCAAGGAAGCCAAGAATGCTTGAGTAGGAGATCTCTAGGGAAAATATGTGGACTCTAATAGAAGTCTGGAAAAGATAGACACCCTTGACAATACATATCTTTAGGAGATAAAAAAGGATGTCGGATGCCAGAAAGAAGGATGTCATGGTGAAAGATCATCACTAAGGTAAATTTTGATTTAAGTATTCATATTTATAATTGAATAATATCTGATGAGATTATTCAGGGCAGCCAAAGGGAAGTATATGTCTTCCACATGTTGATAACCATATTGCAAGATGTAAGATCCTTGGAAGAAGTATGGTTCGAAGGAAAGCAGCATGATATGAAGGTAGACCAGATGAAAAATTTATGGATCACTTTCGAACAAAAATTAAAAGTGATGGGTGATTTGAGCCCTAGTGAAGATATCCTAAAGATGAAGACTCCTCAACAACGAAGAAATTCATGACATCAAAGAAAGTAGCTCTTCATGAGAAGCTCGGTGTTTTCATCATTGCTGCTATAGGTCCCTGATTAAGAGGGGGGTTGGTAATAAGTTTCTACCTTGTAGAAACTTGGAAGTAAGTCCCTAGGAGCCTGGACAAGTCCTTGGCTAAGACGGAGCCTTGACAAGTCCTTGGATAATATGGAGCTTGAGAACATTCCTTGATAGGAAAGGGTATGTCCTCCCTAATTAAGAGGGAGAAATAGACGTATAATTTTGGTCTTCACTTGGAAGACATAATGTGGGATTATATAATCATTTGGCATCTGATACTCTTTTGGGATGTTTTAGGGTATCCAAGGCAAGAGTAGTCATGAAAGGATGGGTATTATTTAAGGATTAGATATCCCCAAAAGAATAGTCCTATGAGGTCATACTTGGTGAACACGCGGGTGGAGTATGTAGCTTGGAGACAATGAGGAAGATGTCTATAGTCATTGGTCTCAACAACATTGTAGTTCATGGTCTCCTGGAGAGATGGAGTTGTTAATCAAGGCCTTGCACTGTGAGAATGCTAGTTAATAAGATGCTATAACAGATGGATTATCAATCAAATTCTTCTTATGAGATTTTTCAGATTGAGAGTGACCATGTACCATTATGAATACCTCCCTAGTTAAGAGGGAATATTGGAATGTGTAACTAAGTTCGGTCTTCATAATGACTTGTAATTATGAATTTATGTCATCAAGAAAACAAATATAATAAAATGTATTTTGTAATACTTGCGCATCATGGGTTTCATGAGCAAGGAGTTTTTTATTATAGGTCAAAGACTTCTTCTTGATGCCTTTTAGAGGTTTGTGATTTTGTCATAAATATATATAATTTAGAGTAATGTATATGAATTGGTGTTACACTTATAAAGACAATTTATTGATGTAAATGTATGCCTTCAAGACCTTGTCAATATGCTCCGCAAACCAGCTTAAAGATGGTGAATATTCTCCTTGATGAAGTCAGCTTACAGACAAACCTAATGTTTGCCTACAAGCTAAATCCAGTCACTATATAAAGGATGATGAGGCCTCATTATGGTGTAAGAAATTTCGGATCATGTTTGTGATAGAAGAGCGAAGTTTGGGTCTACATTGATGTGAGAATATGAGGCTAGTCTGGGAAGAAAAGAAGAGGTATACTTACCTTAGTTCTAGGTCTATACCACCTTGCACATTTCAGACAGAAGGCTATCATAGCAAAAGATAAGTCTCTCTTCTAGTGTGTAGAACAATGCATGAAGAAGGTAATACAACAATGAAAGGATCTGTGATTAGGTCAAGAAAGGAGGTGTGCTATCGAAAGAAGAAAGTCTTATCATATCTTTGTTTTGGTATGAAATTTTACCTCGCATATCTTAGGGAGGCTGAAGGTAATAACAGTAAAGAGGAAGGCTACAAAAGCATGAAGAAAGGCTCAGTCTTGAGTTTCAAAGATGTCCAAAGGATGTTGGAAGTAGGCTAAGAATAAGACTTTAGGAAGCTAAGGATAAGATCAAAGGAAGCTAAGAAGAAGCACATAGTTTGGGGCCGCTAGAATAGGGACCGAGCTTCCCTAGTAAAGGTGTAGTGCAGTGCAGAAAGAAGAGATCAGCTAGAGAAGTTGACAAGAGCAGTGACAAGGGTCTTGGAGGCATACTGGTATCAAGGGTTTATTTCATGGTTATGGTACTCATCAATGGAAGATCTATAAGAATAATTTCTTTTAGGTTTTCCTCTCCAAGAGGGAGAGGTGTTGGCCCTGGCTTGAAGAGCCTAAACTTTGTGTCTCTTGTGTTTTGATAATTGACTTGATGAAAGACATAATAAGCTAACAAAGATAAGATCTGAGTAAAATAAGCATAACAAGTTCACAATTAATTATCATGAAAGAGAAATTGAATTAAATGCCCTAATTTCTCAACAAGGTTGATATGCTCCTTACTATCATTGCCTACCCCTCAGAGTAACTATCATGGCTTGAGGGAACATATAGATAATCATTCCAGCAGTTCTGTCCAAGAATGCTTGAAGCAGAAAAATATTCAAAAGCTCTTGTTACTTGGATATGAAGGCTCTAGTGATAGTACAATTTTCAAGCAGGAAACATTTCTCTACAAGGGTGAGAAATTTTCACAAGAGAAGCTGCAATACCTCAAACTGATGATACAGAGCAACTTATATAAATACCTTTGCATATTTCTTGAGGGGCATGAGCATTTTGAGGAGGAAAGCTTAGTAGATATGGATGGTTCCAGTGTACATGAATAATTTTCTGCCTCAGATGAAAGTGATGATAAAGAAGCTGCTCAATGTACTTACTCTCTCAATTCAAAATTGAAACATTTTTCCAATTGGCTTCTGTAAATTATGGCAATGGGGGATTTAGATGGTTTTTTCCCAGCTGCAACACATGAGTATGCCCCAATAGTTGATGAAATGTGGAGGGACCCTGCAATTCAGGCTATGTATGAAGAAGAAATGAGCTGCATGTCCTCCTCGATGTTGTTGGTCACTTCTAGGAACAGGCTGTTGAGGTATTAAGTAATGAATACAATCCGTCAGAATATCACATTTTATATGCTGGAGTGACTCAAAGTAATGGGTTAGAATTTATAGAATTTTCAACTGATGATCGTAGTCCAATGTCAGAACCTTATAATGAAAACTTTGATTGTCCAACTCCAACTATGAAGTATCAACTTATTAGAGTAAATACTAAAGGATTAAATGAAGGCTGTGAGTGGCTGGAAATATTTGAGAATGTACGAGTTGTAACCTTCTGTGTTGCTATAAGTGAATATGACCAAAAGTGGGTTGAGAAATAAAACAACCTACTGTGACAATACTTTCAGTGGAAATCTGAGCATGACTGTGCACTCCTTTCTGAATAAAAAATACCAAGTTTATTCATGGTATTTGTATAGTTTGAGTAACCAAAATACTATAGCTGACATCTATTACTGCTGAGTTCAAAGGCTAGTATGAGAGTATGAACAAGTCCAAAATTGCCATAATGATTGAAGCAGGTTTTTTTGGGAAAAATGAATATCTGAGGTACTGTTCTTCGATCAATACAAAAAGGTTCTGTGACACTTCTATGAGGTATATGAAGCTTACTATAGCAAAAAATATTTGAAGATTCAAGGCATCAATGATGACACCAACATGAAATGATACAAGGTCTATCTAACACTATATAAGGCAGCTCGACTCATTTGGGAGACTATCCATATTTGACATCTAAAAATACCATCATCTTCGTAATCAATGCCAATCTGTGGCACCGTGAGACAAAGGATAGAAGTCTATTGTGATCTGAGGTTAAAAGAAACCAAAACCATGTGGATCATCCGTGACACATTTAAATGTACAAATGATGAACTTAAAGACATGCAAAACAAGTCTTATCTGTGACATAAAGGACTGAGAATCTCTATAACTTTGTGCAAAATGAATCAAAATTTTGTGATCTACTCTATGCTACAGGACCAAAAGACTAAGGTACATAGTCTATAGAAGGGACCAAAGTCATCAGTGTGAATAAAAGCCAAGATTCTGATCAATTCCAAGTCTGAAGCTACACTTAATGACAGAATTTACATTTGTGAAATGTCTGAGAATTTATATGACAAGTAGAACATGTATATTTGTGATTTGAACTATACAAAGACATACAAAACTTTTTTAATCATCAAGAATCAAAGTTTAGTGGCATCCTGTGCGAAAACCCAGGGGAGCTACTTCGTGACAGAATTTATTATGATGATATAAGGCCCATCTCTGTGACACTAGAATATGTAGCAGCATTATATCTCTTCATAAGGACTATGGGGGTATAGGGAATCCATGACACAAGTTTGTGAAAATAGCACCCTTCTCATACATAAAAGAAAGACGAATTCAATTCCCGAAGCCGACCTATTTGATGTTGAAAGATAAAGGACACTGAAATCAGCTCAAAGATATCTCTGTGGCTTATAGCCGAGCTTGAAGGACCAATTAGTGAGATCAATGTGAAGACCAAGCTGCAGAACTGTATGGACAGAGAAGTTCGAATTTAGCGTAAGCATATCTTTCGAAGCAGCCCCAAGAAGTTACAACTTAAAATATAGTAGTACCACACTCAAAGGCAATAATGGAGAACAGAGGAAGTTAAAAGAGGTAAATGTAAACTATGCTCAATGTCAATAGTAGTAAAGCTAAGATAATGATATCTTGAAAGATAGTAATAAGGGTCTGTGTAGATATATTTTAGAAATCACTATTATGATAACATTTGAAGTCTTTCTTTGCTAATTTATTTATGATCAAGGAATGAAAATCTCATGTATAGAAGGATTCTCAATAAAGACTCTAGGGCTTTGCAGCTAACACACTAGCTTGGACTAATATGAACCATCTTTAGGCTCAGAAATTTCAGGTTCTTCAGCTGATTCACTGGTTGGAGAAATACTACCAGTAACTTTGGAAATTGAAATTGGCTCTTGAATATATTCTGCCGTTTGTGATTGATAATCAGGATGAATAACTATGGATGATTCTCATGGTTCTGTTGATCTAATTCTACTGACACTAGATGGTACCAGTGTTTGCAGTCCTTCAAGTTGTCTTGGTGTATACTCAAGGGGTTTCCTCTAGATTCTACGCAATTGTCTTGGCAATTCAGCCATGATTGAAAATTATTAACCACACACAATCAAAGAAAATTTCAATAAAACTCCTAAAGTTGCTAAGGGAACAAACAAATGAATCACACGCCTAAAAAATCCAGGAGATGAAAATACACACAAACAGTAACTTCCCACACTAAAAACACTAGTTGGTGATGAAATCCAACATCGTAGTATTTTAATGTAGAAAGGGCGGTTGGAACAGTTACCCCGACAACCTGCTTAATGAAATAGATCGGTGCAAGTTTCTCCACTTAAACCATCTCGAGTGAAGATAACCCTCCTGAGAGTCCAAGTGAGTCTAGTCTACGTCTGCTCCAGGTACAGTGGGATCTTTCCTCCACTGTCACCTTAGGAAATAATCTTAAAGGTTATGGCCACTAAGGTTACCAACAGGAACTAATATACCTGGGGGAACAGTCTACGATCCGACATACGTGCAAGGGTAGAGTAACAAAGCTCAATCCCCTTGAAGGCTCCTTGACATAATCCAAGGTATACCGACAAGTGACCCTAGGCTCCTTGACAATGGTCTATCTGAGGTTTACCGTTGTTAATACGCGCACATCTTCTATCGTTCCTAATGAGATAGAATTGATTATCCCACTGGTTCGGATATGACCTCGTGCTTGACTCGTTTAAGAGGAGCTTCCCAGAGCATACAAGCAACTATTGGATTTTTCCTTCCGCAAGATCAATTACTTGTTTGTTTTAATTGTCTTGGAGAGTTAATTACTCCCTACTCCAAGACACTAGCCTAAGCTATATTGGTGAAAAGAGCCCTAGAAATATAAAAATTACTAGATTGATTTTAAATTAAGCATTGATTTTAATAGGCTGTTTCTCAGGACAATAGGTGCGAAAGTGAAACTGATGATATGCAGTGACCCAACTCAAAACACACTAAAAATGCATCTTATATGAGAAACAATTCCTTTCCTTTCAATGAATTCTATCTAAAATAAATAATTGAGAAAATGTAAAATTTTAAAACAATTCTTTCCTTCAAACAAGAATAAATGAAAAGAAATCTAATTTCGTGAGAGCTCAAAATGATCAATTGCTCAATAAGAAATCCCTTTATCATTCAAGATCGAAACTACAAACAAAATTTTCTCCAAAATAAAACTACAATTTTCTAGAAATAATCACTCAAAACTAAAAAACAATAATTTTGAGATCTAAAAATTCTAAAGACTAAATCTGAATTAAAACTTTAAATATTTTGAGGGTGTTTTGCTTAGCTTGTTATCTAACTAAGAAATTCTTTGCTTAGATCAGCAAGAACTCAAAAAACATCCAATTTTGGTTTTTTAAGTGAAATTCCAAACTTATCAACAATTTTTTTTTAAAGATTTGAAAATGAGAAAATGGGATCTAAATCTCATAAAAAAAAATTTCTGTTATGAATTCAAACTCAGCAAGAAAACAAGGAAATACCGGTTATTTAAAGGTATATCGAGGCTTTTAATCTTTGAGTGGGATAAAGACAAAGCAAAAATCACTATAACATGCAGATCTTTCAGAAAATCATTCAAAACTTAGAAATTATAAAATAAACTCTCAATCAAAGCTTTTTGACAGAAAATACAAGTTTGGGTATACACTGAGAATCTAACAAATTGATCCAGAAAAGAGAATTTTAAGGTTTTCTAAAAATTTTTCATTTGCAATCCAGCTGCGCAAACAAAAGGTCCCCAGACTGTATACAAGAAAATAGCACACCAATCAAAATCAGAAAAATAAATTCATAATTCAAAAATAAAAGAAATCTAAAACAAGATCCACTCCCTTGTGAGCCTCATTTTGTTGGAGCTGATAAGTCGTTCTTGCGACAAGACGTCGTTCTTGCGGACAAGACAAACCTCCCAAGTGTCCTACAGAGAACTAGTAACAAAAATACAAACAAAAAATATTTTCGCTAGATAATATTCGATTCATTAATTATCTACAACAGGGGTTTTGAAGAACTACCTGTATTCGAGTGCTATTTGTAATAATCTTCTTTCCATTTGCTTGAAAGAGTCGTCTTCAAAGATCTACAATCACAAACATGGAAAAAATCAATAGCACATGCATAGGATAAACTAATTCACGAATTATATATCTATCAAGATGATCAAGGAATTCAAGAAATAAGATAATTAATTAAATAACTCATTGATAAAACATGATAAACAACCTCCTTAATTAAAGAACTCATTGAGAAAACGATATTCATTCGTACTATCTTTAATTAAGAAGAGCCTTACAATCGTGTCTACCTTGATGTCGTACAAGCCTTCCCGGGGTTCGAAACAGGCGTTTCCTTTACTCTGACAAGCTTTGCACTCTCTCAACTAAAATGCACATGGGTGTGTAATCATTGCCACATAATGATCAGTTAAGAGAGTCTGAGTCTATACAACATTTCTCCTCAAAAATTCTCAAAGTCTAACTCAATAACTAACTAACTAACTCCTTTTGAAGCTGCACTATGGCTTCAATTTATAGGAAAAGAGACGAGGTTATAATTCCACATAAGATGGGATATAATGCTCTTTTGAAGGGATCGAGCTCCATAAATGAAGGGGTAGGCTCCATTAATGGAGGATTGAACATACATGATAGGAGCGAACCTTCGACTGGATAATTGCTTCTAGAAGCTTCCAGATTTGACTGATGGGCTTCTAAATGTTAATTTCTGCCTTCATTTTACCTTTTACAGGGGTCTGCACCCTTAATGAAGAAAAAGTGCGTTTAGCTCTGCATGCTTTAGAACAAAAAGGTGCGGCACCGCAGGCAATGTTAAGAGAAAGTGCAGTACAAGTGTAATTAAGACTTTTATGAGCTTTTCTCTCAATTTCAAGGCTTGATTTTAGGAACTTTGATGTTCTAGACTTCTAAGGGAGTAATATATGAGTAATGATGAACCCATATAGACACTAAAACATCATAGTGACAAATTTTAGTGTAACAGATAGTTTAAAGGACTAAATGGCTATGAAGTACACAACAGCTAAAAAGCAAGTTGAATAAGTTTTGAGGAAGTAGAGATAACTAATGAGTGGTGGTTGAACTTGATGTGAGCAAATGAAGAAGGTAATGAGGATTTAAAAAAGTAGATTAACTAGGAAGAGAGTAGTGAAGTGAGGATGAGAGAGTTGGAGAATTTCAATGGGAAAGGTGAGTTGGTGAGCAGATGGTTGTGAAACAAAGGGTTGATGATAAAATATATCTCAATAAAGAGTGGTAGTCAATGCACCTCAATGAGGTCTAATGAACACACTGGAGTGAGGTTAGGAGAGATATGTGTTTACAAAGTAGTGGGTTGGATGCAATGTTGGATGAGATTGCTAATGAGAAAGAATCAAATGAACTAATGGGAAACCATATCCTAAGGCCAACAGAGGATGAGAATCTAGTAGTGGGCATGGAACTAGACAATAGAAAATTTGGCCTTATACCAATCCCACCCCTTATGCTTCTTAAATACAAATAGGTAACACTACACTAGCGTGTTAATAATGGTTCAAGTCCACCTCATAGTCAGCTTACTTATGGAG
>CM076571.1:704835686-704893513 GCA_034641835.2 Pinus albicaulis | reverse complement strand
TATATTTTTTAATCATTTTAATGGCATACGCGGAAAAGTCTAGCTGTACTCGCGTATACACGCGGAAAAACATGGGCATAGTCGCGTATGGAGGATTTTACATTGTTTTTAAGTGAATTTGTCCAAGTCTGTAGGAATGGGTGCCCATAAAGCCATAAAGCAATCATGAATCATGTCAAGGTGAGAAACGATGCTATAACACAAAGATGGACCAAATTTTGCAGAATATTGTTGGCTCACAAAGGATGTCTATGCTTGATGGTTTTTTAGGGTACAATCAGATACTTGTACATCTGGAAGATCAGGAAAAAACAGCCTCTGCCACACCATGGGGCACATTCATGTATGCCAAAATTCCCTTTGGTCTGATGAATGCAGGAGGTAACTTTCAGAGAGCAATGGAAATTTATTTTGTTGAGGAGAAGGACAAGATGGTGGTTGTCTATCTAGATGGCATAACAGTCTTCTCAAGAAGAGAAGAAGATCACTTGAAGCACCTAGAAAGGATTCTGTTGAAGTGTAGAAGGTTTGGAATTTCTCTCAATCCCACTAAAATCATTTTTTCTCTAACTTCAGGTAAATTACTTGGACATATTATTTCTAAAGATGGGATTAATATTGATCCAAACAGGGTCAATGCAATTCAGAAAGTGGATTTGCCTAGAAGCAGAAAGGAGATTCAGTCTTTCCTTGGAAAGGTAAATTTTGTAAGGAGGTTTATTCCTAATTTTGTTGAGATTGTAAAGGACATAACAAAGATGTTGAAGAAAGGAGCTGACATCAAGTGGAAAGCAGAAGAAAAGCACTCATTTGAGGAAATAAAAAAGGCACTCACCCAAGCACTTGTGTTGATCAGCCCAGATTTCTCAAAATGGTTTTTACATTTGCATCAAAAAATACAATTGCTAGAGTTTTGTTGCAAGGTACTGAGAAGCCCATTTCATTTTTTAGTAGGACATTAGCTAACTCAGAGCTAAAGTACAACATCTTAGAGAAGCAAGCTTATGCCTTGGTTAAGGCCATCAAAGATTTCATAATTTACATTTTGCATTCTCATATTATAGATTTTGTTCCTAATGTTGTTGTGAAAGACATCCTAACTCAAGCTGATCCTGATGGTAAGAGTGGGAAATGGATTGCTAACTTGCTGGAATATTATATAGAGATCAAGCCCACAAAATTTATCAAAGGACGAGGCCTAGCAAAGTTGATGGCACAGTCAAACTTTGACTTTTTTGACATGAATTTAATTGCAGAAATTTCAGAAATTTCAAATGAAGAAGAAGAGTTGATCCCCGTTGAAGAAAAGTACATCATTTCATATTGGTACAATGACATTGTTTTTGTCTTACATCATCATAGAGCACCTGCTAAGCTGACAAAGTCCAAGGCGAGATTTGTGAAATTTAAGTCTTTGAGGTACTGCATCATTGACAAAAATATGTATTGGAAGGATACCAGTGGTATTTTGTTGAATTTTTTGCTGGAAGAGGAGGTTGAAAAGGTGATTGAGGAGTTTCAAAAAGGATATTGTGGAGGTCATCATTATTGGAAGGCTACAACAAACAAAATTCTTAGAGCAAGGTATTATTGGCCTACAATGTTTAAAGATGTCTACAAAAAGATTGCTGCCTGTCATGAATGCCAGATTTTTTATGGTAAGAAGAAGCTTGTACCTTTACCCTTGGTACCTATTTATGTTGAGGGGCCATTTCAGCAGTGGAGGCTAGATTTTCTTGGTGAGATTCATCCATCATCTTCAGGTTAGCATCACTAGATTCTGACAACAACTGACTATTTCACCAAGTGGATTGAAGCAATCCCAACTAGGCATGCAAATGATTCAGTTATCATTTCATTTTTGGAAAATAATATATTGTCTAGATTTGGTTGCCCTATGAAGATCATCATTGATAATGCACAGGCATTTAAATCTAAGACGTTGATTGGTTTTTGTCATCAATATCAAATTTCACTTGGGCATTCTATTGCATATTATCCACAAGGGAATGGTCTTGCTTAATCTTCTAACAAGAGCATTGTGAGGATTATTAAGAAGGTGTTGCAGGAGAATAAGAAGTCATGGAATTTGAAGCAGAAGTATGCTATGTGGGCTGATAGAGTGTGCACAAAGAGGTCAATTGGAACTTCACCTTACAAGCTGGTTTTATGGAGCTGAAACCATTTTTCCTACATCCTTAGGAGTGCCTGTCATGAAGCTACTGAAAGGATTGGAGGAGGAGCCAAATGCAATTCAGAGAAGGATCAATCAGTTGATAGCTTTGAAAGAGAAGAGGGAGGAAGTCTATAACAATAATCAACAATCTCAAAACAGAATCAAGAAGACATTTGACAAGAAGGTCAAGGAAGAAAATTTTCAAATCCAAGATGTGGTTTTGAAATGGGAGGCCAGGATTGAAGAGATGTGAAAGCATGTTAAGTTTGAGAACATTGGAAAGGTTCATTCAGAGTAGCTGCATTTCATGGGAACAACACTTACATTTTGCAAGAGATGGATGGACAACCAAGTGATGGAGGGTCTGTCAATGGCAGATTTTTGAAGCACTACTCTTCTTAAAATCTGTTAATCATTTCATTTAATTGTATATATTCCATTTTATGTGTTTTTCTACTAATAATGACAAGCTAATCATAAAACTTGAGCCCGAGGTGAAGGCCATTAGAGTTTGAAGAAAAAAACTTGGCAAGTTTTAAAGTTTTTGTTTTCAAGAAGATGGATAGCAACACTGGAACTACTGGTTCTTTGGTGTACCACTGGGGCACACCATCCCAAGTGGAGTCACTGTTATCACCAAAAAAATGAAGCATCATTTGACAAAGTTAAATAGGTTCATGTGTCAATGGTAGGGTTGTAGGATTCAATTTTTTATATTCTTGTTCAAGGGAAATTTTAAATTTTTCTAGTTTAAGCTTACCCTAAGGTCTAAACCCACTCACTTTCAAATCCCCTCATGTCACATCATTCATAATTTTCTGACAGATTTCAATTCCCAAGGTTTTTGTACCGAAATGGTCATTTTAGCCAAGAAACCACAGTTTCGTAGCGAAATACACTGAGAAATGTCACTTTTCGCTATGAAATTGTTGATAATTTCATAGCGAAAACACCCATATTACATATTACATTCCATTGACATATTACATGCTATTGACATAAAAGAGAATCCTATAGTACAGGCTGAGGACATAGAGGAAGGTGGACAAAAACTAAAGAAAGCCAAATCTGCAAAGAAATTAGAATTTGAAGGAGAAGATGCAGGTTTTATGTTCCAAGCAAGAAAGCCTATGACAAGGCATGCCAGAAAGCTATTAGAGAGTAATAAAGAGGTTCATCCACCTACTGACATAGTCCAACCACCACAAGACATCATTGACCTTTCATCACCTGCAGAGAAAGATACAGTTGACAAATCAAAGAAAGGAAAAGAGAAGGTAATGGAAAAAATAGAGTTTGAACTCCTTGAGCAACAGTTGAAGTTGGCCAACCATGAAATTATTGTTATGAATAAAGAAGCAAGGAAACACGATGTAGAGAAGGTTCAATTTGAAAAGATGAAGGAGACTTGGAAAGAGCAGGTTGACAGTGTTTCCAAGACCCTAGATAATACACAACACTTTATCAAATGGACCATTCCATTAAGGAAAGAGGTCAAACATGTCAGGAGAATGAACATACATTTGAAAGCCACCAATAGAAAGTTGAAATATCAGGTTAAAGACCTCCAGGAACAGCTTGAACTGATTCATGAGGAGTTGGAGAAAAAAGGACTTAAAATGACAGTAGTTGAGGAGCTAATTGCTCAACTCATCATCAATGAGGAAGAAACCCCTTGAGAAACATAATGTGAGTTGGTTTATGATTTTGAAGGCTAATGGCAGGTTAGAAACAATTTTTTTCACTTAGAAGGTATATTTTTGAAGCTACACAAAATTCTGGAATTTTGACTGTTTTCAGCAGTTTCGTAGCATGCCTGGGCTTGAAGAACAACAAAATGCTATGAAACTACTGTAGCTTTCCTTTTTTCATTTTGAACCGGTTTTTGGAGCTCCCAAGAGATGAAAATGGTATGGAAGACGTATTAAGGCATACTGAACATCATGTAGGAGGAAAGAACCAAAAATATTGATGGTAAAAGGCAGTTTTGTAACGCTACGAAAGTACACTACGAAACTATCATACTTTCGTAGCATACTCTTTTGAAGCTATATGCACAGTTTTTTGTGAAGTTATGGATAGATGGACACTTTCAAAGGTTCAAGGGACTATGTCAGTTTTCATCCAAGACTTAAAGACCACGTGATGAAGCCAACTCATCAGCCAAACCCCTCGTTGAAAATAAGGACCAGTTTTCCTAAAAAATAGGGTTTCTTTCAAGTTTTAGAGGAGGTCAATTAAGAGGTCATGTAGTGATGAGTCCCATCACACCCTATTTGAACATGTGAAATCATAGTTGTCAAAAATGTAATTGTTTTGAGGAGATAAGGTTTTTAATGTAATAATGAACAGTTTGAGTCCAATTAGGAAAAGGACTGTCAAGTACGATAGCTGTCAATTTCTTATTAAAATAGATGTTTTATTGTTATGTAAGGTGTCAGTAGGGTCAATTCGATGAATCTATCCAAGAGGCATATCATCTCATCATGTAACAAGTCTATTAAAGGGCAGAGGGTCGAATTTGTAAAGGGTAGGAGAATTTTTGGCAAAACTACAACTTTATGTAATTAAGTGTTTTCAGTAATACAGAGACTTGTTTCTTGACCAACCTGAGATTCTGATTGAGTTTTTAGTGTGTATCTGATCTATATTTTCTATGTGTACCATTTGCAATGGTTTTCATATTTAATACTTAGAATTCATTCATGTAATGCTCTGACTTCCCTTATAGATGAATTCACTGTGTTATTTCCTGTTTCATGTGTGCTTACCTTTGCTAAAAACTCTACCTGTCTCAACTTCCATGTCAAGTGAGCTTACTACTGAGCTACTGAACTTGTTGACTCCATAAGCCCAATGTTTTCATACTAATGTTCTTTTCAACCTACACTTATCACAAACAAGTCATTTTCTAAGTAGAGTTAGCCATCTAGTTTATCATTATCAAATATCATTAACCCTTTGAGAGAGCCCTCTCAGACTGAAGAGGCTAAGCTTCAGTCACAAGTTGGTTTGAAACAGTTACATAAATTTATCTGGTTAGCAGCCAATCAGGTGCAATTTTGTGATAACACATCCCATTCGCCTAAAGATGATATGGTGTACTCTTCTATTGGTACACTTGAAATTATTCAGTCAGTTCCTCAATAGTTTTATGCAAGAAATTTGATCCCCTGTCACTCATCAAGATCTTTGGACACCCAAATCTACATAGAATATACTCAAATATAAACTTCACGGTAGTATTTGCACTGAAATCCTTCATAGAATTTTCCTCATCCCACCTCTTCAAATAATTTTTTGCAGTGATGATATACCTTGCTCTAGTCTTCTTTCTTGGTGGATTGGTAGGTCCACAAAAGTAAATCTCCCACTTATTAAATGCCTACAACGTTACTTGTGGATTCAAGGGCATTTCATCCCTTCTAGATGGAACCATTTGTTGGCTCAAAGGGCTCTTGACCTAGGTTCAGAGTTAGCTACACACCAAAAAAACCCTTTAATATCGACCCTTTCAGCAACGACCTGTAGCGCATATCACAGTCTCACGCGAGGAAATATTGGGGGATGTCAGAACCAGGTTTCTACATCTAAAGGGACAATAGGACGTGGATCTACTGCTAAACCTATACTTTTTCTTATTTGGAACTGCGTATATGCATTTATCTACTCTAACAAATTATACTTCATTCATATATCAATACTTATGCACACTGCGCCTTTATCATTAAAACATACATAAAGCATATAAATAACTCCGTAATCACTTATAAGAAAATACAATGCACAAACACAAATATGTCTTCCAACTCTTCTTTTTTTATTAGGATAAATGTCTTCGATACATATACTTTCTTTGACCTGCGCACACAACTACATGTAGTCTACGCACAAATATGCATACTCTTCAAGGCCTCCTCACACACAGTTATGGAGCCTTCCCTTGGCCCAAAACACAGAAAGATAGATATTCAAGAGGTTGTGCTCATCACAAGTACAAGAAAATCTACTCTGACATAGATTTACATTTGTTTATATAGCATTTACAATGAATCAAAACCATAGTCCACATACCGTGGGTGGACTCAAAAATAACAAAATAAACTCGATCCCTTTACAAAAAGAGGGGCTTTGAACCGCCCGAAAGCCCCTAAAATCCACGCGGTTGATTTATCCTTGCTGGACCAGACACTCTGCTCCTTGAGTTGTGGAGTATTTTGACCAAAAATGGACCAAGTTTGGCCATGCCCAATATGATTTGGGTTGAGTTATTAGTTCCTAGAGCCGTGGTTGGAAAAAATGCTCTAAAGCCCTGGACAGCTTTTGTAGAGACTGATCTGGTTGGTGTTAGTGATATCCAACCATGAGGTGGAATCATTGGTTGAGGGTTGAGGTGGTTTGGCCTCTAGAAGCCCTAGTTTGGTGTTTTTTGGTTTATTCCATGAGATCCCACATTCACACTTGGAATATGGCATGGGGGTGATTGGCTAAAATAGATATTTGGTTCAGCCAAATCTATGGTCACATGGTACATGGGAGTCCCTAACTTGGTTGGATTTTTCATATGATGCACTCCTTTCATTCTTTTGGGGAATAACCTTCGATGCTCCTGCTTTATTGATCCCATTGAATAATCTCTAGTGCACCATTTTCATTCATCCATGGGAATAACCTTCGATGTACCTTGATTTAAACATCCGGGGAATAACCTCTGGTATAGATCTTGTGGTAGGGTACCCCTGCCCGATTGCCTTGACTCCTCATTAATGAACTCCTCGCTTCATGCATCCAGGAACAAGACCTTCGGGTTGACGTCATCCCAAGCCTTGGCCATTGATCTCTCCTAGTCAATCTCAGTCGTTGATCTCTCTTGTTAATTCTTCGCCATACCTTATGCAGACTTCGTGGATGGTCATGTGTCGCGGTCATATGTCTTAGTTATCCGTCCTTCAAACCAACCTTTATGCAACCCAATAAATCTCACCTAATCACGAATGAGTTTAAAGGGATTGAGGAAAAGGCCTTTCCGCCTGAGACATCTATGAAGGTTTACAACCATGGCTCTACCATGTTGGTTCTACAAGGGTGTGGACCTGCAACAGAGTATAATTCTCTCCCTTGGAATAAGATGAAGAACACACGATGCTATCCCTCATGGGCTTCCAGTAAGAATACCATCTCAGGGTTCTTGATGGACAAGATACAAAATGCGCACATGGAGTTGTCTATAAAAGCCAGGGACTTTCCCATTCAGCCTAATAGAGTCTTGTAGGTTTCCTTTGAGAAAAAGATAAGCGTAGCAAGCTTATAATAGCAGGTAGAAGGCATGGAGTGCCAAGAAGGCCACCAAAAAATCAATATTTCACAAAATAATAGGGAACCCCTCTTCACAGTCCCATTATAAGCATAAACCATATATATATATATATATATATATATATATATATATATATATACAAGCACATAATCAACATTATTACAAGCCTACAAACATTTCATTCTCAGAGACAAAATTTATAGGCTTAAATCCACACAGTTGCATGCATATGATTATAAACAGAATCACAAAAATATTCAAGCAAATTCATCAGCAAGACTCATGCAACAATATGATGCAAGGTTTACAGATATTTTTATTTAAAGTCATAGCTTTCAACTCAAAGTTATTTCACTTACAAATTCATAAAAGAAAGGTAACTGAAAATGGGGCTTTGATTTTCCACCCAACCATAGACCTATTGTAGCCAAGATTACTTACAACAGTCACCCCCTAGACAGTTCCACGATCTAAGGAGAATTTATTTCTTCGCATCCTTTGCAGAAAACCATCTTCAAGACATAGAGGATGAGAAATTATAACAGTGGGTGGTTTATCAACTTGTCAAGCACAACAGGGTCCATAATAAGGGTGGTTTATCAATTATGTCAAGCACTCTATGAGTAGTTTATCATCCCACAACAAGCACCCTGGGTGGTTTATTAGCTATTCAAGCACCACATAATTAAACAATAATGGGTGGTTTATCAATTGTGTTAAGCACTCTATGAGTGGCTTATCAACCCACAGCAAGAACCCTTCTGCATTTGGTTTATTAGACCTAGCAAGAACCCTTTTTCTTTGCATCCTTTTCATAAAACCATATTCAAGACTGAGAGGATGAGAAATTATAACAGTGGGTGGTTTATCAACTATTCAAACACAACAGGATCCATAATAAGGGTGGTTTATTAGTTGTGTCAATAACTCTATGAGTAGTTTATCATCCCACAACAAGCACCCTGGGTGGTTTATTAGCTAGTCAAGCACCGCATAATTACACAATAATGGGTGGTTTATCAATTTTGTCAACCACTCTATGAGTGGTTTATTAGCCCACAACAAGCACCCTTTTACATGTGGTTTATTAGACCTATCAAGAACCCTTTTTCATTAAGTTTATCAACCCTAGCAAGAATTGTGAGTGGTTTATCAGCTATAGCAAGCACTCCATGAGTGGTTTATCATCTCACAAAAAGCACTCAATCCCATCTCCTCTTGCTCTTCTAGTCACAATTATTTCTCTCAGGGAAATCCCATTACCTCAACTCATAGCTTATTCTAGCTTTGCTCATGAGCTACACCAAAAAGAGGTCCAACCCCATATTGTTGTACATTCTCCTTTTTATCATTTTCCTAGGGGTCTCTTCATATTCCTCTTGGAATCTTCCTCTTCTTTTTCTCATTATTTACACCATAAATTTCACTTAAGGTGTCAACTAATCCCACCTGGGTTCATGTTTCCTCTTCACTCTTAGATCATGGATCTATGGTCCCATACTTAATGCCATTACATTATTACATTACAAAAATCATAGGAACAAGTACTAGGGGTGTTATAAGTATTACTTTATTATTTTACACCCCCAACCTAAGTAGTATGTTATATTAAATGTTCACTATTACTGTAACCTATCCTCTCAATAGGTATTAAACCTTCCTAAGAGCATGAAAATTTTAACACTATAGTTGAACCAAAAAATCAATATGGTTTTGCACCACCACTCGACTTGCATGGAAACAACAATCTTGGGTAGAGATTTGGGCTTTTAATAGTGCAACACTTGAATTGGACCAACTATGATGATGTTGAACTTTCATTACCTCCGCTACTATCATGCATCCTTATACCTCCCTTGAACAACTTGTGCCCAAGAATTGAGATGAGTCTTGATTCTTGTTTTAATAGTACCTATTGAGAACAAATCTCTTCTTGCTTGTTCTTAAGGTTCATAATGTATACATGCAAGGAATTATTGGTGTATACAATTTCCTAGATGCATAATCAATATAAGGATGGCCAAAGAAGGTAATTTATGAAACAAGAAAAATAAAAAATGTGAGAGAGTGGAGTGAGATCTGAGACAATTTGGACATTTGTACTAACCACTTGGAATATAACCCTTCTAGTTATCATAACAAATATTGAAGTACTTCAAGCAAATGTCAAATTCAACATGAACAATTTTGAACCTCGTCTTATGTTTGTTGTAGGAGCTTGAAAAACACATAAAAGTGACCTTCATTAACATGTATATGGACATATTTGTATCTTCTACATCAATTCTACTTAGTCAAAGGATTTCAAAACTAAGAAGAAAACATGGCCAAAACTTAGCAAATAGAAAAGGGTATTAAGGATATTTCTTGCCTTTCTATTGTTTGCATCATTCACATCATCAAACCGATATGAATATAGTGGGGCATCTACCCACTTCTGGTTGAGCCTTGAGATAGGTTGTTAAACCTATCAAGCTATGACAAATTAGAGTCGCGCATAATATATCATGTTAGGAAAGATCATCTACAAAACCTATTTGAACAAGTAACAAGGATAAAAATATAGGTTTTTGTCATGTGCTAGCAATGGAAAATTAGATAACAACATTAATCGATGTACCTTAAGCATAGGATCCCTCCAAGGAGAACTGACCTTCCTTATTGGTTAGCTAGGGTGGATGCCTAAAGAAGAGAAATTTTGGGAGATGAATCTTAGGAAGTCTCAGCATTCACTTCTGCTAATTTTGAATCTCAATGTTTACTCGTAATTGTTCCTCTCGCCACTTTTTACTCGGTATTGATTTGGGAAACAAACTATGCACTAGTTGTTAACACTGTTACCGATCAAATAGGTAACCTGACCTCAAAACGGGAACTCTAGCCCAAAAAGACTCAAAAACATGAAAAAACACCCCAAAAACAAAAAGTGTGTATTCCAGAACGCACTTCATTTTTTTTGAAGGTCAAATTTCAACATTTTATAAAATTATGGTAAAAGCAAAATTGTTTCTTGAAAAAAGGATTGAAAAAACACCCCAAAAACAAAAAGTGTGTATTCCAGAACGCACTTCGTTTTTTTTTAAGGTCAAATTTCAACATTTTATAAAATTATGGTAAAAACAAAATTGTTTCTTGAAAAAAGGATTGAAAAAACACCCTCAAAACAAAACCAGTTGATGTTGGAATAACAAAAAAAAATTTTGTGTCACACTTTTGGCATTTTTAAAAATAGAAGTAACATTTTTTAATTTTTAAAATTTAAACATTAAAAAAAACCTAAAATTTAAGAAAAAAATAAATTTAAAAAATAAAAACATTTAAAAGCTTAAAATTTAAAAATATATGAAGATAAAAGAAATAAAAATAAAAACAAAATAAAAAATTTAATTCAAACATTAAAAAAAAAACCTAAAATTTAAGAAAAAAAATTAAAAAAAAAAAAAAAAAAATTAAGATTAAAATTTAAAAAATATAGAAATTAAAAAATATATATAAATAAATAAATAAATAAAAATATTAAATTAAAAAAAAAAAAAAAAAAAGTTAAAAAAAGAAGGAAATTATAAAAAATTAAATTTAAAAAAGAAAAAGAAAATGCTTATTAAAGTTAAAACAAAAAATTAAATTTAAGGAAATATATTAAATTTAATATTAAAAAACAAAAAAAAACAAAAAACAATAAAAAAACAAAAAAACAAACAATATTTAAATTAAAAGTAAAAAAATGAAAAATTAATTAAAAATAAAAAAATAAAAATAAAATTCAATGAAAATATTAAATTTAAAACAATATATATTAAAAAAACAAATAAACTATAAAAAATAAATTAAATTTAAATTATAAAAAATAATATATATATATGAACTTAAATTAAAATATGTATATATATCAGATTTTATTAAATTATAAATAAATAAATAAATAATAATATTAAAATAACAAATTAAATTTAAAAACAAAAATATTATATTTTAATAAATAAACAAATAAACAAATAAATTTTGAAAAAAAAAAATAAATATTAAATATAAAAGAAAAAAAAACATTGTTAAAATAAAAACTTTAAAAATCAATTAAAAATGGAAAATTGAAAAAAAAAAAAAAAAATTAATTAATTAATATTAAATAAAAAAAAATTAAAAAACAAATTGATTTAAAAAAATTAAGTTTAATTAAAAAAAAAATCTACTTTTAAATACACAATTTTAATTGAAATATAAAAATATAAAAATTTTATGTTATTAACAAAAAAAAACTTATTAAAAAAGTAAAGCATTTAAAAAACAATATTAAATTCAAATAAATTTAAAAAGAAAAATAAAAAATTTATTAAATTTTATAAAATAATAAAGGAAAATTATGAAATTTAAAAAAAAAAAATCAATTAAATAAATTTAAAAAAAGAAGAAGCAAAATTTAATAAAAATTACCAACAAAATAAATAAATAAATAAAATTTAAAACAAAAAAAATAATAAAATTTAAAAAAATAAAAACAAAATTAAAAAAACAAAAAAAACAAAACAAATTATATTTTATATAAAAAAATTAAATTAAAAAAAAAAAAAATTAAATTTTTTGAAAAAAATTAAAAAAAAAAAAAAATCAATTTAAAAAAAAAAAAAAAAATTTAAAAAAAATTAAAAATAAAAAAATAAAAAAATGGCGGCGGTGGTGGTGGTGGGGCGCGCAGCCGCCCCGCCCGCCCACCTGCCGGCCTCCGCCGCTGCCTGGGCAGGAGGCCGAGTGGCGCCGCCCCCACCACCGCCACCGCCGCCATTTTTTTTTTTTTTTTTTTTAAATTGATTTTTTTAAATTTTTTTTTTTAATTTGATTTAAAAAAAAAAGGTATTTCAAAAAATTTAATTTTTTTTTTTTTTAATTTTTTTTAATTTTTTTTTTATTTCAAAAAATTTAAAATTATTTTTTTTTATTCAAATTTTTTATCTTAAATTCAATTTGTTTATTTTTTTTTTATTTTCTTTTATTTTTATATTTAATATTATAGATTAATTATTTTTTTAAATTTATTTATTAAATTTATTAAATTTTAATTTAATTTAATTGTTTTTTTTTTAATTTTTTAGTTTATTTAGTTTTTCATTTTTAAAATCTATAAATTGTTTCATTTAAAATTTTAAAAAAAAAAAGCATTAAATTTATGTGTATTTGTTTTTTAATTATTTGCATGTGGTTTTTTTCATTTTTTTTGTTTTTTAAAGATAGTTTTTTTTAATTTTAATTTTCTTTTTCAATTTTTTTTTTTTTTTTTTAATTTGTATTTATTTTTCTTCTTATTATTATTTTTTTTAATTTAAATTTTTAAATTCAAATTTTTTTTTATCTAAATTTTAATTTTGTAATTTTAATTATTTTTAAAAAATATTTTAATTTTTTTATTTTTATTTTTTTAATATGGTTTTTTTTAATAAGTTAGAAAAAAATGTTTTTGATGTTTTTTTTAAAAAAAAATTTTGGTCAATTTTTGTTTTTTTTCTTTAAATTATGTGTTTTTTTTTTCAAATTTTGTCATTTCCTTTGATATAATTTTCAAATATTTTTGTTTTTTTTAATTTATTTTTGTTTAAATTTTTTATTTTTACTAGCTATTTTTTTTATTTATTTTTTTTACATTTTTATTGGGTTTTTTTTATTGTTTTTATATATATTTTTTTAATCTAAGTTTTGTGTTTTTTACCAACATGAAAATCACCACTCTAAAAAAAAAGGTTGATGCAGCATCAACCTGTTTCAAAATTAGCATGAAAATCACCACTCTAAAAAAAAAAAGACATGTTTCAAAATTAGCATGAAAATCACCTCTAAAAAAAAAAAGTTGATGCAGCATCAATACGTTTCAAAATTAGCATGAAAATCACCTCTTAAAAAAAAAAAGTTGATGCTGCATCAATACATTTCAAAATTAACATGAAATTCACTAACATTTTAAAACAAATATTCATACTTCATAAATAAAAATATTATAGTGTCAAAAATGTGCACAAAAAAAAATGGCGATTCTGCATCACCACTTTTCAAAATCGGGTGCTTTTTATGCTACCAAAAAAAAGTAGGTAACATTGCGGTTACCTATTTCATCGGTAACATTGTTTGTTTCAAACCACCAGTCACTTAGCCAAGGAAGACCTTCTAATTAATAAATATCTTTGAAGAAATGATCCTGTTGCATGAAAACAATCGCTCTGTCATGGGCCATTTTGCAAGGTTGCATCCCAAGGTGATCCACACTTGTCTATCTACTGCATGGTTTGGGTAAGGTTGTATCTCATCAATCACCAATATATTTCCAAACAAACCTATACCACAATATCAGGGTTACAAAAATACCATTTTCTAAAAACTTATAGAATTAGATATTAAGGTTGTCATCACATCCAACATAGTGAGAGTTTTCCAATGATGTGAATATTTCGTTGACCTCAATCTCAGATCAAAATTATGCTAAAAGAAGACTTGACCCATTAACATTAGCCACGACAACATGGCTATGCCACATGGCTATGCCACAATAAATCCGCATGGCTATGCCACATGGACCAAGGTGTCCACCACAATAATTCGAGAGTTATTAATATATATATATATATATATATAATACGTTGCGTGAAGTACACCCACATCATATATCTAAATTTGAAACGAACCACATATATTAATTCCATGACATATATACACCCAACAATATTACACGTATAAATCCAATCCAGACCACTCAATATAAAGATGTGGTATATATCAAAGTCCACTATATATATAGAGAGAGAAGGCAAACCTAGCTCATATATATTATGGATATTAAGTCTACAACTTATATATATAATTTAAATTGTGAAGACATGGCAGACCCACCTCATCACCCCATCGGGGTGGAGGGTCGGGGGTTACCACCACATTCACAGTGACGGCCAGATTATAAGGGACCTACCTCAAATATATTATGCAACATATAATGAACAACATAGATAAATTAGCTCCACGACTTATCTATATAATTTAAATTGTGAGGACAGGGTGGACCCTCCACATCGACCCATCGTCGGGGTCCAAGCCCTTATACAAAGTGTTTTACCTCAATCCAGTGCCAATGGCGGGATATATATATGTGTGTGGGGCCTACCTCCACCCATCGGATACACACCGACCATTCCATTGATAACTTGGTTTATATTGAATTACTCTTGGGCCTAACTATTTACGGCATGTCTGCCTTCGAAACAAATTCATAGTTTATGTCCAACGAAACAATCACATATATATATAGTTTCTCAAAATATGTGGTTCTTCAAATCACATATATATAGTTTCTTCTATATGGTTCTTCAAATCAATTGTAAGTTATTAATTGTTGTTGTTATATTTGTCAATACGTTAGTCATGAAGGAAGACTCACCAAAGATTAAAATTGATAGGTTTATTTTAGAATTATGAATTTATCAGTCACTACAATTAATTTTATTGACCTTTTAAAAGTAAACATATATTTTCTTAACTATTAAGTCTATTCAAGTTAGTATATTCACAATATGAATAGAGAGTATATATGTGATCGTATAAATTATTTTATTGAAGTCTTGTTAGTATCTTATTTATATGTGATAACTACTCATATGAACAAGTTGCTTTGAATATTTAAATTATTTTTTACTTTGAGGATAAATGGTTCAATTTTTTTTTATAAGCTTTATGAATAAATAATGTTTTTTCCTATCTTAATGATCATCTAGAAAAGATCACTTATGCACTTAGTCATATTACATTTAACTATTCATTATATCTTTTTTACCTTCTTCTATGAGGAATAAGTACCACCCAACACTTGTTTTATATTAATTATATCTATCCTTTTAAAAAAATATAACTATTTAATTTAAAGGAAGGCTTTTTCTAATTATATCATTCTTTAAAATAGAAATTATTTTATTTTTTTTAACTGTTGAGAAATTATAATTATTTAAGGTCTACATTTTCTTTTGATTAAAAATAATAATAAATAATAAACTTTTAACTCTATTATTTTTAAATAAGAAATCCTTTCAAGAAAATTTTGGAAATTATAATTATTTGAGTTTCAAATTTTTTTTAAAATATTTACATAAATAACTAGAATTAGAAATTATTGAAAAAATAAATTAAAAAACAGAAAAAATATGCAATGTACATTATTTCATTTTTGATACTATGACTAACATAATTATGAAATTAGAATAAACGAGGAAATCTAACAAATTGGCGTTCTTAATCAACAATACTCCTTTTAATAGGAAATGCATATGCACCTCATCTCGCCATATTGAACAAAAAGTTGTCTAAGAACTAGCTTCATTGTCAAAAACAAACTTGCAATGGAGTTTCAAAAGGATATACAAAGCAAAATCTATTAAACAATTCGAAATACCATCCTAGGAATCTGGGATCACTAATTTGGAATTACCAAAGGAAACTGTCTGTCAATGCAAATGTCCATGAAGGATGTTCACTAGCTAAGAGAAAACATGAGCCCAATAGGATCTTATAAAGGGCCATTATCACAAGATGTGATTTACTAATTCTGGATTCAAGCGAAAAAGGAAAAAGCCATTAGAGAGACCAATTTTGCCTAGTGAAGCTCCTAAGGGGAGACCTTGATAGATCACCGACCAAGGAAAAACTTAGAGCTTATAAGAAACTCAAATAGACCAAAGACCATGTAACTTCTAAATCCAACATCTCTTTGCATATGAAGAAATCCACCTCGCATTGAGAACTAGCCCTAACGCATTTCGTTGATGCAAAATGGAGTAGAGCTTACAAGAATCATATTTGGTAAAGGGGTGTCCAAAACTCCACTCCCAATCTCACCAAAAGGGACTAGTTATATCAATATTTTTCTTAAAAATATCCTCCTAGAGTATAAGCCCAATAATCTTCATAAAGGTAGGCTAATCCACAAAAGATGATGCAAATTCTCTAGTCGTTGAACACCCATTCTTCTAAGAACACGAATAATAATCCCAAAAATCTCTCCAAATATATATATAATTAATTTTGTTAAGCCTCCTTACCTGAAAACAAGGAAGGTCAATATATAAGTACCTTCCTACTTCCAACTCTAAATTTTCCTCTTGGCCAAATCCCAACCCACTGTACTACCTATCCATTGCCATTGAGCTAGCCTGCTATCTTCCTCTCGGCTATCCAAATACTCTTGAACACGAAGGGCCTTGAAATCTAGAAATCATTAAGGAAAAAAATGATATCACATAAACCAAACTATCCCCTTATTTTTCCAACATGCTGGGTTGAAATCAATATATGCCACATCGACCCCTGCCAAAACGATGAGCTCTGCAAACATCTAACCACCTATTTAATAAAAAAAATGCTACCTTGGGTTTCCATATCAATCGAACCAAGTTCCCCATCATCCTTGGGCATGACACAAATCACCCATGGTACCATGGGAAGACCACAAGTCCCACCATACTTGGCCCATAAGTTTGAGCTCAAAATCCATTCCAATACAAATTTGTGCCTTGTTTGGAAGCAAGAAAGACACATAGTAGATGTAGGAAACCTAAAGAACATTGCTCACCATCGTCATCTTGACAATGAAGGGAAGATCAATGTGCTACCAAAATATTAAATTATGGTACAATCTTTCCAGGCACCAATCCCACATAGAAATCAACGAAAGGTCCACACCCCAAATGGTATATCAACATACAAGACAATAACCCCTCACTGGACAAACCTCTAAGTAGCTAGCAACCATGTGGACTTATCCTCAAGCCCAACTAGCTAGTATTTTGTCTTGTAATCATTAACAATCACCCCTGAAGCCTCATAAAACACAACAACACAACCCTCATAGTTGATACCTACTCCTAATCGGAAAAAACCAACAAAAGAGAGCCATCCAGAAAATGATGATTAACCATCTCTTCCCCCCTAAAGAGAGAAATACCTCTAAACTAACCCTAAAGATGAAACACCTCTCAAAGGTAACCAAAAGTATCAACTATCAAAACTTAGAAATAAGGGGCCAAAAGACACCTTTATTTGAGGAGATGTATGTAGTGGGGGAAACACATTATTCAAGGCCACATATTATTCATTGAAACAAACAGAAAATGTAAACAAGGTGTTAATACAAAAGTAGAAAAAAATGTAAAGAAGTTGTTAATCATTAGTATGGCCAAACACAAAGAAAATCAACATATTCTTCAAAATCAATTTAATTTTGAAAAAGTGCCTACTCAAGACTCCCTAACCCACTCCATGGCCTCCTAAGCTAACAATAAACTATTCTTATTCAAAGCCTATATACTTAGTAAATAATTTTTAGTGCATCATCTTTATCTTTTCTAATTAAAATTTAAATTTGGTCATATTCATATAAATAACATTGGATAAAATGATTACCTCCACCCACTAATAAAATCTATGGCTAAATTCTTTGGAATAAGCTTGATTTTCTTTAAAAATAACTAAGCTCTCATTTTTATCAAAGAATCTTTTGACATGAATTATTTACATTTACTTCCTTATTATTAAAAGAAAATGATCTAAATAATTATACGAACATGTTCGTTCTCTATTTCTTTCAATGCATATATTTAATCATATTAATCATTTTGACACCTTTATTACTTTTGTTTTTTTTTAAATTAAAATGTTTGTATTTCTTTAAAAAGCCAAATTACATCATTGATATCCAGACGCCCAAGGGGAGGAAAATATTCTCGACCTATGCCACCAAAAAACCACTGTTACTAGACAACTATAACCAGAGTTGCACTTCTGACTCCCAACATAAACAACAAAGACAATTATACATTGAGTAAACATATAAAAGGCCCAAGGAAAGGTTGAGAGCCCCATCTCCAGACTACATTTCGTCGTCACAAAAAGAACAAGGGAAGTTTGTGCATACTTTGATCTGGGAGTGTCCATGGTCCACGCAAAAAATTTGGTGAAGCTACGCATCAGGAGATGACCTTCCTTATTACAACTTTGTACCAATCACTGCAATCCATCCATGACCAAAACTCAAAAAACCATGGTCGCGAGCTTTCTCTGTCATCATTATCTATGAATGAAGGAAGTTCCACAAAACTCGACATAGCCGGCCAGGGAGACCTAGAGATATCCCACTATCTTTTGCCCATGATAATCATTCTTTGAGGAAGAGATATTGGTCGGAGTTCAAGCGCTAGAGCTAAGGGGATGCAATTGCTTCCCTCCTTCAGAGTCGCAAAGAATATGACTTTCTACATGCATCAAGCGGGTAACTATATTTTCCACACAGAACCTTAGATTCCTCAACATCATTTTCACTTCTTCAATGGAGACGAAAGTATTATATTTTTCAACCTATTTGTCTCTTAACACCAACCCCAGAAGCGTTTTCATCTGCTAGTGCAACGCTACTTAATTCAGGGACTGCATGTGCCTTCCCCTCATATTACCTGGGTCAAGAACCCATTTAGACATATCCTCCAACAATTTTGAATTCCAGAGAGATTCTCTCCTCCCCAGCTTTAATTTTTAGCTCACAAATCTCCTAGTACATCTCTGGAGGAATTGTGTTGAATTAAGTTGCCCCTGAGTCGTGAACAAACAACTTGGCACCTTGTTTCCCTGGTTGAGCTCTGTCTCCTCCTCCCCTTGTACTTCTTCCTCTTTACCTTGACAACATTAAAGGACCACATGAGGGGTCTTCCACTTCTTTAAAATCATTGCCTCTACCTGCAAAGGGACAAGGCCAGTGACTCAACTCAACCTTAGCAAGACCTGGGAACCACCAAAGAACATCGTGGCAGAAACACTAACCACAGGAATTGACCTTTGACATAGACTCACCAACCAAGGAGATGGGAAACTTCGTGTAAATCATAGACTCAAACCCCTTAAATATTAAGCACACCAGATGTAACCCTAATACCCAAATGCTATTATACTCAATTATGCAAGGAGCAATAACTAGACCCCACCTCCAACACACGAAAAACCCTATTTCCCAGGGTTCCCCACCTCCAACACACGAAAAACCCTATTTCCCAGGGTTCCCCGTCCACTCTTGTACCCAAAACACCCGTTCCAACTTTTCCAAGAGAACACCTACTCAGAAGACACAACCCCAACGAGTCTGCAAAGCTTATAGATACCCCAACCCTTAGAATACAAGACACATTGACTAACTGATACAAACAATATGACCATAAGAGTTACTGAGGGCATAACAATCTCTAAATGATTAATACCAACATGTTTGTTCTCTATTATTTTGAGTGCATATATTTAATCATTTGATGCTTTTATTACTTTAATACCAACATGTTTGTTCTCTATTATTTTTAGTGATTGGGAGTAATAGCCATAGATTTTCCCACAGTTTAAAAACAAAAGTAAATTCTCAATCTAAAAACTATATTCACCTAGTTGCCCTGGTACCTCTATAGGCGGTAGTGTTATAGATGGTTCTTTCCTTTTTGGAAAGCGGGCTGTCAAACTATTTGATGAAATGCTTGTTTAACAATGGTTTGATCCAGAGACAGTACTAGGCTCTGGCCTGGTAACAAGCTCTTCGATCCTTCTGAAAACTCAGGCAGGAAGCATTGTTACTTTTCAATGGACACTCGGGATTCTATTTCTGATTTACAATCTCGTACACAAATTGAGGAGGTTGTCCAAAGGAATTCCTCCTGCCCTTTGGCTCCCTCTTCAGGAGTTCTGGAATGCTCCAATTTTAATTCAGTTTTACAATTACAGACGTTGAAGAATTCTAAACGCACTAATGATTACCGAACTCATAGTCTCATTCGCATGTTTAATGGGTTGGGGTTTTCAGCTACCGCTTACAAAACACACGGTCAACAGTTTTTTCCCCTGTTTCAAAGGTTTGTTCATTGTGCATTTTACTGATCCTATTAGCTGCGAGATGCTCTTAAATGAGAGGCTTTGGTGTATAGCCCCTCCTCATTCAACCCTGGTTCAAAGAATTCAATCCAATGACCACGGCTGTAACAAACACCGAGGCCCCTTGGATTATAGCTGGCAGACCTTTTCAGAGAGACACGGTGGCCTTTTCATGAAATGTTTTTTTTGGTTATTTATAACCTAAATGAATTCAACAGGCTGTAACAAACACCGAGGGTCCTTGGATTATAGCTGGCAGACCTCTTCAGTGAGACAAGGTGGCCTTTTCAAGGTGCCCTTCATGAAATGTTTTTTTTTATTAATTTATAACATAAATAAATTCAACATCTTGTTGAATACTTGGACATCCAAATTCTGATTTTAGTTAAAATTTACAGAAAAAATGCATCCAAAAAAACCATTTCATCGTTTGGACTACTCTTTTCATTGCACCCTGGTTCCTAGAATTCAATCCAACTACCTCAACTGCCATTTCATCAATTAGACTACTCTTTCTCATTGCACTCTGTTTCCAAGAATTCAATTCAACTACCACAACTGCCACTGCCACTACCACCCCTGTGTGGTTGCCTAATCCTCCCCTTTATTCTTGGATTACGCGTGTGATTAGGTAAATTGAGTTTCAAAAAAGTAAGTGTTACTTTTGTTCGTATTTATGCTGAGCTTGACTAGATCAAGAGTGTTTCACATAAGGTCGTTTTGGAGTCCTAAATTTCGTTTGATTCAACAACTCGATTGCAAGAACACAGCTTTTAGGTGTTGTGTCTGTCAAGCGATGGATGATTTGCAAATAAAAATTTTAACTATAAAAACTTGAAAAATTAATTTTTTTATTTTTTTAGTTAATATATTTAAATTTCTTTTTGAAATATTTTTAAAGAGTTGAATAATGGGCTATAAAATGAAACTCTCAATTCAATAACCCTCCTGGAGATTAAAAGCATATGATTGTATTTTAGTTGCTGAGAGAAACCTAGTCCCAGTGATTAATTTTGATGTTGTTGAATCGGCAGTGTCCGTTGAGTCTCCAACAGATTTGCAGCAATCAACTGAGTAGAGAGATGTTCGAAATTTTCATATTCCATACGAGTATTTGTTGCCTCTGCTAACACCTCTGTACTCACTCTCAAGTGAACATTCTGGATTAGGATCTCACTGAGCAAACTTGTAATTAGCGCCTTTGTTTTAGTTGAAGGGGCCGAGGTATTTGTTGCCTCTGCTAACACCTCTGTACTCACTCTCAAGTGAACATTCTGGATTAGGATCTCACTGAGCAAACTTGTAATTAGCGCCTTTGTTTTAGTTGAAGGGGCCATGCATTGAAAGATCAGCCTCAGGATTTATTTCAACAAGGGTGAACGATCGAATCATGGTTATTGCTCTCTAAATTTTCATTAAAGTTGTAGAATCTCCGTGTTTTTGTTTATACTGCAAAAGACATTGAACTACAACTAGAAGACTTTGGTAGAGTCATCAAAGTGATGAGTTATTTCTTTGACGTTTGTACAGTCTTATCCAAACAAAGTGAGGCTAATTGTTGGAGATTACTCTGATGAGTTATTTCATTGACCTTTGTACAGTCTTATCCAAACATAGTGTGGCTAATGGTACAAAGTGTGGCTAATGGTTGGAGATTAGCAATTGATGTTATGCTATATTATTAAAATTCATGTATATCCTGTATCTTTTAATATTTATAAAATTGTTTGCATTAGCATCACTACTGTTACTATGACTATTTCTATGGTTATATTGCCGTCAAATAAAAAGGCATGCGAATGAAATAATTACGGGGTCCAATATATGTTGCTATTTTCTGCTACTGCTGGAAGTGTGACATAAGAAATGTTACCGGCTTACTGTAAAATGAAGGTCTTTAATGTGTCAAGATGCATATTCATTGAAATACAGGATAGGAAGTAAAATATTCTTTTTTACCCTCTTATCTAGCTGGGATTTAATACCAGAAACGACAAAAAAAATTGAAATGCAGGATAGTAGGTCAAAGATCCCCTTTTGCGTTCCGATCCAGTTGGGATTTAATAATAAAAGTGGTAAAATAGTTCCCGAAGTTAAAAAAATAAACACTTGCTTGTTGCGATTTAGTTTTGCGATAGTCCATAATTGAATTTCTACCAAAATAAAATTTATGCTTACATGGCAAAGAGAATATCAGGCAACCCAATAAAGTCATCCTAATTCCCGGTTGTATTACATTAAAAGCTTCAGCGTTCTGGTTGAAATTAAATGTCTCTGCCCAAGGAGGGTACGAGGGGAGAGAAGGAGCATTTCAAAAGAAAGTAGATGCATGATGATGGCGGTAATGCTCCTCACATGGTGTTTGGCAGGGAGTAATTCTGAGCCCTAGCCAGACCATCAGAACTCATTGACTCAAAAGGCAGATCTATTAAAAACACAGGTACAATGGCCCACAAGTGGGTAGATACATGCTTCTCTTCATTCATGAGCCTCTACCCATTCTACTCTCATTGTAAATATACCCTAAAAGTTACAGGGGCAAGCTTCTTTTGGGTAACAGTATCAGAGTAAGATTTTAAAGTTGCAAATGAACAAGAGCTAAGCAAGCGCAGAAGCTACAAAGTAGCAGTAAATACAGAAGCCGAAGAAGAAAAGTCCAGGCCAAATGCAATTACCATCATGCCTATACAATGTCAATGGTGGGTTCCTCGTAATAGTAAGGAGACAATTTTCCATCCTTGGCAGTTGCCTTCGCCTTGTGGTGGGGGTTGGCTTCCTGCAGCATCTCTACCACCCTCCTCATTGATGGCCTGTTAATGGGCAGGACACTTGTGCAGAGAAGCCCTACTTTCATAACCATAGTCATTTCCTCCTTGAAGCAACCCACAAGTTTGGGATCCAACACTTCATCCAACCCATTCTTTGTCTCTATCTTATTGCAGAGCCACTTCACAAGGTCTTTGTTCTCTCCAAACTCTGGATCTACTGGCCGCCTGCCAGTTACGAGCTCCAAGATCACAACTCCAAAACTATAGATGTCACTTTTTTCATTCACCTTGAGAGTGTAAGCATACTCTGCACAATAGCACACGTGAATTTCTGAAATACAATTCAGAACTATTTCAAATTCAAAATCTAAACAAAAGCGAGATTAACATAAAAATCGAATTCCTATTCAATTTACAAAACAAGCTCTATAAGGCCAATTGAAGGTTTAAACTTCAAACAAATTCAATCTGTTGTTAAAATTATCACATAAAAAGAACAACGTCCTCAACAAAAATAAGTAAGAACTGTATCAAAATCAGGATACTGTGCACCAATGTTTCATGGACGCCTCAACATCAATTTCAAGTTTTATCAAGTTTAAGAATGAAGCAATTAGTGCATAAGATCAATTTCATGGGGAGGCAAGCACAAGAAGATCAAGCTCAAGCATAAAATAAAATTATAACTCAAGTTGATAAAGTAAGGTACAAGAACCCCAAATTCAGGAATAGAACAAGCATAAAATCGACGCCACTTTTGGCAACAGAACAAGTACATGATCAAGTCGTATTGAACACTCAAGATCAACCTCAAATACATGGACAAAATGCAGCAATACCAGCCCTGAAGCTAGAAATCTAACAGAATTTGGAATAGCAAGAAGGATCAATCTTAAAAGTAAGTGACAATAAGGGCTCTTTTTCTTTTCTCTCTTTTTCTCCTCTTTTTAGCAAAACTGATAGCTTCTAACATTTCCCCTGTCTACACATGCAAGTAGAGCAAGCCAATCTGATCTGCCATTTGCATATAACTGATCATAATATTTTCTTGTGATAAATACCCTAGCTAAACATTACAGGATTTATTCCAAACAACAGTAACAAGCAACCAAAATATACCCAGAATTCCAGGGAGTGGAATCATGCAAAAACATTGAGATTGCTACATAAAGGAATTTGATATCTCTTGGCACAAGAGAAAACCAGGGTTAAGGTGGGTCTGTACACTGTTGACGGATCCCCTTAGGCTGTAGAATGGACCTAATACTGGATATAATACTGGTAAACAACTAGATTTTAAACCATACACCAAGTCCTGCAAAGCCATAATTTAATTGCTTCTTCAAAAGGAACATCGAATGCAGGGTAAAAGACTAATAAGCATCAAGATCATCCCAGAAAATGGGAAAACAAGTGATCTTCATGCACACAAGTTAACATTAAAATGATGTGGAAAACACAAAGCATTTTCATCAAGTCTTGCAGAACTAATGAGATAAATTGATGAACAACATCCCCTGTTTAAGAAAGCAAATTAAGTAGGGTTGAATTCTGAATCTCACCGCCTTAAGATCAAAATCAAAGCAAAATCAAAGCAAAGCAGAAAACAATTGTAAATGAAACGAAGTCAAGGTTAGAACAGAAATCAAACACCATATATAATAATACTTCTACAGTATGTAACATCACAAACCTGGAGCTATGTAGCCATAGGACCCAGTAATTGCAGTCATAGAATCAGCTCCACTGCCGCAGTTCTGCAGAAACTTCGCGACCCCAAAATCAGCAACATGAGCCCCATAATCCTCATCCAGCAAAATATTATTGGATTTCACGTCTCTGTGAACAATGGATGGTACACAACCATGATGAAGATATGCCAGCCCCTGAGCTGCTCCAAGGGCAATCTTGTATCTTATGGGCCAGTCAAGAACACCAGCCTTAGGTCCATGAAGAAGATCTCCCAGACTCCCATTAGGCATGTATTCATAGACCAACAGATTGGAATCGCTCTTACTACAACAGCACCATAGCTTCACGATGTTCTTATGCCTGATCTTCCCCAGTGTATCCACCTCTGCTTGGAAACCATTATCATTGGAAGCATTGGTTTTACCATTGCTCCAAAGCCTCTTGATGGCCACTAATTCACCATTGCTCAATGTGGCCTTGTAAACCTTACCGGCTCCGCCGCTTCCAATAACATTATCTTCATCCAAACAATCCAGAATCTCGTATTCACTGAATCCCAGCCTGTGAAATGAAGTCAGCATCCACGAAGACTTGTCCACAGATTTTTTCCTCTCTGCATTTGCAAAGTTTCGGTACCTTCTGTAAAACCACGCGAGTCCAAGGACGAAAATAATGATAGACAGTGCAAACAAGCAACGAAGCAACCACCACCAACTCTGGCGCTTAGTCTTTTCACTGCGTACTTCAGAACAGGACTTGGTGCCGTTTAAGGCCTCGCGGCTACACAGCTCAGGATTTCCCAGAAAACTCTTTTCATACACCGGATTTTCGAAAGCCAAAGGAACTGCGCCAGACAAACGATTGTCCGAGACATCGAAGGTATTCAGCTTCAGATTCCCAAGCTCGGAAGGGATCGGCCCGGTGAGAAGATTATCCGAGAGATCTAAATAATTAAGCACCGGCAAAGTACCGACACTGGCAGGAATCGAACCGCAGAGCTGGTTCTTTGAAAGATTGATCTCTCCAAGCTGTTTGCACGAACTGATTTCGGCAGGAAGCTCGCCGCTTAGCTGGTTATTGCTAAGGTCCAGCTTTCCAAGCAGCTGCAGCTTCCCCAAGCTGGAAGGCAAAGCACCAGTGAGTAAATTATTGCTAGCGATTATATCGCTGAGGTTCCGTAGCTCACCGATTTCTGTAGGCAGGCTACCGGTAAATGCATTTCCGTTGATGACGAGCTGTGAGAGATTTTTAGCGTTGGCGATGTCGGGAGAAATAAGTCCTTCAAAATAATTGTCTTTGAGCTCCAGCAGTGAGACGTGAGGAAGTCCCCAGAATGAACTAGGTACCGAGCCGTTAAATTTATTGCCTCCTAGCCGGACTCTGTTTAAGCTAGTGCACGTTCCCAAGCTTTCAGGTAAATTACCAGAGAGCTCATTGTTGAAAATGCTGAGAATTTCAAGCTTTTTGTTCTTGCATAGATCCGGAGGAAGGCTTCCCGATAGAAGGTTGTCTGCAATATCCAGTGCTAGAAGATCCGAATTTCTGCCGAGGTTCTCCGGCAAAGAACCGGTTAAACTATTGGAGAAGAGCTTTAATTCTGTGAGACTCGTACACGAACCCAAGCCTGGAGGTATTTCGCCAACCAGATTGTTTTGATAAAGATTCAGGGATTCCAGATTCAGACTCCCAAGCCCGGCAGGAATTGAACCGTTGAGCATATTCATGGAAGCATCCAACCTCTTCAATGCTTTTAGCTCGCCCATGGCCACGGGAATGGGACCCGACAAAAGGTTCTGGTAAAGTTCGATCTGTACAACTCTGTCCAGCTTCGTGATACTCTCGGGAATCGAACCGGACAAACGGTTCATTGATAAATCCAAGTTTGTTAGCTCGGAGAGATTGCCCAAGGTCTCCGGAATTTCGCCGACGAGGTTGCAGCCCGCCAGCCATAGATTTTGCAGCTTCTTCAGATTTCCGAGCTCGGGAGGTACAGTTCCAGTGAGAGGATTGTAGGCCAAATTGAGCTGTAAAAGAGTTGGAAGATCACCTAAAAAAGGCGGAATTGTAGTATTGAGAAGATTAGAGACGAGATTTAAGACTTGCAATTCCGGCAGCCGGCCGAACGAAGGGGGAACCGGACCGCTTAAGTTATTTCCAGAGAGATCCAGATACTTAAGCCTCGAGAGCTCGGAGATGAAATCCGGAAGTCCGCCGACGATAAGATTTTGCGATAAATCCAAATAGTCCAGGCCGCGGCATCTTGTCAAGTCCGCAGGAATTGAACCGTTGACGTAATTATTTGCCAAGGAGAGCTTTTTGAGGCCATCGATTCTGCAAACGACAGCGGGAAACGGTCCTATGATGTTCTTGCTCGAAAGATCGACTTCTTCCACGAACTTTTCGCCGGCATCGCACGTAATTCCCGTCCAATTACACGGAGAATTATCATTCTCATTCCAGTCTCTAAACGCTCCTGACGGATCATCGAATCCGCGCTTCAATTCCTGCAAAATAAGTCCGTCCTGCGAACCGCGATTCGCGAAGCAGCTTCTTATTGTCAGAACAAAGCAGAAAAACAGAAAATGCAGGTAACCAGCCCGTGACATTTTCACGTCCACGGCTTCAAACTTTCCACTTCAATGCAGGATGCACGCAAACAAGACAACACACACTTCTCCTTCCTCAAGCCTCTGATCTCGTCATCTATCTCGGTTTCACAGCACAAAAATAGCACAAGCTCTACGAAAACCGCAAGCTTCCACGTTCTTTAGAAGCCAAACAGCATTTAAGGCCAAAACGCTCTGCCGTCATGTTCCATAACTGACCGGAACAGTGCTCTGATTGCCAGCACACGCCGGGAATGGCAAACACTGTCATCATCGACTGTAAAAGCACTGAAACACTCCCTGAGACCCTCTGCTGGAGCGTGAGCAACTGCGCTTATACACCTGCAAGAAAATGTGGCGGCAATTACTGAAGTCACTTCAAGAAGATACCTACCTCTGGCTGAGGTGTTGTTCTCAATGACCTTCTTTGACTGATAACCCTTTACGCCTTTCGGCAACAATTCAAATCAAGAACCTCGAAACGTGCATACGGTGTACGATATACGTAGTCTCGTAGAGTACGTGCGTACATACGACTCTACGACCCCGACAGTTTGGTTTGCTTCATATAATTTTGACCGTATAACCTGCCGTGAACGGTAAGCTTGTTTTGCTGCCCGACACCAGTGATTTCCATTCATTACATGAGCTGTTGGATCCTTCGCTGACATTTGCAGAATGGCTGCTCTGGAACTGTCGTTGTCATGTCAACATCTCTGACATCATTCCTTTAGAGTGCAGTAATGATTTGAATTTACCCTCTTTCAAAATTAAAATTTAAATAAACTTACCATTTCACCGTTAAATTTTTTTACCGTCAGATTAATTATCTCATAAATTATGACTCCAGCGATAGTGACAGGTTCCTAGCCTAATTTATTTTCAAGAACATTAATTTTATTTTTAAAAATAATATCAAGACTACGGTGATGGCGACTGGTGGTGCACACCATGATCGATCGCATAAATTATTTTCAAGAACATTAATTTTATTTTAAAAATTAATATCAAGACTCCATTGATGGTGACCGGTGCATACCATGATCTATCACATAAATTTTTTTGGGGCCATCTTTCCTTGAGAACAAACAAACTACAAGTACTTCTCCATGGGAAAAGGCAATTTAGGGAAAGGGCAATTTAATATATGGTACAAAATTCTCCCCACAAAAGATTATGAATTTGTTAATGTGGAGCATATAAATTTGGGTTATTTTTAGCACTCAATCTCATGTAGTTCCATGGCAATGAGTAAAACAAACCTGTGATTATCATGGAAAAGTAACTATGATGGAGGACCCTTTCTTGGTTGGTACATCCCCTTTGGTAGTGGGAAGCCATGATGAAAATGCATTCCCCATAAATTATAAATGGTGTGACAGTGGGAGACCATGCTTGAATACCACTAGACAAAGATAATTTCAAATAGTTGATGACCCTTTCTCTTGAAGTTTACTGCACAAGATAATTTCAAGTAATGGATGACTTGTGAAAGACCCATTGGTGGGTGCTTGGTCAGCTCATATGGTATTGTCATTATCCTAAATTTTGACATATCATTTTGACAGCCACATTTATAACATAATTTATTGAAATTATCATTTTGAACCATGATTTTTGTAAGGAAATTTTATTTTTCAACTCTTATGTGTCGTTAGTTATAATTATGTATGGTTAATTATAATTTGTAAATTTTGACATATCGTTTTGAGAGCAGGAAAATATCATTTTAAGCCATGACTTTTGTAGGAAAATTTTATTTTTCAATTCTTATGTATCCTTAATTATATTATTAGATGACAAAACTTCATGTGGAATTTTTTTGAAAATTTTAGAGAAGGGTTAAATATATAATGCATTTGGTTGGATAAAGACAAATTTTCAAGGAAAAATTAAGAGGAGGACAAAGTATAGAATGATTTTTTAATGAAATTTTTAAAGATGGATGTGATATAAGAAGAAGTATCATATAAAGATTGAGAGCATAATTTCATATAAGGATGGAGAATATTAATAAATATTCAATTTATTTATGCATATGAGAGGATAAATTATAAGGATGGAGAATATTAATAAATATTTAATTTATTTATGCATATGAGAGGATATAAACTTGGTAGAGATGATATAAACTTGGTAGGTACAATTTCAATAAAAGAGTTAAGAGTTAATTTTTCATCTGCAATAATGTTAAGGAGAATCTTTATTCTTTATGAGTGTAATTAGACCCATCTCACTAGTACTTATTAGGGACCTTTTGTAACAAGTGCAATTATATTAATTTCACTAGTACTTATTAGGGACCTTTTGTAACAGTCGTGGTGAAAACTCCATGTAATAAAAGTTAAAAATAATAATCACTGTTGATGAGACACTTATTCCAAGCTGAATGTTGGGCAAAACAATTTAGGGGGTGTGAATTTGGTTTATTATGGCTAAGGAAATTGGCAAAGGCTACGACTAAGACATTAAAGAGGCAAAATTGAAGGAAAATGAAGAAAATAGAGGCCTCTTATATTAAAAGGCTTTTGAGGATCAGTTAGTACCTTTTGTCAGTGCATTTTTTGGAGCTCTCTCATTATTCTCTCTCTCTCTCACTCACTCTTGGACACTTAGAGTTTTCTTGAAGCAATTGGGCATTGGAGCAAGAAAGGAAAAGAAAGCAAGGAAGAGTCAGATCAAGCATCTATAACAGGATTCTTTGTAGGTATCGATTAACATATGTGATTTCCTTTCTAGATCTAGCATGAATTGCATTTCATGTGGTTTCTTGTCATTTGGGCATGGGTTTTGTCAGGTGTGATAGTGTTTTCAGCCTAGCCTTTCCATTTCCATATAGCTTTGATGAGAAGGGTTTCTCATACTTCGGTTGAGTTGGATTGCTGGATGGATTCGAAGTTGAGTGAGGTGGATCTCCAAAATGACAAACATGTGGCCTAGTGGTCCCTGAACCAAAATGTGGATCATGGTAAATCCACTGACCTATTAGCCCCTGAGTCAGATTGTGGGTTGCAGTAAAGCCAGATTGTGTGCCTCGGTTGGCCTAGGAATCCTTGTCGGTGAATGGCAAGATATACGGTAAAGCCAAGAGGTGGATTTCTCTCCGTTGGGCCTAGTAATCCCGAGATGGGATGTGCGGTAAAGCCTGGAGAGATGTTCTCGATGTAGGGCCTAGTCACCCCTTGATCGGATTGTGGGTTAGGGTAAAGCCTGAAAGACTAGGAGGCACTCAAATTCCTCACAGTGTAGGCGGAGAACTCCGGTAGAATTCATGCTTGTTTGGTTCCTTTTCGGTTGGTTATGAGTCCCACATTCATGCTTGGAATATGGCACAGGAGTGATTGGCTGAAGATAGATTTAGCTCAGCCAATCCATGGTCAGGTGGAACGTGGAAATCCCATCCCCAGTTGGTTCTTGCATTCACTAATGAGAAATTCATTCCTTTGGAAATTGATGTGTAATTGTACTGATTATTATGTGGATTCCATTATTGTATCTATTGTATTTCCTTTGTTATTATGTTGGTTATAAAGATGTAATTTATCAGTGATGATGTATGGCTCTCTCCCTGTTTTTACCTGACACCATGTATCTTTGGTCAAATAGATTTTATTGCAACTTATGATGTAATGGAACAATACTTTATAGCGATTCTCAGATAAGTATCAGACCCTATGTTTAAATATGTTGTTTATACCTGTAGATGCCATGCTTGTGACATGTTTGACGAAATTCATGTCATGGCTAGGATGGGTTTGGATGAGTTCCCGATGATGTGATTGATTTCTTACCTTTGTTTTAATGTCATTTATTATCTCCTACAGTTTCATGAAGTTCTGGGCAGTGACGTAGGCTTTGGGGCTAAAAAGGTGGCACAAATCTCGGAGTTGCAGGCACAAAATTGACCAAACTGGTCCCTGGCCAGTACCTTGCCTTAGCATACCTGTAGCTATAGGATTTTAGCTGCTACCTTGCCTTGTCATGCCCACGACTAAGGCTCAAATTGATAAAAAATTCATAAAGGCATAGGGCCTTTATGTAAATTGTTATCTTCAGTTTGAAAGGTAAAGAAGACATATGGTGGGAAGATGTGAAGGGGGTCAAAGACATTAGAGTAGAGGAATTGAGATGGCATGAGTTCAAGAGGATTTTCAGGAATAAGTACTTTTCAGAGACGTACTATGACATTAAGGCCGAAGAATTTTATGAACTAAATATGGGGTCAATGACATGTGAAGAGTACACAACCAGGTTCTTGAAGCTACTGAGGTATGTTCCATAATAAGTATTATCCATGATAAGCATTAGGTTTGTCTAGGTTTTCCTTAGGTAAGTTAAGTTAGGTCTTAGTTGGTTCTAAAGTCATAAAATAAAAAATAATTAAAAAAAATTCAAAATGTGCATAGAGTTTAAGAAGTTTTAATAGCCCTTAGTCATGGAATAAAAGATCATATCATGATGAATGTAAAAAAAATGACTGAGTAGGTGATTTGAAGAAAAGTTATGACACTTGGAACTTTTTCTCCATTCCATAGAAAATTCAATGAAAACCAGTCCAATTTCGCTACGGAAGTGCCTAACAATTCCGTAGCGAAATTACCCTCAGCAGCACAAAAAAGGCTACGAAAACTGTTTTTCTTGCTAATGTTGGGAGAGAATGATTTTTATCTTGCTGCCAGTGATAATTTTGCATATGGTCATGGAGTTTGGGTCTGATTATTTGTCATAAGTTGTCACATGCATGCTTGATCACCATTACCCCTCACATCACCATGTTTTCTCACTTTTTTCTTTTTCCAAAATTTGGCCTGGTCCAATGTCTAATTAGAACAACCACAACTTACATACATATTCTTCATCCTTCTAAGTTGCTTCAGCACCTTTTCCAACAGTATTGTCTCTAGATTTATCCTGTAGGTTTCCTAGGCTTATGAATCCCTATGTCACAGAAGCAGCTTGTTGTCTCAAAGAAAATTTTATAGGTGTCAAAACAAAATTTGACTAGCGCTGGTATTTGAAGGCATTGCTTCCCATAAAAAGCCTAACAAGGGTGGAAACATAGTCAAGTATGATCCTATGGATATGAGGATAATTTCAGAAGACCCCGGCCTTCATCAAAACTGTTACATGAGATTTTGACAGAAGTTCCAGAGGATTTTCGTGTTTTTTGACTGTTTGAGCAGTGAAATTCAAGAGAAATTTCTGGGAAAAAATAGATGAATTATAAAAAATAAGAGAGGTTATTGTTAGGGAAAAATAAAACAAAATTAACCGCTTTCACTTTTCTCACAGGTGCTACCAATTGTGAGATTTGAATATGTCTTTGGGCTCTATTTTCATAATGCGTTTTTTCCTGTTTTAGACATATTTTTCAAATGCAGATTCCGGACACCTGGAGATGTTTTTCAAAAAAACGAAGAGAGTTTTTTCTTCAGCATGAAATGATTTACAAAAACCTCCTCTTGTTTTGCAACATCTATCACGGATTTAGAGATAGGAGCTCATTTATGAGCCCTAAAAAAAAAAAAAACAACTCCATTTTTATTAATAGATGAACTTGCTGAAGGTGAAAATGCTGCTTCTTGATGAGGGTAAGAGGTATTTTGAACCAAGTTTGACTTATCATGCTTCATATTATCATCTTGAAGAGCCATAGGAAATTTTTTGAAGAAATAAGCACAATTTTTGAGATTTCTGCCAATTAGGCAATTTCGCAGCGAATCCTAGGCTTGAAGCCTAGATTTCTCTATGAAATCGTTGTAGGTGTCTTTTTGCTTAAAATCACAGCTATGGTCAAAATCAAGTTGGGGAAAAATTTGTATTTAGCTCATTTGAATCAACAAACATTTCCAAATCAGAAAAGAGGGCTAAGAAGTGGCATAGATTGGAGAAATAAATTTGCTACAAATTTTCGCTACAAACTTGCCTAGAATCCTCAGTTTTTGCAGTGAAAAGGAATTTCAAAGTTTTTCAAGAATTTAATGCAAATTTGAAGTACAACAATCATATGGATTAGTCAAAGAGTATCAATGAACATTTTTTTGGTCAAAACACTTAGTAAAGAGGGTGATTAGGCTGCCAACTCATCAACTCTGGACACATCATCAACTATGACAGCACATCCCCAAAATCCTAGGAGTAGACCCTTAATGTCAGTTTGGTTATTTTATTGTTTGGTTATGGATATTGCCACCTCAATCAAAGTGGATATGTTCGATAAGTTTCACATGAATAGATTATGAAAAACTTTTTGTGAAATAAATAGAGTTAGAGTTCTAATACGTTTTAAACTCCTAGAAATAGAAATATCACTATATTCCTTCCTTGTAATAGGTTTCCTATTTAGAAAAGGTGTCTTTAAGAGTATTTGAAGGTCTAGCTAGCTGGAAGGCTACACGTAAATATGCCCAAGCCTTTTAATAGGCATATTATTGAAGGAGAAGAGGTTGAATGATGTTATTTTACACTACTACTATTGAAAACTTTTTTTGAGAAGTAATATACAGTGGCTGTGGGCTTTCTTCTTCACCTGAGATTCGTCTGATGTTTTTATGAGAATTTGTCCTATGTATCTTGCTATTTTTCTTTCAGTATATTAATTTTTGATTACTTAGAATTCATGTACATCATGCTCTGACTTCCTTTAATCATTAAGATATTGTATATCTGTGTGTGTTGTTCTTTCATTAAAACATCCACATGCCTTAGCTTCCACAAGGAGAACCATGTCACTGAGTTTCTTAACACTGACTCCATAAGCCCAATGGTAGTAAACCCTATACATTTTTCACCTGCATACAAACACATTCAAGACACTATTACAGATTTAGCCATCTGATTTAATTATATTTGAACAAATCATATTTACCTTTGAGAGAGCCCTCTCAGGTTGAAAAGGATAATTTTCATTCAGAAGTTGGTTTGAAAGAGTTACTCTAGGTTGTCTGGTGGAGAAACCCATCTGTACCAACTTAGTGATAACATTAAGAATAATAAGGCTAAAGTTCAACAAATTTTCAGTGGTTTTCCATTATAATTTAGAGATCGGATTGAGTATGATGAGCCTCAGTCACTTGAGGAATTCATCCGGAAGCTGAAGCATTGCTATGAATAGTCAAAGTGCAAGAATGAGTCTCATCAAGGATGGAAATGGAAAGACCAAGGTAAAGGTAAATGGAAGCCTAAGAGAGCAAGGCCTCATAATGTAGATGGGAAAGAAAGTGTGGCACTGAAAAAGAAGTTTAACGCAACTGGACAGGGACATAGGCCAAAACAACATCATAGTTCACAATAGCAACCTGGAGGTAATGGTACGATACAGTTGGAGTGTTGGACATATAGTGAGGAGCACCTTAGGAGACAATGTCCGCATAACTAGGGTGGTAGGCCTAAGATATGAAATGCATAGGAGGCGCAGAATGTTGGGGATGTTGGGTAGAGCGTTCCTCGTATTTATGTAGCTCTGGATAACAAGCAAGAAAATCACTAGGCATCTATCATTGAGATGGATAGTAAGCCTTGTGATCAAGTTATTTCTATTTTGATTGATCCTGGATCTAATTATAGCTATGTTAGGCCTGACTTGGTGAATAAGGGTGGCTTGAGTAAACATATGCATGTAGAATCTTGGTTAGTGCAGTTGGCTATAGGTATGAAGAAAAGAGTTCACCACTGGGTACGAGAATGTGCATTTGAGTTAAATGGCATGCCTACAATAGTGAACTTGAGCATATTTCCATTGGGTTCCTAAATTATATTATTGGGTATGGATTGGTTATACCTTCACAAAACAAAGGTATATTGTTATGACAAAGCTATTGAGTGTTTGGATGAAAATGGGGAACCAAGAGTCTTACAGGGAAATAATAAATCCACATAAGTTAGGATGATGATAGCCATGCAGGCCAAGCACAATCACATGAAAGGGTGTTTTCTATTCGTAGTTCATATCTCTAGTGACAAAGGTAAGGAAGTTGAGGATGCAAAAGTCTTGAGCAGATATCCAATTTTGCAGCAGTTTCAGGATGTGTTTTCAGTAGATATTTTAAAGTTTCCACTTTCAGGGAGGTAGAATTTTCTATTGATTTGATTCCAGGGGCATCAAAAGCATCAAAATCACCTTATAGAATGATCACACCTGAGTTGGTAGAGCTAAAGTTGCAGCTGAAAGCAATTCTTGACAAGGGGTACATTAGACCAATTGTATCGCCATGGGGTGCACCAATGTTGTTAATAAAGAAGAAGGATGGCACTCTTAGACTATGCATTGATTATAGGCAATTTAACAAAGTGACCATCAAGAACATGTACCCATTACCGAGGATTGATGATTTTTTTGATCAACTGAAGGGAGCAACAATGTTCTCTAAGATCGACTTGAGATCGGGATATCATCAGGTATGCATCAAAGAAGAGGACATCTACAAGACCACATTCAAGACCAGGTATAAGCATTTTGAATTTGTTGTAGTTCCATTCGATTTGACTAATTCCCCAACTACATTTATGTGTTTGATGAACAATGTGGTGTGTCCATATTTGGACAAGTTTGTGATTATTTTTATTGATGACATATTGGTATATTCTAAAAAAGAGGAAGAGCATGCTGAGAATTTGACATCAGTGTTGAGATTGTTGAGAGAGCATAAATTGTATGCTAAGCTAAAAAAATGGAGTGTCTTCTAGACTAAGGTACGCTGCTTAGGTCATGTTGTCTTCAAGGAGGGAATTGTAGTAGATACAGAGAAGATAAGGGCCATCATGGAGTGAGTAGCTCCTAAGAATGTAGATGAGGTGAGATCATTCATGGGATTGGCCAGTTACTATAGGAGGCTCATTAGGAACTCCTCCCAGATTTCTTATCCTATTACATCATTGTAGAGGAAAGGTAAGAAGTTTGATTGGACAGAGGAGTGTGAGACTAGTTTTGAGCAGCTTAAGCAGTTGTTGACACATGCTCCAATTCTAAAGATTGTAGATCCAGATAAGGAGTTTGTAGTGTGTACAGATGCTTGCAAGAGAGGACTTGGTGGGGAACTTATGAAAGATGGACAAGTGGTATGTTGTGAGTCACGAAAGCTAAATGAAAACATTGAGCAGAACTACCCAACACATGATCTTGAGCTAGAAACCATCATTCATGCATTGAATATGTCGAGGCACTATCTTCTTGGCAGGCAGTTTGTATTGATAAGTGACCACATTGGGTTGATGTACTTGTTTGATCAGCCAAATTTGAATGCCAAACAGGCTAGACGGTTGGGCACGATTAATGTGTTTGACTTTGAGATCAGGTACATCAAAGGAAAGGAGAATAGGGTCGCAGATGCTCTTAGTAGGCGAGTAGAGGTAAACCACTTAGCAATGATGAGCTCCTATGGTATAGACTTATAGGATAGGATCTTGCAGGCAAGCCAAAAAGATCACAGGTATATGGAGATTTTGTACAGGTTGCAGCAGATTATAGATATAGGTATGGGTGTTGGTACAAGTACAGGTACAAGTGGTGGTACAAGTACGGGTACACATGTACAACATTTGGACTATCATCTTACTGCAGATGGATTGGTCAGATTTATAGATAGGATATATGTTCCAAACAAAAATGAGATCAAGAAGGTGATATTGAGAGAGTTTCAAGTGAAACCATATTTGGGCCACCCAGGTTACCAAAAGACATTGACCACAACGAAGAGATTCTACTATTGGTTGAATTTAAATAAGGATGTGGCAGCGTTTTTAGCTATATTTTTGGATTGTCAAATGGTTAAGGCAGAGTGTAAGAATCCAGGTGGACTGCTACAAACGATCGTGACACCAAAGTGGAAATGGGACGTCATTTCCATGGACTTCATCATAGGTTTTCCTAAGACAACTAGATAGCATGACTCCATCATGGTTGTGGTGAACATGTTGACAAAGGTCGCAAATTTCATTCTAGTGAAGACTACATGCTTAGCTAGTGATGTAGCACATCTGTTTATCAGAGACATAGTCATATTTCATGGTGTTCTAAACAATATTGTGTTCGGAAAGGATGAAAAGTTCACTTCCAATTTTTGGAAGGAATTTTTTGCAGGTTTGGGCACCGAGTTGGACTTCAACATAACTTATCATTCACATACAGTTGGACAAACTAAGAGGGTCAACATGATACTAGAGGATATTTTGAGGATGTATGTGATGCATCAACAGTGAAAGTGGGAAGAGTACCTTCCATTGGTAGAGTTCGCCTACAACGACGGATACCAGGAGTCATTGAAGATGAGTCCATTTGAGGCTATGTATTGGAGGATTTGCAACACTCCTATTAGTTGGAGTGATTAAGTTAACATGGTATTCATTGGACCAGAGATGTTGGAATAAATGGAACAAGAAATGAAGGTGATAAATAAGAGCTTGAAGGCAGCACAAGATAGGAATAAGAGTGATGCAGACAAGAATAGGTTGTTCAAGGAGTTTCAGGTTAGGGATCAAGTGTTCTTGCGTATCAAGCCCAAGAAGAGATCCTTGCAGTTTGGATCATGTGCCAAGCTGGCACCACAGTTTTGTGGACCATTCATGATCAGTGAGGGGATTAGATCAGTGGCCTATCGACTTGCACTGCCTCCCACAGTGAAATTCCATGATTTTTTTCATATATATTTTCTTAAGAAGTATGTTAAAGATGTTCTTCATGTGATTGACTAGTCTGTATTGCAGGTGGAACCAGATGGAGTATTCCAGCCGGAGCCTCAGTGTATATTGCAGAAAAAGGTGTGCATGCTCCCGAATCGAGCAATAGATCAAGTTAAAGTGTAATGGAAGCACTTTGGGCCCGATGAAGCTAGATGGGAGATGGAGGATCAGATGCGAGCCATATATCCTTCCTTGTTTTCCGGTTGAGGCAAAGTAGTTTTGGTGTGATGTTGGTATTTTCTTAGCATATTTGTTGATGATGTTTTTATATATATTTGATGTGGTGTTCGAGTGTATGTGCATATGTATATGGATGTAAATACTTCCATGAGATGTATCATAAAGCTCCAATAAGCGGTATGGTTGTCATGTCAGTATAGTTATCTTGTTGCTATGATGTCATGTTGTTGTGTTTTCATGATGGGTTTCTTTTCAGCAGGGTGATCATTGTAAATAATTCATCGAGCTATGATATAAAGATCCATGAGAAATATGTCGTCTTCCAAAAGTTTTGTTGAGATATATGTGTGATCAAACACCGAGGATAGTGTCCCCCGAGAGGGAGGGTTCTGTAACAACTCTGGTGAAAATCCACGGTTGATGGGACACTTATTCCAAGCTGAATGTTGGGAAAACAATCCTAAGGGGTCTGTATTTGTTTTATTATGGCTAAGGAAATTGGCGAAGGCTATGGCTACGGCATTAAAGAGGAAAAAAGTATTTTTGGCACATTTATTTATGAAAATAATGTAAATTAGGAGAAACAGGAGATAAAAGGTCACATGTTTCATGTGAGGAGGAAATTGAAGGAAAATAATGGAAAATGAAGAAAATAAAGGCCTCTTCTATAAAAAGGCTTCTGAGGACCAGTTGGTACCTTTTTTCAGTGCATTTTTTTGAGCTCTCTCATTATTCTCTCTCTCTCTCTCACTCTTGGACACTTAGATTTTTCTTGAATCAATTGGGCATTGGAGCAAGAAAGGAAAAACAAGAAAGTAAGAGTTGGATCAAGCATCTATAGTGGGATTCTTTGCAAGTATCGATTAGCATATGTGATTTCCTTGCTAGATCTAGCATGTATGGTATTTCATGTGGTTTCTTGTTGTCTTGGCATGGGTTTTTCCATGTGTGACAATGTTTTCAGCCTAACCTTATAGCTTTGATGAGATGGGTTTCTCATACTTCGCTTGAGATAGATTTCCAAATGGAATCGAAGTTGAGTGAAGTGGATCTCCGAAATGAAAAACACATGGCCTAGTGGTCCCTAAAACATAATGTGGATCACAGTAAATCTGCTAGCCCAATAACCCCTGAGCCAGACTGTGGGTTGCAGTAAAGCTAGATTTCTCTTCGTTGGGCCTAATATACCCGATATGGGATGCACAGTAAAGCCCGGAGAGATGGTCTCATTGTAGGGCCTAATGACCCTTATATTAGACTGTGGGTTACAGTAAAGCTTGAGAGACTAGGAGGCACTCAAATTCCTCATGGTGTAGGCAGAGAACTTTGGTAGAATTCATGCTTCTTTGGTTCTTATTTCGATTGGTTATGAGTCCCACATTCATGCTTGGAATATGGCACGAGGGTGATTGGTTGAAGAGAGATTTGGCTCAACCAATCTATGGTTGGGTGGAATGTGGTAGTCCCATCATCGGTTAGTTCTTTCATTCATTAATAAGAAATTCATTCCTTTGGTAATTGATGTGTAATTTTATTGATTATTATGTCGATTCTATTGTTGTTGTATCTATTGTATTTTTGTTTTTATTATGTTGGTTATAAGCATGTAATTTATCAGTGATGATGTATGGCTCTCTCCATGTTTTTACCTGTAAATGAATACACCATGTATCTTTGGTCAAATATATTTTATTGCAGCTTATGATGTAATGGAGAAATGATTCTTAGCAATTCTCAGATAAGTATGAGACCCCTATGTTTAAATATGTTGTTTATACCTGTATATGCAATGTTTGTGACATGTTTGACGAAATTCTTATCATGGATAGGAGGGGTCTGTATGATTTCCTATTGATGTGATTTCTTTCGTACTTTGTTTTTAATGTTATTTATCATATCCTACAGTTTCATGAAGTTCTGAGCAGTGACTTGGGCTATGGCGCTAAAAAGGTGGCACACATCCCGGAGTTACAGGCACAAAATTGACCAAACTGGGCCCTGGACGCTACCTTGCCTTGGCATGCCCATGACTATAGGATTTTAGCCGCTACCTTTCCTTGGCATGCCTGTAGATATAGGATTTTAGCCACTACCTTTCCTTCTATAGGATTTTAGCTGCTACCTTGCCTTGGCATGCCCGCGGCTTAGGCTCAAATTGGTCAAAAATCTAGTCTCCCTTAGGGTTCAGGGGTCTGGAAGGTTGGGTTATCTCATAAGGATGTTTTTGATGTTGTGTAAGGTGTTATTTTCTTGTTTCCATTGGTTCCACTTCCTCAAGGTCATATAGGAGGTTTAATATCATATTAGTAGCCTCTTGTCGCATGTTTACCCCATTTGGTCGGTTACTTGGGTAGATGTGGGAAGAGGGTGTTAGACCTTTCCCTTACTAGTCCAATGCCACATCCTTTAGTTATAATTTTCTTATTGCCACTCCCTCCCTTGTGTACCTGCAAATATTTCAATCATTTGTAGTCACTTTCCTTGCATGTTGGAGGCGTCCCCTCATTTCCATCCTCTCATCCCTTAACTAGCATAGCCACATAAATGTCTGATTAAATGACAGCTAGCCGATCATCATGTTTTGTATTTCACAATAATTTCCCCTTCTACCACATGGTTTGGCTATTTGGTTCTCATGCCATGGGTCGTTTCCATTGTCTTGTGGATATTGGTTTCCCCCCATCTACAACCCCCTTTGGCTCTATTTCTAGTCCCATGGAAGACATCTCTACCATTGAGTTTGACGAGTTGATAATTAGGGTGTAGTTTCATCGGTATTGTTTTCTCTTCTATGTGAACTCGTTCAACTCTACCAGGGATCATTATGGAACTATTTTATTTCATGGGAATTGTTTCCCTTCTCTATGACCAAGTCTGGCTCTATCTATAATCTTGTTAGGGATGATACTTATCCTTTTTCGACATGGGGCTCCACCAAGGATTATCAAGTTTTTTTGTGGGTGTCGTTTTCCCTTCTTACTAACGAATTTGGGCACCACAAATATTGTCATGTTGTTTCATAAGTATTGTTTTCCCTCCTTTCTGGATGAGTTTTGCTTTATATCTAATCATATCGACCTCATGTCCATCTTTGTAACCTCCCAATGTGACTAAGTTTATCTTTGGTCATCGGTGGAAACCTCATCACTCTATAACATACACAACCCTCTCAAGGGATTTTTAAGGGAATGTAGTGTTTATACCTGACCTCAAAGGTTACCTTACGGAGATGGGGTTTTCATAATTTCTCTTCTCTATCAACCAATTTTAAACTCCTTTATGAGATCATCATCTCCTTTTGCTCATCGATAACTTTCCAATGATATAAATTTCATTCAAAATAAGCTCTGGACATAAGTTTGTAGCCTTTTGAACATTTTATCTTTACAAGAGCCATGTAAACATCCACACATTTCCAAATGGAAAAAACGTGGCAGTCATTTTCCCTCATGTCCCCACTTACAATTCTATATTAGCTACACATGGAAATCCTTATCCATGTGTCAACATTGCTGGGGGCTACATCCTCAAGGGACACATCGTCTTAATGCACACATCCAAATCCAAGTTTTCTATTAATATTTGTTATAATAATTTTTAGATATCCAAACTTCTAGATACATCTAGAAATTCCAAACATTTGAATCCATCCAAATTTGGGAAATTTACTTCTTCCTACTACAACAAATGAATTGTTCTTCCAGATATTTGGATCTTCGCTATCCAAAATTTATCCCATCCACGTCGTCTCCACATAATTTTCCAATCAGCCTCCACCTCAACACCATTGAACACTTTGATCCACGTCATAGTAGTCACTACTACATTTGGCAGAAATTCCGACACTTGGTTCCGACGCTTTTGACCAAATGTCAGAAATTTCCCCAAATTTTTTCCATCCTACCCGAAACCATCGCTATACCGACGTTTATAGAAAAGTGTCGCAATACTGACACTTAGAAAAGTGTTGCAATTGCGACGTTTGGAGGAAGACGTCACAATTGCGACACTATGGCCTAAAGCGTCGCTATTGCGACGACTGCCTCCAAACGTCGCAAGTGCGACACAATGTCTAAGTGTCGCAATTGCGACGTTTGGAGGCCTTCGTCGCAATAGTGACGCCTTTTCCGCCGTCGGTATAATGAAACTTATATGCGCGCTAAATAAAAATACGAAACTTATATGCGCGCTACATAAAAATGATTTTATTGTTTCGTATCCGTCGCAATAGCTACATTAACGTCTGATATCACGCGCGCATTCACCCTCCGCTCTTGCAGAATAGCATTCGCCCTCAGCTCTTTACGAACATAATTTTCCCTCGGCGTTCGCCCTGGCTCTTGCAAAATGGTAAGTTCTTACTGCAGGCCCTTCCTCCTATAGTAGGGTTGACTCTATTTGGGTTTTTTTGGTGAATTCCATTGGATTGTGTTAGGCTGTAGGGTTCTCTCTAGATGTCAAGAATCAAGATTCAATACCCTCTATTATCTTCATCACCCAATACAAGATTTAAATTTTTCCCAAAGAAACGCTTATTAATTTGGCAGCGATTATTTCTCCCTGCTTTAAAAACCCTACATTTAAATGAAAACAAGCATTGCGTTTCAACTACAAAAATATATTAGTGTTCAAATGTACATGTGTGCTACATTAACGTCTAATATCACGCGCGCATTCGCCCTCCACTCTTGCAGAATAGCATTCACCCTTAGCTCTTGCAGAACAACATTCGCCCTCAGCATTCGCCCTGAGCTCTTGCAGAACAACATTCGCCCTGAGCTCTTGCAAAACAACATTTGCCCTGCATTCGCCCTCAGCTCTTGCAGAACAGCATTCGCCCTGCATTCACCCTCAGCTCTTGCAGAACATCATTCGCCCTCAGCTCTTGCAAAATGGTAAGTTCTTACTGCAGGCCCTTCCTCCTATAGTAGGGTTGACTCTATTTGGGTTTTTTTGGTCAATTCCATTGGATTGTGTTAGGCTGTAGGGTTCTCTCTAGATGTCGAGAATCAAGATTCAATACCCTCTATTATCTTCATCACCCAATACAAGATTTAAATTTTTCCCAAAGAAACGCTTATTAATTTGGCAGCCATTATTTCTCCCTGCTTTAAAAACCCTCCATTTAAATGAAAACAAGCATTGCATTTCAACTACAAAAATCTATTAGTGTTCAAATGTACATGTGTGCATCACTTGTGTAGGGTATTCCTTTTCCACTTTCACATTATCTAAGAATGTGTGCAGTATAGTTCATATATTTTGTGATTTAGATTATCTTGAAAAAGGAAAGGTAAATTATTTCCCATGGAAAAAGAAGGTTTTCCCTTTTTACTACTGGAAATGGTACAACAAAGTTCCATTTCTACCCGAAACTCCTATGAAACAGGAACCGAATAAAGGCCATGTCCTCAATGGACATCATTTGGCTTTGAAAATGGCCATTGCACTGTGTTGTTTCTTATGTTACATCACGATAGTTTCTTAGGTCATTTCTTGTTTCTTGAGATGAAAAACAACCAAAGAAATTGTGAAGATCCTTTCAAGAAATAAATGACCATTTCTCAATCATATCTCAACTATTTTTTATTTTATTTAGTGGTTGCTAACTTTGATAGAAATTTGACACTTATATAAGGAATATAACATAAAAACAAAAAATGGGAAGGAATTGATGAGGTAGATGACCTTTAGTTGTTGTCAATTAAGAATTGATAATACACGATGCATGTTCTGTACTACAAACTAGATTCCTTCCTGGAGTTAGGACACAGAGTACTGAATCAAAGTTGTAGTTTCTAACTTCTTGTATTGGTTCATCAATCTTGAAATTTAGACATTGCATGTCTTCATTGCTTCATGTTTGAATAATTTGCATCATATGGTACAATAGGAAATTAGGAATTATGATTATTATTACTTTATGGATTTGTTAAGTTACTTTTAAGTTTGCATGGTTTAGTGTGAAATTATTCTAGTGTGCCCCTAGGCCTAGGTGAAGGAATGCCAAGGACTGAGAACCCTATTTTTTAAATGGTATTGTTTCTTATACCCAAAAACCCCTCAACATCACTTCTTATTAGTTATTAACAATAGTGTTGTAAACAATTTGAGAATTGATATAGCAAAATCTCGCACTTCTCAAGATAAAGTCCTAAAGCTAAAGTGTGATACCAAGTGTAATTCAATAGCCCCATTGTCACCTCACCAACCTATTTTCACTTCGGGCTAGCTCTCCTCCAACTCAAGGGGGGTTCTCCCTAGTAGATGTTAGGGATCTAATGGCCCAACCAAACCAAGTCAAGAGCCCCTAACTCTCTATGTTTACTACTATCAATCAAAATATTGAACAATAGGGTCAGACATGCATCTTGAAGATAAAATTTCCAAGGTATTTTTGGGTAATTTCAAAGGGAAAGTTCCCAAACACATATAATCAAGGAATTATAACGTGATTTCAAACATTAAATATCAAAAAAATAGTTTAAAGGATATTGAAAGGAAAAAGGTGATGGAAGATAGAAAGTGCCTTACTTAAATGCTCTAAGGATTTTTCAATAGTTGCTCCAAAATCTTCACTTCAAGGCCCTTCAAGATCGTCTCCAACAATGCTATACCATCAGCTTCAACAATGTTGCTCCAAAAATGTCCTCAAGGTCTTCACAAAAAGTTTACTAGAAGTTTCTCCAACAATATATTCAATAAGGTCTTCATTGTCAACTCGTCTCTTGTTTAGGTGCCTTAATGTGCAATGACATGTTTCTAGGACCGAATTCAATGCAAGGCATATTTGAAACTCTAACTCTGTCGTCCGGTGTCTTATTAGAAATTATTTCAGTTTTCATTTTGTGTTTTCAAGTTAGATATTGTTTTCAAGTTTTTACATTTATAATTTTATTGCAATGTGGCAAACTAATCAGAGCAGTGCAGGAACAACCCCGAGATGGGATGATCGCGGAAAGAGGCCAGCGGAAGAACATGTAAAGTGCCAGCATTGCTCTATCTTCAGGTATTTTAGTTATTTACATAATTGAAATAATATTAATTTTGTTCAAATATGCAGACACCTAGCCATGGTACGCTTGATGATTCCCTCTTTGAGGAAGAGCTTTCTTCATCCCTATCTCTAGTGTTCTTGTTGCGAAAAAAGGCACGAGATGCAAGGTCGGAATTTAATACTTTGATAGACGCGCCTCAAACACCTGAAATAGAATAGAAGGTAAAACAACTTATGAGCCAACTAGAAAGATATCAGGTAATAATAAAAATTCAAAAGGATATTTTTTTTGTTCTGCATGAGATGAATTGTGATAGTTTGATTTTTAATTTTTACATTGACTAAACTAACAAAAAGTTCTTTTGTATGTAGCGTTTTCTAGCACTTGCTGAATCCGGTGTTGGTGGTAGTGGGACACAAGGGCAAGAGATTGCCCAACAAACCTCTCGTACACCTTCTACTCCTTTAGGTGCCAGCCAAGAAACACACCCTGCCCAAGAAGACACCCAGCCAACCGCTGAATGTGTTGGCAATGATGAGGCTGATATGGTCAACTACATTATTGCGTTTCCTGGAGCTACACGTGTCAGCTCCACAGGGACCATTAATGGCACGTTGTTGGTGAACGATGAAGGTGTCCCTATAAAGCATGTACAACTCCCAGGTAAATTTTATTATTTTAACTATTTCATGTACTTTATCGAAAACATATTTATCATGATTTTTATTTTTAAATTAATGATAATATCTTCTTCTTCTTCCTTTTTTTTTTTTTCTCTGTGTGGGAAACAATGAGTTCTACAGGTATCTGGAGAGCCATGCGTTGGTAATTTTTGGCCCAAACATACGCACAGGGTGGAATTCCCAGAGTTCCAACCTGAAAAAGGAACTTCTAGATTATCTAGAAGCCCTTTTTGGGGTCGGCACATTTGACAGAACAGTGGTGGCTCGGGTAGCTGACAAATATTTGAAATATACCAGGGACACCTATAGGACGCAATTGCAATTTAACCCTAGATATGAGCGTCCTCTCACAGTTCCAAAGAGTGAGTGGAGAGCACTCATCCATGACGGAAAAGAGAAAAGGGCAAAGAAAGAAGGAAAAATGCCAACTGGACCCGCAAGGTAAATTACAAATTTAATTCAATAGCTTTAATTTTCTCTATGTCTAAAATAAAAGTGTGCTACGTCATATCTGACTTTAATCTTTTGATTCTAGGTTGCCTGACACCTCAAAGGCAACCAAATCTAGGATTGAAAAAAAGGGCCATCACAAGCTAGGCCAGGGCGGCTACTTGAAATTGGCCGCAAGAATTGTAATTAAGTAGCTAAACATCTTATAATTAATTGTATCACCTTCCAACGTTTTTTTAATCCTATCAAATATGATTAAAAATACACAATCATATGTAATGTAGGGTGATGACTTCGAAACAGAAACTACAGAGGAAGATAAAAATATCGCTTTCCATTTCGGCTATCAAGCCGTAGTTGAACGTCGCATAAGCTTGGGGCAGGTCCCAAGATCCAGAATGCCTGATAAGGTAAAACATTAACCTTTCAATATGTTTGTTTTCATCCATAAATATAATGTATAAAAACTTTGTTTAATTCAGGGGAGCAACACTACCGACGACGCAAATAACCCAGTTTTAGAGCCAAATGTAGATGATCCTCACGTGCAACCTGATCATTGTAGTAGGGACTAGGCCGACAATGCTACTATCAGTGAGGGCCGTGACGGTAATTAATTTCCACTTATAATTTTTTCTAATTATACCTTGATGGTTGTCCTTATAACGTTTTTTGTTTAAATGACAAAGAATGTTTCCCTTGAGGATCTTACCACCAGAGAGGAAGACAGGGCAACAGTCCCAACAGCGACAACTGGTGCACCAGGTAAATAATCTCATTGCAATTTTTTTTATTAATATTACCGAACTAGTTCAATGATATTTAAAAACTGACAATTAAAATTTAATATTATCTGTTTTTGTAGGCAATGCCTCGTCACTGATGAGACCAGACATCGTGACTACGCAACTAGGTCAGCGGTGACAACTGATGCACCAGGTAAATAATCTTATTGCAATTTTTTTTATTAATATTACCGAACTAGTTCAATGATATTTAAAAACTGACAATTAAAATTTAATATTATCTGTTTTTGTAGGCGATGCCCCGTCACTGGAAGAGACCAGACATCGTGACTACGCAACTAGGTCAGCGCCGACAACTGGTGCACCAGGTAAATAATCTCATTGCAATTTTTTTTATTAATATTACCGAACTAGTTCAATGATATTTAAAACTGACAATTAAAATTTAATATTATCTGTTTTTGTAGGCGATGCCCCGTCACTAGATGAGACCAGACATCGTGACAACGCAACTAGGTCAGCGGCAACAAATGGTGCACCAGGTAAATAATCTCATTGCAATTTTTTTTATTAATATTACCGAACTAGTTCAATGATATTTAAAAACTGACAATTAAAATTTAATATTATCCTTTTTTGTAGGCGATGCCCCGTCACTGGATGAGACCAGACATCGTGACTACGCAACTAGGTCAGCGGCGACAACTGGTGCACCAGGTAAATAATCTCATTGCAATTTTTTTTATTAATATTACCGAACTATTTCAATGATATTTAAAAACCGACAATTAAAATTTAATATTATCTGTTTTTGTAGGCGATGCCCCGTCACTGGATGAGACCAGACATCGTGACTACGCAACTAGGTCAGCAGTGCGGGTCGAAAGGCACGAAACAAGAGCAGAGCATGATGATATTGATGATGTAATTAGGAGCTTTAAAAATAGGAAGAAGAAAAAGAAAATTCGATAATGTAAAATATTGTATTATTATAAGACAAATGTTACCATACTTGGAACGTTTTTTGCGTTATATAAAAAGCTCATTTATCATACTATTTTTATGTCAAGCATTAATTGCAATGTTTCCTTGCTACTTTTTGTTGAATTTTTTTTTTATTAGTTATTGAATTTTTTTTTTATGCTCATGAAAGTAAAAAATGAAATATAGATTGGGTATTGGGGAATTGAGAGTGATGTGAGGGTGGGAGGGGCCATAAGAGCTTCCATCTTCACGTGGTTGGCCCTGTTTAGTAGAGAATAATTTATTGGAGCGATTTAATCTTGGAGCAAACCTCCCTCGATCCAGTGTAGCAACAAAAAAGTCACTGTTGACTTAGTTGTTACTCTTTCAGATCGTGGGAGGCTTGTTCCAAGTTCATGCGACTCCAATAAATTGTTCTTGAAACGAAAAGGAGCTTATTTAGGTATGTTTTCACATTTTCAACATATGTTCTAACATTATCATAAGAATGCATCTTAGAGTAAAAAATACTACATCAATTACTTGTATTTATTGTATAGATAATGATGGCTTTTGATTGACTTGGCAGTGCAGGTACAAATCCTCTTGCATCATGAGCAATACAACTTGTCAACCAGGGTCATGTCCAGGATATTTTTGCTTGTGCGCTTGACCAGGTTTGTAATGTCACATTTTGTAAGTTCCTTTACAGTTCATAATTCAGTATTAAGCTTGTTCATGATTATTATCTAGGTTTTTTGTATGTGTTTTTTAATCTATTTAATTGTAAGAAACTCTGCATGTTTCCTGTTGTTCACTATGATTTCTCCCATTACCACTCCCAGGATGAATCCGACTTTATTGTTACATAGGTTACTTTATTACTATGATTTATCCATTTACGATTTCATAGGTTACATCATGTAAAGTTGTCAATCTCAGGTTGGTGATGAGCTTTAGTTCTCTAGATTTGGGGCTTTTCTGATATTTTCTCCCTCATGTCATTCCTGCATCACCTCGTTGTTTGAGCATGCCAATTGTCTACCACTTGTACCAATTGGCACATGTCAATCCCCGAGTGGTGCCACATTTCACCTATTTTCAGTGAGAGTTTAGGGTTTCTCTAACATAGCTTCAGAAATTCGATTCAGTGCTTGCTTGAATATTGTCACATAATACTCATGGTTTGGATTGATGAGCATGTTCTGAATGGTTGGTTGATTCATAAGAACCACCCATATAGTCATCTTGAGATATTTCAGAAGGTTTCTCGGGTTTCCTTTTTCACCTTTTCTAGTGGGTGGGATGGTGTGGGGTGATCCATCAATACTGGTGCTCTTGTAGTAGGGAATTTGTTTTTGGGGATATAAAGGAGCATTTGATGTAGATATCCCATTGGATGCATTCATAGATGGGCACGAGAGGTTAAGAATTTAAATTAAAAATATGCAACCTCTAGCATGGTAACCTGAAGGCCGCGAGAGACACTGGTTAAAGATTGTTTTGTGCTGGCCTTAATATAGTCGTGATTTCTTTCTATTATCTTCAGGGAAAATTTTAGGGGTGAATTTTAGCCCAAAGTCGAATTTTAAGGGATTTTAAATTTTATTAGGGCGAATTTTTTATATAAAACCCACTTTTTATAGTTTAATAAAGTTAGTCTAATAAAAATTTTAAAAATAATTAATTATTAACTATTAGCCCACCAAAAAAAGGGCGCACAAATCTGGAAACATGAAATTCTCCCCAGATTTTCCAGATTTCCATGGCATTCGCTTGGATTTACAGGATTGGAGGAAGGGGTTAGAGTGATTCGCCCCATTTTTTCACTGGTTTGGAGAGGTGGCTGGGCTTTGAAGTTTGTGCACACCGATATTCTAGCTGTTCTTGCTGGCTGAGGGTTGTTCTCGCTGGCTGAGCAAGGTCGACCCTCTCTGGTCTGTCCCTCTCTGGTCCATTAGGGCCTTCCATAGTTCGTATAAAGCAGAGAATCTAGATACACTTCGAAAGAGAAAGAGATGGTGCTGTGGGAGATCGCCACAGCCTACGTGCTCGGCCTGCGCATGTACAACCTCGCTTTTAGACTCCAACACCGACTAATCGGCCTGTTCAGTTCCAAAATCTCGTTGGAGTCTAAACGGTATGCACCTTCCCTTTCTCGATTTCAAGATCTCTGTAGACTGTTTCAAGATGATTTCTCGATTCCCTTTCTCAATTTCAAGATCTTTGTAGACTGTTTCAAGATTATTTCTCGATTTCAAGATCTTTGTAGACTGTTTGACAGAGCGTGCACAGAGTGACCTGTGCTACAGATACTCACTGTCAAACTAGGATTTGGGAGGTCCAATGCCAACATAAACAGAGAGAGGCCTTTTGAAGCTAAGAGGGGATTCATTTTGCTCGAAGCAGAGAAATGAAGGTCGAAATAATTTCGATAAGGTGCAATTTCATTGTTTGAAGTGCACAAAAATCTATTCACTCGTTTGACAGAGCGTGCATAGAGTGACCTGTGCTACAGATACTCGCTATCAACGAACACCGCACTATACCACTTCACTTTCTCAGGGAAGCGAATTGCTGGGACATAATTCATTTTATTCCTGAAAAACACCACCATGAAACTCTGTTGGTCTTGATAAACCCACCATATAAATCCCCAATTCTTCCTAATACTCTGCGGGGATCGTGCGTTCGTCGTGCTAGCGGAAGCCATGGCCACGACATCGAGGTTTGCTTCCGCATTTTCAGGTACCATCGATTTCTCTTTTGCAGGCCAGTGTTTGAGGGGATCCCAATTGCCGGGTACTGTAAAGCCCAAACAAAAGAAGGCAGAAACCGGTGCTCTGAATACGAGGGCCGAAACCCAGTCAGAGGAATCCCCTGTTTCTCTTAACAAGTCAAAGGCAGCCAGCATCACCGCTCTCAAACAGCTAAAGGCCTCTTCTGCAAATCGTATGTATCCATATCTTATGTCTTGTGGACATTTTATAATGCAATTTACATCTTCTTAACAATAATGCACCCCCTTCCGCTAATTGATAGAAAATCAAGGAGCTTCACAGTATAGCACAAATAAATGGTTTCTGCAATTGAATAATTTCTCATTGATTACACATATACACTAAATTACACATATTTGTATCCAAATGTAAGGGGGTGGAAGTGGAGTATTACAGATCAAACCGTTTTGGTTCTCAAAGCAATTTCAATGGTTATAAATGGAAGACTAATATTGATAATTTGTGAAATAAAGCATGCAATTTTTTCTACAATATGAAATTGCTTGTGTCAGCTGTTTTGCATAATATTAGTTCGTAAATGCTGTAATAATGAGTGGGTTAATGCATATTTTTATCCTTTGTTTAGGATACACAAAGGAGAGAAGCAACATTTTGGTTATAGGGTTGAGTGTCCATACTGCGCCTGTAGAGATGCGTGAAAAGCTGGCTATACCTGAAGCAGAATGGCCACGTGAAATTGGGGAACTTTGTAGCTTAAATCATATTGAAGAGGCAGCAGTTCTTAGCACTTGCAATAGGATGGAAATTTATGTTGTCGCTTTGTCTTGGCATAGGGGAATTCGAGAGGTGACCGAATGGATGGCCAAGGTATTACCATTTTCTTTTCTGCTTATGTAATTTTTGCAAATATACTTCTGTCAAACAGCATTTGTTGTAGTGTTTAGGGTCTTCAAGTTACCAACCTGTGGCCTGTGGTCCATTTTCATTGATTTCACATCACTCAATGGAGGTTGTGACACCCAAGTTAGATTTATGTAGTAGTGGAAGACTTGAGCTTCGATGACTTTTGGACTGCCCAGGCTTGCACTGGTTAAATTTTGGCCCATGTTCTTTTTCCCTGTCAGGAAATTTCATAATGAAACCCCCATTCCAGTAATTCATGTGTGGATAGATTTTCCATCCTTTCCCATACAGTCAATTTTCTCTCGAACATTTTTCTGTTAGGAATGAAATTAAGATATCAAGCATTGTTCTTATGTTTCTTTCCTGATTTACAGACAAGTGGAATACCTCTTGGAGAGCTCCGGGAGCACCTGTTCATGTTGCGTGACAATGATGCATCACAACATTTATTACAAGTAGCATCTGGTCTTGACTCTCTTGTTCTTGGTGAAGGCCAAATCCTTGCACAAGTTAAGAAAGTGTACAAAGTAGGCCAGGGAGTCTTGGGATTTGAGAGAAATATTGGTGGCCTCTTCAAACATGCTATCACAGCAGGAAAGTGAGTCTGATCAGAAACGAATATTGCTGCAGGTGCTGTTTCTGTTAGTTCTGCTGCTATTGAGTTGGCCATTATGAAGCTCCCAAAGGATGGTATTTTTTTTGCCAAAATGCTAGTTATTGGGGCAGGCAACATGGGAAAGCTTGTGATAAGACATTTAATTGCAAAAGGGTGCAAGAGAATTGTTGTAGTTAACAGATCTGAGGAAAGGGTTTTGCTCTTACAACAAGAATTAACTGGGGCAGAACTGATCTATAAGCCGCTTACTGAGATGCTTAATAGTGTTGCAGAAGCAGATGTAGTCTTCACGAGCACAACATCAGAAACTCCACTATTTTTGAAGGAGCACGCTGAAGTTCTTCCTCCTGTGTCTGCAAAAATGGGAGGGATTCGACTTTTCATAGATATTGCTGTACCTAGGAATGTGGCTGCCTGTGTTTCAGAAGTAAATTCATCCAGAGTATATAATGTTGATGACCTCAAAGAAGTGGTTGTTGCAAACAAGGAGGACAGACAGAAAAAGGCTCTGGAAGCTCAGATTATTATCGATGAGGAGTTGAGGCTGTTTGAAGCATGGAGAGATTCTTTGGAGACAGTGCCTACCATAAAGAAACTGAGGGCTTATGCAGAGAGGATAAGAATTGCAGAGCTAGAGAAATTCTTGTCAAAAATGGGAGATGATGTTTCTAAGAAAAACAGGAAACTTGTGGATGACCTAAGCAGAGGCATTGTCAACAAGTTGCTACATGGTCCTATGCAGCATTTGAGATGTGATGGCAGTGACAGTCGAACTTTGAGTGAGACTCTGGAAATATGCATGCTCTTGAGCGAATGTTTAGCCTTGAATCAGACATATTTTTATTGGAGAAGAAACTTAGGGCTAAGATTGAACAAGCTCAAACGTAAATATCTGTTTGCTACCGAATGTTTTGATTTCCTGATTATAACCATTCATGGGGGTGTAACATCTTCAACTGTATCTTTTGAATTTTCCTCTTCAGTCTTCTGCCAAGTGAAGTGTACAACAGAGTCCATTAATATTCTAAGGCCAATAAGAAGCACTACCCTTCATTATTTTCTGTCAACACATCATTGATTCTCTCTCAACTTTTGGTAGTTATAATAGGAAGCAGTCAATGGTTGCTTCATAGATCTAATTGATTCATGGAAAATATTGAACGTAGTGTAGCCTTTGAGGTCTACCATGGTTATTGTATGTGATGTTGGATGATTCATTAACAACATTTTATCGTTTAGGGAAGAGATGCCTTAGGCACTCTTTATTTTTCTATTATTACTTGCTGTACTTTCAAGCCCATTCATGTATTTGGGCATTAATTGACAACGATATAATTTTTTCATATCATTTTTTATTAGTTGGTGTGCCTTTCAATATATAAAAATTGTGTGCTTGTCAAGCTTAAATAAGGTGGAAAATTTAATAATAGCACAGCAAGGTTCTTTCTGCTTTCATCAATATAGCTTATTTAAGAGAAACCTGTATGCTATCTTTTAATTCTTCATTGTTTGGTTTTCCCTAACAGTAGCAAGTAAGCTTCAGTGTCATTAAAGTTGAACAACTGCACAAGATGAACCATCATAATACAAACATTGACATTGCAAATGAATTGTTAACAAAAGCTGTAGCAAAGATCATTCCTAAAAATGCTTCTAAGGCAGGGGCCAGGTAAGGATACATTAGTGTCCTTTTTGCATACCAATTGATGCGTGTGTTGTTTTTTACTTTGGAGTTTGGGTATACTTTTTTATTTTATTGGGATTGCATATCTTATAAGCATATAGAGGAAGAAGACATTTTGAGATTCTCGAAGAAGAGTGAGTGGATTTTTTAGCACTCTGTGGGAGCTATTGACACTGGCAAGATAAAAAATTCTTCTGTTAAGAATTGGATTGGGTGCTATGCATTTATAATTTTGTTAAAGTTTTCTCCATTGTGCTTCCATGAATCTGGTGATACTAAGTGCCCAATTTTTTGACGTTAATGTTCTGCAGAGCTTACTCGGCTAATAACTAGATTAGATATATAAACGACCCCATTGTTTTTTATTTAGAACTCGGGGATTGCTACAATGTCAATGCCCAGAGGTCTATTGGCAACAGACACTGTTTTTAGTTGGAGACTTGCAAGCAAATCTTCAACCTCTCAACAAACATGTTTTTTGACTTCACTATTAGGTGAATATTTATCTAGAAAGGAATTCATTGGCCCAACGTAGTTGATCAGTTGCACCGTACTGGTGCAATGAGTCATGACAATTGCCATTGTGATTATAATAATTGTTTATAGCCTGCCATTTAGTATGAAATTTCGTGTTTAGTGTTTCTTAGATTACTCGCCAAATTACTTGGGAAACACTGAAAAAGCACTACCACTAACTGGTTTTATACTTTTAGTTACAATTAATCTTAAGAAAATCTTCAACAGGTTTCCCTCTGAAACAAAAATAATATCAATAAACTGTCCTGAATTTACCAGGCATTGGAGTTGCCCAAATTCCTATGCATTGTAACTATTGCAGTAACTCTTGGGATACTTTTGTGTATAGCCCACCCTTTAGTATGACATGTTCATGTTTCGTGTTTAATTTGCGAGGTTGAAATGCATATAAATTATGCTTTGCCTTTAAACCTAAGAAGTTCCTATTGTTCACGGGGTTTGGAATTGTGGTTTGACATGGAAGTAGGCATAGAGGGATATTTTTACAGTCACACCAGCCTGTCAATTAAATCAATGTGCATTGTCTTTGAAGCTTGAACTACTCCTTGGTGAATCAAGGCCACAAATAATGAAAAGCCAACAAAACAGGACCAAAAATATTCTGTTGCTAGTATTTAGTAGACAAAACAAAGTGGTATAGACCTTAGACATTAAAATCATGGCTTGGATTTCATAAAAGATGAATGATATAAATGTTGATGATGTATTTCTCAGACTAGATGGAATGGTTAAAATTGAAATTTTCTCTGTAGTTCTATTTACACACGTTGGGTGCAGAGGTAGATATAGGCTGATCTGTATGACTGTCTTTTCTAGTTGATTTAACAAATCTTACTCTGCCAAGAAAATGAATGTCTATTTTAATAGGTTTAATGGATTCTATAAAACCATATTTAGGAAGGTAATGTAATTTAATTTATAGCATTTTGGAAATGGACATATAGTCCTAGCTTAAGTTTGCTAATAATTGTTGAAATTGGGTAGCTCGGAAGGTATTTCCCCTTGGAAAAACACTTGGGGTTTTGGACCCAAAGGAGTGGGCTTGGAACCCAAGGAAAGAAATTTAATAATCTAATTTAAGTATGAGTTTCTTTAAGGGTCAAGTCAGCTTAGGTTGGCCAGCGAAACCAAGAGACAGGACCGTTGGGGTTTCACACCCCTTGGAAAAGTATAAATACAAAGACAAGGAGAATTAAAGGACAATCTTCTTGTGTGGTGAGCAAAGGTGCTAAAAGGACTTAGCCACATGTAGCAAAAGGAACTGCAACAGATGAACCTGCACAACAGGTCACTGGAATGGTTGAGATTGAAGCAGAATTGCAAGCTGAGCTAGAATACTACAAATGGATTTTCTCCAATCAAATTCAAAGCATCAAAGGAGTACACCAGGTTCTATTGAGGTGAGTTTTATGGTGATTCTATACCTTAGACTTATCATGATCCTTTTGGGTTTGAGTAATTCAGTTGATGTCTAGTGTTTTCTAGTTTCCACACATTAAGTAGAATTTTTAATGTCGATTTTCCACTAAGAAAGATAGGTGTCATTAAGGATATGTCTATTTCAGGGATTGTTAGGATTGTATGCTAACTTATAGGATATTTTAAAGATCCATTTAGCATGTGAATGCCTCTAATGCTGCCTTTCTTCAATAGAAGCTGTAAAAAGATTTTATATTTGCTATCAGAGTGAAACAATGCAACATTTTTCTTCCAGGAAAATGCCCTACTTTCCTTAAGAATTTTTCTTTTTGTTTGCATCATTGAACACCTCCAAACTAAGGGGAACATAATTTGTAAGTTTGCCTCATTGCAATTTGCAATTAAAGTTGGGACTCGTTGAAACTTCAATGTATTTGCCCTTGTTTTATCCTTACCCCCTACACAATTTTGGATAGAGTTTGAACCACCTAAAGCATTTTCCTTTCTTTTATTTACATACCACCTGTTTTGGATGAGTTATTAGATAAAGAGCACAACTTATTGAAATTGTTTTAATCTTATGTGTCACAATATCAAACATTTGGTAATGACTTCTATAACATGATTCTTGTTCTAGATTATTTCCTTTGTTGTGATATAATTATTCTTTTCATGAGGGTAAATTGAAGCATGCCAAACTCAATTAGATTTACTTTGATCACTAAACAAATTAATCATAGATACATGTTTTCATGAGGGTAAATTGTTTGTTCTCATGATGGTAAATTGAAGCATGCCAAACTAAGTTAGATGTACTTTGATCACTAAACAAATTAATTATAGATACATGTTTTCATTCAACAGTTTCATGATGAGAGGAATAACGTTGTTAAGACGCTGCAAGATAATAGAGATTCACGCAAAGAAAATATTTGTGATGTTTTGAAGCTTAGCGGTAGAGCCTGTAACACATTTTATAAATAATTGTGTCTGGCTTTTGGACATTTGTTTTTTGGGTTGTGGTCTACCCTACGTTGTGACATGTCAAACAGTTTTTGAGCTTGCTAAATCTGAACATTGAATGTATTTATTGTGCCTCTGATATCCATAAATCAATCATATTGTTTGTATATTAAACATGTTTTCATTGATTACAAAAATATTTTTTGATTGCCATTTCTGACTTATATCATGCACATATCTAAAATAATTTTGACATGCATGGTGTCTCTTCTATTCTACTTCCTTTTAAAGTAAGAAGACTTTTTGCAGTAAAATGTTTTGAGAGTAAACCTCTGAAAATGCATTTTGGTAATAATGGTCCAAGGGATTAGTCTAATATGATTGGGCATGAACAGTTTCTCCTGGCATTGTCTTGAACAATCTATGCTCTGCTACCATTTAATCAGCTGTTTCTCAGATATGAAGGTTGAATAATGGCCGAAAGGCCAAATTTTCATTATTCGATGCAGAATTGTTTAACTTAAATACATGTTTAATAAGTCTATCATAACATTGTAGCAGGCATATATATGAATAATCTGGCCTAGTAAATATTTTAATCCTCCTCTGCTTGGTTTGATATTTTTCAGTTCACAAATTCCTCCGTTGAATTGGTGGAGGGAGAGCTTTGTACAGATGGGCTTCCAGGTCAATGGAGTTCTGCAGACAAGACTCCCTTGGAACACTTAGATATTTCTCATGTTGATGACTATGGGGTGTCACCATATGAGTTAGATAAGCGTATACGTGA
>CM076571.1:704657077-704835586 GCA_034641835.2 Pinus albicaulis | reverse complement strand
GTAACCCAGCTTCACATTTTCACCTTTAATAGTCAAAGTTTTTAACCTCTAACGAAATTTGGCATGAGTATTTTATAAGTCTTCCAGCAATGCAATCTTGTTTGATAATGGCAATGCTTCACAATATGTTGGCACGAGTATTTTATAAGTCTTCTGGCAATGCAATCTTGTTTGATAATGGAAGTGCTTCACAATAGTCCATTTTTTAGGACAATTTCTAGTCTACATGCAAGTAATTTCTACTCTTTCATCTTCATAATCCAACTTAATAGTCATTAATTTTGATTTTATTTGAGCATTTGATTGACAAGTGTGTGAAGCCCTTTCTCGATTTGCTCTTGAAATAAACAATCCAGGATCTGGAATGTTGGAAAAACTTAGAAATCTACAAAGTTTTGATGCCATGTCTGACCTTATTAGTCCCTGCCTGGACTATAGTTGTGTTTTATAGAACATTGATTACTTATTAATCTAAATATTTATTATCTGGAAAGTTGGAAAAACTAATAAATCTACAAATTTTTGATGCCATGTGTGACATTATTAGTCTTTTCTTGGACTATAGCTGGGTTCTATAGAACATTGATCACTTATTAATCTAAATATTGACTTTTAAAATTACATAGCTATTGCTGTTTTAATTTATGCTGATAATATATTTCAATTATATAATAAAAATAAAATTATTTATTTTAAATATGATTCAGTAGTAAGGTTTGAGGTTTTATTTCCAAACTTTAATACACAATTTTGGATAAATGAACTTTTATAAACAACTTTCCTCATATTCACCTAGCCTGATCCACAAAAGTTGGCACAACGTTATTTTAACCAAAGTCTGGTTGTGGCAAAGTCTGGTATCCATAGTTTTCTAATGCAAAGTTTTATCTATATCCAAAGGCTCTTATCCAAAGTTTTCTAGGGAATTTTTTTTTCTAAATCCAAACGTTTTAAGAACTGCATACATCCAAAGTTATTGCATCCATTATCCTTCCAAGGCCCTTTCCACATGTCCTTCTGCATGCAACATTAGTATTGTAAGCTCTAGTATTGTAAATTTCATCTGCTAGGCTTTTCTATGTGATTCTTCGTCTTCTGCTTGGGGTATCTCTGGTGAAATTGTCCATGCAGTAGGAGGGTTGAGGGCAGGGCTCGACTCGGTTCGACAATATTTATCTCAGGGTTTTCTTTTGTTTCTTTGTGCTTTTTGACTTGAGCTTACAGTAGAAAAATCTGGAATTCTCTGTGATTCTTCTTCTTCTTCTTCTCGGGGTCTCTCTAGTGAATCATTTGCACAGGAGGACAGTTGAGGGCAGGGTTCTGTTGGGTTCGACAGTAGTTATCTCAGGGTTTTTTTTCATGCCTTCAGACTTAGGCTTACATTAGCAACATCTGGAAAATGGCATCGCGGGAGAGCTAAAAAATGCAAGAGGAGGGGAGTGGGAGACAAGTGGTGGAAGGGCCCATTCACTGCTTGAATAATTTGGGCTTCTTCGGGAGTGCGACCATCATGAACTTGTTCTTCAAGTACTACAGAGAGATTAATGCGAAACCACCTTACTTTTCTTCTCACTTGAAACCCCAACAACCTGCACTTGAGCTACTGAATACGAAGCACCCATCGATTCCGCTTCTTGCGGTGTTGGTCCCCTCAAGTAGTGACACCCTAATGGTGGAAGTAGCAGTAGCAGTGGAGACGGACATGGGCACCACCCCATCCAACTCGATATAACAGGAGATGGAGAAACACAAGAGGACGAGGAGGAACAACCGAGGAAGAGAAAGAAGAGGTGTTTTGCGTGCAATAAGCAGGTGGGGCGGTCGGGCTTTAAGTGCCGTTGTGGTGACATTTTATGCACTCAACACATGTACTTTGATATGCATGAATTCTCTTTTAACTACAAGACCATCGATCACCTTGCCATTCTCAAGGCCGATCCTATCATGAAAACCCCTAAAATCGATAATATTTGAGACGTTCCTAAATCCATTCCTTTCTTTCTTATTATGCTACTAATATAAGGAGAATCCTTGGTGGTCGTAGCAACTACAATGCATATATATATATATATATATATATATATATATATATATATATATATTCAAAGGTGCTTTGTTCTTGAGCATAGTGTATTTACAGATGATCAAGCACAGAATAGTGGAAGGTTGTTTCATTAGTAAACATATAAAAAAATTATTCTCATTTTATGTTTAGATATATCTTAAAAATGTAAACATTTTGATTGGTGGGAATGTATTATCATTTTTGGTAATGTGGTATTGAAAAGTTATGGTATTGGCCCATTGTATTATAAGAAAGGCTATTATAAGTTAATAGCATCCATGGTAAAGTGGGAGTGAATATCCATGGTTAATAATCTTGTTATATTGTAAGCTTATTGTAAATATTTTTTTTTCCTTATAGGTTTGGCTAGTGAGACATATTCGGGGAATTGAACTTCCAAACAATTTGATACACAAGGACTAGCCAACATGTTTTTTATCAATTGTGTTACCATAGGTGAACATGTGTTTATTGTAAATATTGAGTTTTTATGAACTTATTAATTAAATTTAAATATGGTTACGAAATCATTATTTTAATTTATATTGTAAAATAAATCTTAATTTATTTGTACTATTTATATGCCATATATTTTAATGTGATACATTTATTATGAATTTTTTTATTCAAAAATTGTACATAATTTTATTAACAAAAATAAAATTACAATATATAAAAATAAAATTTATTTTTATTTTTATTATTAATGGAGTCAACATTTAAATGTTTACACTCATTTACGTATTAAATTCAACGCTTCCTCCAAACATTGATTTATATTACTTACAACGAGAGTAGAAGGAATGAGCATAAATGGAAATATTTATATATCGAGATCTTTTACAGAGAGCAAAGGGAAATAATAGAAAACTCCATGATGTGAAATTACCATTCCTCAATGGCTTTTCCAAGTGAGTCAGACGAAGTTTTTTTTAGTGAGTATTAATCTGGTACTAAGTTTAGGAACGAAGATATGAACCACATTTATTTGTTGAGCTTAGAGTTTTATTTTACAATTCGGTATGAGGAAAAAATTAAATAATTATATAAATTAAAAATTAAAAATATAATAATTTAACAATTAATAATGTTCGTTGATATTTCAATTTCAATTTTCAAGTAATAAATAAAATATTTTGGTATCATTCATATATATATATATTTATGTCTGGGTAGGTTAATGTTTATCTTTGTAAAATATTTTGATGTTGGAAAGAGAAAAATAATTAAAAATAAAATAATGTAATTACTTAATTGTAACTCATTCAATTTTCAACATAAAATATTAAAAACCATAAAATATTCAAAAATACAATTTAAATAATGAAAAATTACCATTATATGTCTATTTTAATAACTTATTTACCAAGCACTAAATGAAATTAAAACTATTGACATGTAATTTTTTTTTGAAATTTTGTATTCTAAAAAAAAAGTTGACATAGAATGAGATTTAAATAATGAAAAATCACCACTATAGATCTATCTTAATCATGTATTTACTGACCACTAAATGGAATTAAATATGCTGAAATGTAAAACTTTTTTCAAATTTTGTATTCTAAAAAGAGTTTTGCATATAATGAGATTTGGTCAATATGGATCTATGTTGGTTATAACTTATAACAAAGAATTAAGGTAGATAATCTTATTATGGACAAAAATGTCATAGCCTACAATTCAAAACAGAGGGGTGGAAGACAATAGACCATGTGCACCATACTAGCTCGACAAATAATTAGAAATAATTCTTACTTGTAAGCTAGTCTTACTTATATCTATGAGGTGTAAACTACTTGATTTGGTTGATTTGAGTGAGTTCAATTTTTATGGAAAAGGTTGAAGATATAAGTTATTTTTTGGAGAATTAAACTATCCCAAAAACGTCCAAACTCAATCTCAATCTAGTTTAGCACAATCTTGATTACAACATTTCACTAGTGAGTAGATTTGTTTCTAATAAAGAAACTAACCCCAATCTAAACTCAATCTAAACTCAATTGTAATTACCAAAAGAAAATACCACTTTTTTATGAAAGATTTTAGGAACAAAATGAACCAATAAAGTAGTGGACAAATTTACATAATAGGTAGGTAGAAATGCTAGACTCTTCTGGGAGAGAGGCTTTCTCAAGGTGAGAACTTCAAAACAGACTCACCCATCAAATTTGATGGTTTTCACAACTTCACAATTTCAACAAAAATATCTTCAATGTTTTGCAAATTTTTAAACTATATTTAATAGACAAATTACCTTATAAAACACCATTTGCCCATCAAATTTCATTCCTACCGGCAACCAACAAATCTCCGAAGTCGTCGTAATCCCGTGAATCTCGATACAAGGTATGGTTAGTTCGTGGTTGATGCCCGCCAGTCGTGGCTCGTTTTCTTTTTCGGAATCTTCTCTGCAAACATTGAGTGGAGTTTTGTAGGCAGGTACAAGTCGGCTGCTCTCGAATGATTGAATTTCCCTGCCAACATCTCTCACATCATATTTTTAGTGGAAGGCAATGATTCGTGTAGTTGGTAGGTAGTTTTATGAATTTGTTTCAATTTAAAGGTATGGTCAGTGTGTAAGGGGTGCTATATTTTAATTTTATGTGTGTAAGGGGTTGTATATTTTAATTTTATGTGATGGGTGATATAATTGTAGGTAAAGTTGTGAAATTTTTTTAATTAACATATTTTTTTAATTATATATAAATGAATTTGGAAATTTTGATTTTTTTTTTTTTTTTTTAAAAAGCATTTTATTGTGTAGTTTATGTAACTCAAATGTGATTTAATTCTAAAATTTTAAATAAAATTAAATAATTTTATTAATTTTAAACTATACCATTTAAAGTGTTTTGTTTTCCAAATTTATTTATTTGACAAATTTTAAATGAAATTTAAATTTAAACTACTATATTTTTAAATTTTTAAAAATCTAATATACAATTTATATTACAAAATGTGCAACCTACAAAACCTGATCTTAGAATTTGAGAATGTGGAGCCCTACAATTATGTTTGCACTCAATCTCAGGCAGTTTTTTACGTTCTCGATTAACATGTAAGAAAATCATACGAACGGTGAGAATCATGAAAACCCTCCTTCGAGAATCCTGGAAACCCTCCCTCCTCCTTGGCATGTGATTTATGATTAAAGTGCACGCAAGGGAATTATAAAATGTTGCGAGAGAAATATTTAATTTTTATTAGTAGTGGACAAGATGATTTCAATAGAATAGCAGTGGAGAAGATGATTTCAAGGTGGTGAGAGCTCTGGACAAAATGATTTCGACATGAAAGGGAAGGATGAGAGTTCGGACAAGGTGGTGAGAGCTTCCGACAAAATGATTTGGAAATGATGTTTATGATGTTGATGGGGACTTGATGTTTGAGACATAAAATAAGGCTAAGGAGCCTTATGTTTTTTAATCTAATGATTTATGTGTGATTTTAGGTTTCAATATAGATGAAGAAAAACCCTTTGATGTGGTCATGAAGATAGAAGAAACTTGAGTAGAATAAAATTTGATTTTTTTTCAAGAAAATATGAAGACAAATATTTAAATGCAATTCCCGTGAAGGGTAATGAAGAATCACAACCAAAAGCATAGATGTTTTTTATTTACAAAGTTGATTATGTGTACGCAGGTGAAGTACAAATTGAGGATGGGAAAATTCTAAATTTTTTTAGAAAGAAGGATGCAATGAATTAAAAAGTTGGAGAATTTACCAATAACCTAGAAACACAGTTTAATTAAGAGAGTGAAATGAGACAAAGAGTTCAGGAAACAACTCTAAAAGTAAATGAAGGCAACAGAAAATGTGAAGGTACATTAGTTTGGTTGTATACTCCTATTTGGATTGTTCTTGTAGTTGAAATAGTTCTACTTGAAATAGAGAATATAAGAATGATGAAAAGTGGAAAGGTAGAGATGGTTATATTTCATGATTGTTAGCAATAAGAAGATAAAGTATGGAATCATAGTGAAGTTCCAGAAGTATATGTAGAAGGACAATGACATGATGAGAAAAAGTATCAACAACAATGCAAAGTATGGGATCTCGGAGGATTTGAAAATTGACGACACATGATTAAGAGGTCATGATTTTCTTATATCTTAGGAGTTTGATGTAGGAGCATTAGATGTTCCAAGTCATTAATTCATCGATGATAAAAATATTCGAAAAGAGGTCTTGATTTTTTAGAAGAATTTATATTCTTCTATGTAAATAAATTGTATTTTCCAAGTTGGCATATTTTATGAGTTTTAGAACTAGATGATTCATAGTTTTAGAATTTATCCACAAGGCAAAAAAAAATATACCTTTCAAAGCATGAGATATTCTAGGGATATATTGAGTGACTTTAGAATTTATAAAAATATGATTTATGAAGTGATTTATGGGTGCTTTATGTAGTGCTTTTAGGATTTAGAAAATTTGTTGCATTTCTTAATTCTACTTGTTGTAAGCCTACGAGAAATGAGAGAATGGCCAAATGAAATTAGAATCATACCATATAGAGGAAGATATATTCTTAGTAGAACTGAATGTACATGATTGAATGAATAAAATATAATTTCATGTTATTTGATATTTTCTTTCGGTATATTTAATTCACAAATGCTAGTTTGTGCGTGGGAATTCGTGGAAAATTAATGAAATATAGAGAGTTTATTAATGAAAGCATTGGATTGATGAAATAAACATTTATATACAAGTGAACCCCTATTTTGAAATTTGATATCTAAATATGTTGTTTAATTTGGAATCACTAATCTATAATTAGTTACTTACTAAAGCACATTATATGAATTATCTATGTTGTGCATGTTAAATTCCGGTCAATTGATTGTCAATTTCATTGTTAAACAATCATGAAGATTCAATGTTTGAATGAAGGAATAATATAGTTTTCAAAGGTGAAATGGGTATAACGTTTTGGCCCTAATTGAACTGTAGATATATGGGAATGAATTCAGAGAAAAAGTGTTTTTTCCTGCATTAGAGGGAGAGAGGAGGTAAGAAAGGAAGAGAGAGAGAAAGAGAGGAGAGGGAGGGAGAGAGATAAAGGGAGACACGGAGATATAAGGGGGAGAAATGGGGCGAGAGAGAGAGAGAGAGAGAGAGAGAGAGAGAGGTAAAAAGACATGGAGTTGGATAGGAAGATACAATAAGGGAAGAATAAATACAAAGAGAGAGAAAGGTGGAGAGAGAGAGAGATATGGTGCAACATGGGATATATGGAGAGAGAGAGAGAGAGGGAGAGAGGAGAGTGGGAGGGAAGAGATAGAGAAAGAGAGGGAGAGAAGGGAAAGAGAGAGAGAGAGAAATAAGGGGAAGAGAGAAATATATTAGGAGAGGAATAGAGAGTGAGAGAGATAGATAGATAAATATGGAGATGAAGTGTGTATGTTTGGGGGTGAGATAGAGAGACAAAGAAGGAGAGATAGAGGGGGATAGTGATATATATGGAATTGTAAGATATGGAAAAGAGAGATGGAGGGAGTAGGAGGGAGGGAGAGATAGATAAATATGGAGAGAAAGAGTTTGTGTGTTTGGGGGGTGAGATAGATAGAAAAATAATGAGAGATGAAGGGAAATATATATATATATATACTTATTATTTCATTTTTTCCATCATTCAACATTGTTAGTCACTTTGCATACAAATAACGTAATCTAAAACAATTACCATTGAAACTTACTTGCGATTTAACACTCCATAAGTGACAATGATTGACTTTGGATAAAACACTATTAAAATTGGAGAGTAAGAGATACAAGGTATGGCATTTAACAAAAAATTTTGAGTTAAATATTTTGAATGATCTAAAATTTCAATTACCCATTTCATATGATTGATATGAAAATATGGCAAAACTAATAGGTCTGAAAATAAGAACAATAGAATAAAATAGTTTCAGATTGATCACAATGAAGACTATTTGTAATGCATTAAATTATTATTATTCACATTTTCTATCATTCAAAACTCTTATATTTTCACTTTGCGTTCAAAAATTTTAGTTCATCATTTTTCATATTTCAATTTATTGACATTATTTATCACATCAAAGAACTAGGGTAACTGAGAAAATTTAAAATTAAAATAACCAGATTAAGCTTAGACATATTTAGCACAATTAAAATGATATGAATTAGTAGATGTTCAACAAATTTTGTGTGACTGCACACGACTGAAACCAACCTAGATCGATCTTAACCATGGATCTATCAAGTGCTAAGAGGGATTAAATCTCTCGAGGTGCAAACCTTTCCTCAAGTTTTGCACTAAAAAAAGAGGTTTTCACCTCGAGATCTTCTATCCCTCTCGACACTTGATATATTCAAGGTTAACATCGATCTAGGCTGGAAAAATTTAAAATATAAATGATACAAATTCAAAGAATACATTTAATATTAATTTCAGTTCATCATTGTAATATAGTTTGATTTTTATTTAAATATTGTAAATGGTTATAAAAGTAAATTAATTCTTAATGGAGATTAAGTGGTTCAATGCTTATTATAATCATTATCTAATAATAACTTAATACATAAAATCTTGACATATATGTATTTTCGGGGGGTGACTGAGATGGGTTGGACAACGATTCACCTAGAAACTACTTGTTTCTTAAACAAGTACGTTGACACCTGGTAGAATTGGACCCCACCTTCCTATTACTCTCTTTATCTAATCATAGTTCTCTATGAACGAGAGGACAATTTGATGCTGATTTTTCCTATGCACATGAAGTGTGTGTGATCTGTACTTATGCAGGAATGCAATAAATACAGAAATACACATAAACGCAAAGATGCAATAGGAATAAGACTTCATTTCATTAATATCACATAACTGAAATATTCTTACAGATAGAATGGAAATAAGCTAGCTAGGGCGCTCACAGCTTATCTCTACGAAGAGATGTGGTGGCTATAAGCCTTTGAAATATATTAAAATGAGGCTCAAAGGCATATTTATTATTTAGAAACAATGGAAAACCATAAAAATAAAAAAACCTAACCGTAGGAGATGAAGCACCAAAATATGGGCCCAGTTGGGGTAAATTGGTACATCAATTTCTCACGGTCGTAACTTTGGCATACTATATTTATTTGATGCACATGATACCTCATTAGAAATATCTATCTGAGGACTACAACTACTCACAACAAATGTTGAGTCTTTGACTCACATTCTTCAAAAGAAATATTTCCCAAAAAAATGTCGTTTAGGGCCTCAAAACAGTTCCAGAATTTTAGGACCTAAAAAACTGCTAAAAATAGTAAATTGTGCTACAATTAAGGAAAATGAAAAAATAAAAGAAACAATGGTGGGGCTCCAAGTGGAATAGGCGGGTGGGCACCAATATACACTTGGATCAGTGCCATAGGAAATTATCTAATTTGTCTCTTTCCTATCATCTTTCTATATGTATCTCTTTGCACACAACATCAATCGCAGACCATATGACAACAATTTGAAATGGGATTAAGGGGTAAAATAGTTCCTAAACCCACATTTTGGGTCCAAAATATTGATTTTGGGTAAATCACCCAACAAACTCTTTTTTTTCAAATTGTTCTCTTTTAGAAATACCTTTCGAGCTACCCAAAATCTAACATATATAAAGTATGAAGATCCAATGTTTGTGTCTTGTATCTAGAAAAAATAAACCATAAGCTTCCACAAATGAGTTTTCCTAATCTATTTTGAGGAAAAAAAGTGATTTGATCTGGTCATAGTTGATTATTTAATCAAGTCTCCAAAGAATTGGAAAAATATCTCCAATGAAGAAGTGAAACATAATGAATGTGTTGATCCAGTCTCTTGGTTGATTGATCTAGTTCACAATTCTCACTATTTCATTTGTCGATAATTAACTGATATAGTAATAAATAAAAAATATGTAGTGGCAAGAAATTAATTGTTGATTTGGTCGAATTGTGGCTTTAAAATATGAATGTTGTGGTCTTTATCATGGTTAGACATAGAGAAATTTTATATGAAAATTGTAAACCCCTATGCATTGGTGCATAATTATTTTGCGCATGGAGAGTGTGGTTGGGATTGATAGCCTATATAGTCAATTGTTCACTCCCATAATTTCTAGATGTTAGATAGTGTGATTAAAAAATTATGCGTTGGGTATCCTCAAAGAATGTGTTGAGTATGTAAATAATTGGTTGGTTTGATCATGTGTGTTTAGAGTTGTTCATTTTTTTTCATGTAGTTCAAAGAGAATGATAAAGTTTCTTTAATGGAATGCGATTTGGGGGGAGGTTGATTTCATGGACCATTCGTGTGTTTTAGAATTTGGTCATAGCTATGTGATTTGATGTATAGATGAAATAATGAGAGTGGATATGATGTCGACCTAGTATGAAAATATATGAAATGTGGTCTAAAGTGTTTTGAGCAGCAATTTGTGGGCCTAGCTTAAAAATATATGAAAGTTGGTCCACAAGGGTTTGAAGGTTGAGTCCTTTAGGGAAAGTGGTGGTGTCCTGATTAGAGAGTAATTCAAGTTGTGTCCTGAGAAACTATTTCAGGGTGAGTGCCTCTAACAAATGGGTTTCTGCATATAGTTGCAGAAGTAGTTTCTTCCATCAGGTGGTGGTGTGGAGTGAGTGGGTGATCGCATATCACAAGTCAGTTCTTTCACATTTCTAGGTGATAATGGATGACGTAAACTAAGATTTAATCATAATAATACTAAGAATAAAAAGTGTATGGTGATTTTTCTTCCATAATGGTTTCCACCTAATGTTTGGTGTCGTTATGTGTTTTATGGTGTTTTCTCTCATGGTGCAATTGTGTATATGCTATTTCCTACTCATATGATGTACATTTCATGTGTTAAATATTGTTGATATATTATGTTGTTTGTTAATTAATTTTTTATTCAAAAAAATGTTGAAAGAAAAGGTAACAAGTGGCTAATATGATGCATACTTCACAAAACTAATTCAAGCCCCCCCCCCCCCCCACTCTTAGTATTGTCAAGCTCCCAATAATTATCATGAGAGAGGGTGTCTTCAAGTGCATATTGAGTGTTGGAAGGCATATCTGGTAAAAAAAAATTCCTGATGGATCATCACGGTATGTATCTACTGAGTGCTGAAAGCTATCAATTATGGATTGAAAATGTTAAATATTAATTGTTATATAGTGGATCTAATGTTTGGAATATAGTTTATGAAGGACATGGAAAATATCCCCTCTCAACAAAAGTGTAGCAACTGGATGCTCAAGCGAAATGCATGATATTTGGCACTCTCCATAATGAAAATATCAAGAAGGTAATGGATCTAAAATCTACAAAGGAAATATGGGACAAATTGTAGATACTATATGGAGGATAAAATAGTGGCAACAATGGAAAGTTGGAGAAGAAGAAAAGAAAGAAGAAAATAAGGGATATGAGAAGATAGATTCCCAGTCTAATGAGAACCATCCCCATAGTGCGAGTTCATTATATCATCAAGAGAAGAAATATGAAGATGAAGGCATACGAGAACTAGGTGTGATGCATTATAATGGATCAGAAGGTGAGCCACCCATCTACTGGGATGATGGTGAGTTATTTTTTAGCTATGAATTAGATAGTTTTTATGGTATCCATTTATATTTTAATAGTCAAGATGATGATGTTTGTGAAAGAGTAGTGGGTGTTAAAGCTAAAATTGGGTCAACCATGTTTGTAATAGATAAGATAAATACTTAATTAAAGAGTCTAATATCTATGTGTAGATATCAAAAAAAATTTATGTAGTTTTTTTATGAGAAGGAGAATAAGCTCAAGGAGGAAGTCATTGGCTTGAAGGCCCAATTAAAAGAGGAAAAAATAGTTGAATATTCCTTAAGAAACCAAATAAAATATAGAGAGGGATCAATTGAAAAAATAGAAGTTGAAAAGGTCTCATTGAGAAAATAACTAGAAAAAAGACAATCTTATGAGGTTGGATAAGAGAAAAACTATATTGGACAACATAATTAGTAGTTAAATTTTTCCACCCACACATGCAAAGAATAATGTGACACTTTAGAATCATGTAGTAGATAATGGTAATAATATGAGCCACAAACGAGGAAGGTAGCAATAGATCCAGGAACCGAGAAATTTACCAAGAGGAGCACCTATGACTAGAAGACCATTCACTTCAAGAGAAGAGTATGGAATATTTCAAAGGATAAATAACAACCCCTTTTCTCCTTTGATGAATGAGGTTGAATGTTACATCTTTCATAATTATGGACATGTTGCAGCCAACTCTAGAAGAGAATTCTTCAAATCTTATCAGAAAATCATGCAATAATTTTGGTAGCAAAGGATATCAACAAAATTTAGGTATACAAATGCATTTCATAGTAATGTTTTTCTCATGTAATATATTTGGCCATAGGGAAGATGATTGCATATATAAAGCATGGAGTAGAGGTGTGATGATTGGAAGGAAAATATTTGACACTAACAACATAAGATATGATCATCTTTCCTTATATCTTAGTCATGTGAGTTTATATACGTGTGACAATATAGTTACATGGATAGAGATTGTATTCTATCAAGGATCTCAAATAAAATAATGTAAAAGGATTAGTTTACCCAAAGTATTCCTAGTAAAAAACTAGAGGAGAATGTGTGTACCAATAAGAAACCTAACATAGTGTGGAAGAAGAAAGAGGAGAAACAAGTGATGTTTGGTATCACTCTTTGCACACTCGAAGAAGATGAAAAATGGTGCATAGATAGTTGATGTTCTCATCATATGTTAGGATACAAGAGTATATTCCTATATATAAATAAAACCTAGGATGTCCATGTTATTCTTGGAGATAATGCACCAAAAAAAGTGTTGGGAGAAGGCAATTCCAACCTTGGCGATAAGAAGGCAAATGTATTTGATTTGTTGTTGGTTGAAGGACTAAAGAATAATATCCTAAGCGTGAGTAAAATGGTTGATGGAGGCATGGAAGTTATCTTTAGCTCCAAATGTTGCAACCTCCTTGAAGAAGGGTCCAAGATATTGATTGGTAAAGGAATTAGAACCCCATATAATATGTACATATTGAAGGGAAGAGTAAGTAAAAGTAATAGATTGAAGGAAATATCTTCCTCTTTAGATTCAGAGTAAGAAGATCTATATCCCACTGCAATCCATTATTCTCATATTTAATTAGAAAATATTGAAGAAGAATATAGTGAGACCTACATGGTCTCAAGAAGAGCATATGGAAGCAACATGGAAGAATGAACAAGGCACAAAGATGAGTTGCAATAAAAAAATAATGTGACCAAGAGTGTAAATGTGAGATCATGTCTATAGGATCAACAAGAATAATGGAAGGTACATGAGCACAGGGGGAGTTGTTAAATCAACCATTTATGTTCATCCTTATAATTTGACAGGTTGGTTGTGTAATCCTTGTTTCAATCATGCATAGTAGAGAGAGAGTCATTTTTTTTAGGCATGCATAGTAGTGATTCATATGAATCAACACTGTATGCACTAGCTCTGTGTCTCCATTATTAAGCCATGTACTATCATTATTAATTGTTTTTTCACGATATGTTATGGATTCATTGGTCCTATTCTTCATGTCTCATGCATGTGGAAAAATGCATAGGTAGTAGAAAAATTAATTGGAAAACAAGATGAAGAGTTTATTGCATATCCAGCAAATGTTTAGGGGGAACATGAGTGAATTTCCATCATTGTTGGCATCGCTGAATTGATGTTAAATTATTGTAGGATCTACAATAATTTACAAAAGACTTGGTTTCTAATGCTTATTTTTCATAATGTGTTGTATTTGAATACACCATAAAAAAATAATTCATGTCATCATGTTGTCCAGGGAGAGATTTGGTCACCCTTTCCATTGCTGTGAAAAGGGGAGAATCAGACTAGCCACTCATGGAGAATCAGATCAAAGAACCAGTATAGAATGAAGGAAAATAAATAATATTAGTTGGTGATGTGGTTGTGGTGTTTCTATCAATGCCAAAGGGATATATTGATCATATCTTGGTGTTGGCATTGATGTCAACTTCGAAGTCAACCTTGTATTGACATTGATTTTAATTTCATAGGTGGCATGCATGGTACTGATGTATCTTGGTGCTTAGCATGGTGCTCAAAGGTGTTGAATATGATGTGATGTATGTGGTTGCAATGCTGGGTTGAATACTTTAAGTTTCCCATAAAATATCCAGCGAACGAAGATTAGAGGGGTAAATCATCATTTGCAAAATTGAAAAACTATATTTTCAGTGTCAAAACCATGTTCACAATCTAGATAAGGTATGAAGATCGAGCGTTCGCATCATATATATGGAAAAAATAAACCATGAGCTTATACCAATGAAGTTTTACATGGTTGTTGGCATTGATGTATGTTGTAGTGTTGCATATGTGTGGTTGGTTTTCATTGATGTCAATATGGTTGTTTGTGGTTGTAGGTGGTTTTTGTATGTGGCTGAGGGTGGTTTGTGTATGGTAGACATGGTCCTTGGCATGGACTAGCTTGGTCTCCTTCCCATGACGGTGATCTCATTGATGAGGCTGCATACAAATATTGGTCGCTGCTACACAAGTTGGATTTGAGGAGCCTTGTTGATTAGGTCTCCATGTCCCTGTTAGATCTACATGTTTATGATGTTATACTTTGGGATTGTAGAGGACGTACATGTGTTTATGGATGCTTGATATGGGTGAGAAAATGTTGGAGGATGTCTGACAGGTTCTACAGTTTCACATTGATGGCAGAGTGTTTGTGAATTAGTTCGATGGTTCAAGTGCTAATTTGGTTATTGGTTGGCATCCTAGTAAACCTATTTTGAATTGGGATGATGTTGGTGATATTGTAGTGACATGGAGAGGTGTTACATAGGTGTCAGAGATTTGAAGAGGACCTATAGAGGCTTGTCAAGATCTACAATAAGTTTTAGTAGTTTCTAAGTTGCCTTAACTGAGTTTTGACCATCGTTAGCCACAATCTCATGGATCCAAGCCTCTGGGAGTTGTTGAAGGACTCTAGTCGCATGGATCCAATCCTATTGGAGTGGTGGAATATTATAGTCACATGGAGGCTAAGTTATGGGAGCGAATTGGGTGTTTTCAAGAGGTTTGCTCCCCATTCCTCTCATTCATCAACTAATTTTGGTGTTGTGGAGATGTTCTTATTTGGAAATTGTTAGTCTCCTATACCAATAGGTGTCATTTTTCATGATTGTCTTGATTGAACTATGGAATATGTTCAAACCTTTTTCTTGAGCAAAGGTGTTCCATATTCTTGAAAAACCAAAAAAATCAAAAAAATTTAAAAATGTAAAGAGGGTATACCCTAAAAGAAAAATCAAAGGGTAAGAAAAATAAAATGGTCAAAAAAGTGAAAGAAATGAACCCCAAACAAAAAATAGACCAAGGAAAGTGTGCAAATCCAAATGCCACTACTGTTTCATTTTTGCTAATAAGTAATTGTGTGCAGCTTGTCAAACTTTTGCCACAATTTATGAAGAGTCAAACTGTTTAAACTTGACTTATTCATTTTTCAATTTCATGTTGTAGAATAGAGAATAAATATCTGACCAAACAGTTTAATCTTGGCAGATAAGTAGATAGGTAGAGTTAATAAAAGGTGCTCAACAGTTTAATCTGAGCCCTTGGATGCAATAAGTGTAGAATTGGATAGATTTGTCATGTAAAAGAAAAAGAAGATTGATAAGGGTTTGCAAGTCCAAATGCACCCTAATAAAGAAGAAAAAATGGTAGTGTAAAGTAGATAGGGTAGGTAGATGGTGTTGCAAAGTTTTATATGATGAATGATGGTGCTAAATATGTTTGATCTTTTACCTTCATCAAAAGTATTGAAGCAAAAAATACACTGAAGAAATCACAGCAAGCAAAGTCAAAATCATTAACCTCCCTCATCACTTTCCCCTAAAAGTTTTACTAATTTCCCCCAAAGTACTAAGGTATTTGGAGATCAAAGGGGCTCAAGGCATTTCCTTGACTTTTGGAGGGACCGGACCCTCGGCCTAATGATAAAAAATACCTAAGTACTTGAGATAATTCATCATTATAATCATTCATCTTTAACCTTTTCCTAAGTAAAATCTCATTTTGCTTAGGAAAATTATGCAAAATTCCATAAAAATCCCTCAAAATAACTTATTATTCTAAGTTTAAGTGTTGAAGATGAGATATTGCAATTTACTTCAGAAATTGTCACTTTCTTAGATGAGTAAAGTGTTTTGAGTTCCCTTGTCCCTTTGTCATATTAATGTTTAACTCTAGTTACTAAATCCCTAGTGAAAATGCCTTATCCTAAGTATATAATTCCTTTTAAATTAATATCCCAAAAACCCCTCTATTATGTTTTAACCAAAGTAATTACTTTCCAAATATTCATTAAAAACCCGCTATACAAGCCCTTTGGTTAAATATATCCTTATATCATAGTCCCACCCCTATGGTAATTAAATAATGTTTATTTATTACCATATAATAAAAACATATATGAAAAATAAACTTTAAACATACGATATATATGTTTAACCCAAAATATAAATAAAGCCAAAGTTTTAATTTAAACTAAAACTTTGGAAAAACCTCGTGCCACCGTGGCTCATCCACCTGGCATCCCACCCGACACTTTAAATGAAGACCTGTGCGCAAAATTCATTTACCCCGACCCTTTATAACTATGGGATTAATTAGTTATCAGAACTAATTAATAACCTTTTTCCACCAATAATGTGCCACCCGGGATGATTAATTAAACACTAATTAACTCGGGCCCGCACGATAACTCCCCACCATTTCCCAGTACTTTCCACCGTTGGATCGCCCCTCCGCAGATCGACGCTCCACGTCAATTCCGCCAGCCGTCCCTTGTTAGAGCTTTAATGCGCGGGGGATTGGTGGTATTTGACTAGTCACCCGTCCACGTGTCGATGCTCTAATGGAATCGCTGCCCGCTCATCTAATACCACCTTTGTCCATAAGCGGTGCGGGGCCTAACCGCTTACCGCCCGACCCTCCTGCCCCATGTCAGCCCGTACCAAAGTGACGTCACTCCTCGAAAAACTAAAACCCCTCTTTTTACTTTGGAAATAAAATGAATTTTCGCGTTTTTATGTCATTTTCGTCATTTGAACGCGACTGTGCTTTCCGCTAAAGAATTCGAACTTTCACTAAAATCCACTGTTCCATTCTATTTCGCTCCAGAATTCCGCCAGACCTATGTTCAAGCATCCTCCTGCTACCGCCTGTTACCTGTGAAAAGCCATCTTTCCTCCAAGAACAGGTATTTATCCTATAGCACTTTGAAACTGCAAAAGAAAATCTGTTTTCCTTGTTTTCCACTGGATTAGTGATTAAATTTTATCACTGAGATCATTCTCTAAGATTTAAGACTGTGAATTGTTCCCCTGAAACTGAAATTGTGTTAATTTCCTTAATTTAAATTGAAATTGCACCCGTCATGTGAAGAAAAACCAAAAACCTCCGTTTTGAATCCACAAGAACCAAAATGGAGGCCCCGACAGCTTTGAAAGTAACTCCACTGAATGCCCCTCACCGAGAGTTAGAATATTTACCTTTAGTAGATAAAGATTTCCAGATTAAAGACTTACATTTTGATGAAAATCCCCTTCTGAGTTATTGTCGCTGCAGAGACGAGTACTCGAAGGGGCAAGATCTCACTGGGTTGTGGGAATCCAATCTCCCCAGATATCTCATCCCCTCAGTCATTTCTTTCCCAGAAATCATCCACTATTGCCATTCTAACTATGATCCCACTCAGAGAGCTGTAATATCCCCTGACCAGAGTGTTATTTTCCACATTACTCCCCAGGCTATCAATGCAATGCCACATTTTGAACCAGGTCAAGAACTAGCACCTTTGTCTATAGAAGCACTGATTGAAAAGTCTAATCAATTGACCCCAGAAAAATTGAAGTCCATTTGCCAGAATTTCATGTTGCCTGAACATCAACCTAAGGGACTTCCTCCCTATAGTTTTTATTATTTTACTAAGTTGGGAAGGCTCATCCTAAATATGATATCTTTTGTCTTGGGTTTCAATACCAGTGAATATGTTGATGAGATAACCTTGGTGTTGCTGTCTATTTTTACTCCTGGGCAACCTCCTGAAGTTAAATATGACTTTGCCTCCTTCATAGCCAATAAGATCCATGATCAGTTCATGACGCTAGATGATGAGAAAGTTTTCAAATATTCCTCAGTTATTTATCATCTCATTATCTTCTATCAATCAGAAAAGTTCCCTTTCCCTGTTAAAAAGCTTGATGCCAAGGGAAACCCTAGGTCAGTCATATTTTGGTCTCCCATAATTCATTCTTCCTATAAGTCTCCATATTCCTATACTGAGTTCATAGATCTTTTTGTATATCCTGCAACTACCTTGTTGACAGGAGTCCCTCCTCCAAGGCTCAGTAATGAAATCAAGAATACCTTGCAACTTTCAAGGACTTATAAAGATGGAGATTGGTATTTGTATCAAAACCATTCAGTCATCAAAATCTATGGATGTGAATTACATCCATTCAAGTTGCCAAGATATGTACCCATGAGAATTTTTTCCTTGGAATATTTCAGGCAAATGAATAATTCAGATGTGATCCATTTTTGTAGTGTGAAGAAGAAAGCCCAACTAAGGATCAAAAGTCAATTAGGTCCTTTCATCTGCAACTCTAGGGAGGCCGAGCAAGAAGCAGAAAGAATAATAAAAAACCATTGCAAGTTCCAAAGATGTTTTCGTTGGGTTCCTTATGACCCATTTGGTTTTATCTGTGAAAAGAGAATAAAGAACAAATCATCCCCTTACATACACCACAAGATTCCTGAAATAGAACAATATGCCAATCAAGATGAATGGGTGGCAGAAACACTAATTGAAGAAGAAAGTGAAGAAGAAAAAATGAACAGAATAATGAAAGATCTTGAGAAGAAGTATGACCTAGAATCTTGTGATCAAGTGCAGGTACCTCACATTGGCACTTCTTCAGCAGCAAATCTACAACAGACATTACAGGAAGGCAGTTCACCAGTGGCAGCAGAATCAAAAGGCAAAGGAAAGGAACCTGAAATTCAGGTCATTGAAACTTTAGTCATGGCAGAGAAACCTCAAACTTCCAGAGCACCTGACCAAACACAAGTTTCTCCCACTCAGGTAAAACATCCTGAAGTTTCAGAATTACAAACTCCATCCAACATGGAAATAGGAAAGAAAAGGCAGGTTCTAGACACTACTCCTCCTAAAGAGTCCTCGGGAATACATCAAGCCAAAAAACATAAACCAGATCCACTTCCAGATGTGGAAATCATAGATGAGGTGTTTGATGATGGAAGAGAAGACAGTCAGCTAACTGGTTCTGTTAGTGTGACCCATACAGAGCAGAAAGGAAAAGCTTTGCACAAGCAGTTGAGTACTGAAGTATCCTCCTTTAGGCCACCAAAAACAGATACAGGGGATATAAAAAGAACTTTCATCAATATAAAGGCAAAGAATGATCCATTAAGAATGAAGGTATATGATCAATATTTGAAAATGGCTCCACATAATCAGGAAAGGTTAATGTCAGCATTTGAAATTTCACAAGGAAAAATGATGATGAGCCACTTCAAGTCAAAGGTGCCAAAACCCATGTCAACAACTGATTATATTAGAACAAATTTTGAGGTCCTGGCAAAGGACATTCATCCTTTGGACCAGATAGAGCTGCATAAACAAACTGGGGAAATGGTGTATTCCACTCTTACCAATAAGGCCATGGCAGCCCTAACGCTGCAAGATTATTTAAATAACACAAGTGCCCAATTGCAAATTGAGAAGGCCTCTTCTCAGGCCAAAGATAACAGAATAAAGTCTCTGGAAGACATAATTATCAGCTTGGGTCACAACCCAAAGACATTAAAAGCATTGAGGCATTAATTAAGAAGAAAGATGATGACATAGCTGCACTGAGAAAGCAACTAAAATTTCCAGCCTCAAGGCACCCCCAGACCCAAGACGTTTTGAAGGAGAATTCACAAGAAGAGGTAATGGAGTTGCTCTTAACAGTAACTGAGCAACTAAGTGAAACAGAGAAGCAATTGGAACAATCTTTACAGGAAAAGGAAGCTATCAAGCAGCCATCTACCACAGAAGCTACTACAACCACAGGTACCACAACAGCAAAGCAACAAACAGAGCCAGAGCAGGTAAACACTTCTGGTTTGAGTTCTGATGAGTTAATAAAACAAATGGAAAGTTTACAATTAAGAGTCACAGAACTTCAAACCACAAAGTTACAATTAAAAGATTTGGATCAGAAGTATGATACATCTAAGAAGACAGTTTCCGATAATACCAGGGAAATCAAAAGATTGGACAGATTAGTTAAGGCTTTAGAAAAAGATCTTTCACTAGAAAAGCCTTTGAAGGAAATAAATGAAATTCTTTGGGGTAATATAATTGAGTTAATAAAAAGTATTTGGCCCTCTATTCAAGAAATTTTTGAACAAAATGACCTGATTAAAGTAGCTCAGGAAGAAATAAACAGAACAAGAGATGAACTAAGAGGTAGACCTGAGCAGGCCAATCAACTTATTCAATTTTTGAACACCTGAACAAAACAACAGCTTGCAAGACTAGGAATTGAAGATAGGACCGACACGATTTTGATGATAAAAAAAGTTTTCATCAAAAGAACTTTTATGCAGAATTTAGAAAGGAAGTGTTCAGATATTTTGGAGGATATTAATGCTTTCAGACAAAAATTCCAAGTTTTGTTAGACAGTGGGTTACCCAGTCCAATTCTCTCACAGGACCAAATAATGGAATTAGAAACTTATGTCAAGAAAATAGATATCCATGCTCAAAATACAACTGCTAGTTCTACCAGTTTGACAGAAAGAACGTTGCCAACAGGGAGAAATATTTATGACAGGTTGAAGAACTTATTTCATCTTGAACATGAAATAAAGTATTTGTTTCCTAATGAGCCTACTTTTTACAAACTCACAGAGGCCGATGAGACATTGAGGAAACTTAAAAGGACTATGATACCAGAAGATCAATGGTGGAATAACCTATTCGAAATTCTATGAAAATTATCTTCGGTATGAGAATTTTATCTTTTTACTATTATATGAAAGGTAAAAATAAGCACAGATGAAAGAGTATCAGTTGAACAGGTTAAAGAGTATCCGTAAAGACAAAGAGTATCAAACAAGCAAAGAAATTACTCCAAGGGACAGCACCGAGCCCAATTTCAGCACTTACCTCCAGCACATCAGCAAAATAAGGGAACAGCACATCAGCAGTTACCTATTATTCTATCCACGGGACCATTTGTCTCCTGTTTATTTGTAAATTACTCCTTAGTCACCCTAGATTATTGGCTAGGTTAGTGTGAGATTTTTTCAAGTATTTCTTGTATAAATAAACCCTCAAAGAGAGTATTGAGGGTGGATTCTATTACTTTGCTGTAACATTGAGATTTTCAGAATAAAAACATTTTGGAGAAATTTATTCGTGGCTTACTGGATGACGATTTGAAGCTCAGGACTTTTTGCAGGATTCATGTGTTGGACTGCAGTTCAATAAGTCTTTCTACCCTTTGTCTTAAGTTTTATATCGGTTTATAATATCATTATGTCCATTTTTGAATAATTTACATAAAGGATTGAATCAGAATTTACTTAATTGTACTCTGATTTCAGATGTGATTGTTCTTAATGTTTTCCTCTAAATTGGTTATAAGCATGAATTCTTAAATGCTCTTGCTTTGCTAACTTAAACATTGTTGATTACTATAATAAAGAATTCTTCATTGCTCTTTGTTTGTAGTCATCTCATTTATTTCTTTTGAACATGGTGAAAGATTCTTAGCTGCCTTTCATCCCTTCAAAATCATCCCATCCACTTTAAATTTTAAGGATTGTTCTCTGTCTGGCTATCTTGCCCTGCAAAGCCATCTTGTGTGTAGAATAGAAATCCAGTAAAGCCATCCTTTGAATCCATAGCCCAATGGACTGAAAATCTTCAACTTTGCCCCTAGTTTACGGATTCCACCATTTTTTCAAACAAACTCTTGGATCTATAACTAGCCTAAAACCTTCTAAGAACAAAGATAAATCATAAAGAGAGAGCCCTCTCTGGATGCAGATTGGCTAGATTCTGCATCTGAAGGTTGGTTTGTGGTTACCTCGGGTATACTTTCCTCTTTCACAACTTCAAGGAAAACCTGAGTGATAACAGAAATTTTCAGCATATGGTTGGAAAAATTCCCGGGGCCTTTAGAAACTGATCAAGATTAAAGATATTAAAGGGATAGTGGAGCAAGTCACTTTATTTTTTTCAAGAAGCCTATCTCAACCAAATTTTATGCATGTGAAAAGAGTTGTTTAGTGGTCCATAACCTATATAATTTACTAAGTAACTCAACACAGAAAAATGATAATTATAAGAAGAAAATGAGTCTATTTGGTTGGTTTTTGTGAGAGTGTGAGAGTATGACATTGTGACGAAATTGTGAGAGATTAGAGATTGTTGCAATTACTTGCATTCTATTGCATAGATATTTTAGAGTTGTGTACATAGAATTCATAGGTGAATTGGGCTACAGAATTGAGGATAATTGAGAGTAGAGTGTTGAGATTGTGGTAAGTTGAAGTGAAGAAAAATCAATCTCTGGGAAAATTATTGTTTCAATTTTTATGTGAAAAATGCTAGAACTGTTGGGTTTCTCAAGTTGGGTGAATTGAGAACCCAATCTGAAAAATTTATAAAATTTTCTTCGCATGGAGGAAGTGAAGCCATGGAGGTGTCATTATAGACAATGATTTGGCGAGTTTAGTAGTATGAAGAGTTTTCTCCATACAATAAGAGTTGGATAGTCCAATGGAAGTTTGGCGAATATTGTTGGTCGTGGGTGATTCCATCGGATGGTAGTTCGTAGATCTACGAGAGAAACATAACTATGAATTGATAGATGAAATCATATTGTAGAGAAATCCAAGTATTTCGGCTTATGGGTGTTGGGCAGTGAAAGAGGTACGAAATTACTATGTACTTACTCATTCTTTTACCATATATATACTCCTGTTTGCCTTGGAAAGGTAATTTATCATAAGAATTACAATAGAATTGGAAAGGTTTATGTTTAGTACAAAAAAATGACTAAAGGTTACTTTTTGATTGACAAACAGGAATTCGAAGAGGTGAATAGCTGTACCAAAGGCGGATTTGAGAATAATCTAATCGTTGTTCCATCAGCGTTGAACCATATCCAGCCAAAGGCAAGGAGATCTGAACGAATAGCCCAGAAAAGGTAGGGGATAGCTCGGCCTTGGTCAGAGTAAACAGGATGATGACAAAATGAAGAGGAGCGAATCCCTCGGGATCTTTCGATCTTGAGGGATTGCTGTTCAAACTCATCTTATTTCTTGATTGGTCCATTGAGATTTGATATATAAAGCCATGTCCTTTAGTGACAAAGGGACGGTTGTTGTTGAAGTCACTGAGTTAGTTGAAAGGCTTTACATTTAAACATTTCCTCTGTAATATAATGTTTTATTGACTCTCGGCCTTGAGAGAAACTTATCTGTAATGCTTTATGTTGGTTTAATATAAGACACGCGTTTCATCTACCTTCTATAGTTCTGAATTAGCCCAGCAGTATTTAACTGGCGCTAAGGGCCCGACTCTGGTGGAATCACTTCGTTGTTTGTATTTTAATCCTTGTTTACTGTCATGTGAAGTGTGTTTAATGTTTGTTTCGATTACAGAATTGGTTTATTATCATTAAATCAAATACAGAGTCATTTCTATTTCATCCTTTACAAGAAGCACGTTCGCTGTTCGATTACCTTGTTAATATCATTGTTGTTCTGTATCTGATTCGAGTTGTTGTTCCATTAGTTTATGATTTGTTACAATCGATTGTTGCGTGGTAAGTGACTGTCGACAGGATTGAAGCATAGAAATCTAGTTTGCTTGATTATGTTAGAATCGTAATTGCTGTTCATTTCACGTTGTTGTTCCATTTCTGTTCATTGCTTATTCATAGTCTTTGATTAGCAAACATATGAGTTACAGTTACATGCTATTGTTCCTTTCCAGATTGCATTTATTTTAAGTTTCTTTCATTGAATCTGCTTTCGTTTCAATTTCTTTAAGATCTCCAACTGTAGAGAATAGAGGCTATTGCTTCCAAGTCCCCAGATTGGTCATCTTACATCAATTTCTAAGGGAAAGAGTTACTGCTTCTGGATCCCTTCTCGATGTTTTGCAAGGTTGATGTAGTTTAATCTTTCCATTCATTTCACTGTAATTAGGTTTCTTTAGAAGCATTTGTTACTTTTGCATTTTTTATTCTGTACTACATCTTCACAGCATTGCTCTTAGATCATTGCAGCCTCAAACAGAGTACACTCTTCAAATAAAAATTCGCTCCCGGATTGATGATTAATGTAGGCTAATTAGGTGTTCAAAATATACCTTTTTATGACTCAACATTTTGGCGTTGTTGCCGGGGAGAGTGTATGCCATTTTAAAGGAGTAATGCATAGCTGATTTTCTTCTACTTGCGGAGAATTGGGTATTAAAAATGGAAGGTAAGAACCTGCACACTGGGCAAGAAACACACTTGCTCGCAGCCTGCTTCACAGTAGAAGCAGGTAAGCTTCTTTCTTTAGGTAGGAATGAAGGTTTGTTTCTTTAAATGAATAAACCAACTAAGCGAAACAAAATTCCTCCTAAAATTGAAAAACCTAAGGGACCGGTGACCCTTGGGCGCACAACCTTTATTGACGAAATCCTTAAAAGAACTGAATCTCATCCATCAGTAGGATTTAAAAGAACTACTTCTAGACAGCCAACTAGTTCCCTTCAGGCTACAGAGTCACCATCTGAAGCCTTTGCTGAGATACACAGTAAAACAGAGGGAATTGAGTAGGATTCCCAAGAAATTGAGAATCCTTGCATAAGTTTCCTTCAAGAAGGGAACTCTAGTAATCTTCGAGAAGGAGAAGGGGAAACGGGAGAAACTAGAGATTCAAAATATCCTATTAAAACTGCCCAAACAATAAGCAGCCCAGATAAGGGAAGTGTTGTTCAACTTATTCAGAACCAATGTCTTGAATCACCTCAAACAGTAAGTCAACAGGAAATACTTATTATCCCAGACAAAGGGAGTGCTGTCAAAGCTATTCTTGCCCTTGCTCGTCAACCTAGAAATTCCTTGGAAATCCTAGAAGGATATTGGCATATCTTTGATCAAATGGCTCAGAACCAAAATCAGAATCAGCAGGCACCCCAACAAACCTCTACGCTACAATATCCTATAGTAGATACTGCAGTCAATGCACCCATGAAAGATATCCCCATTCAACATATTCCCACATTTCATGGCTTAACACCAGAGGACCCAGATGTGTTTTTGTTTGAATTTGATGTGCTGTGCAGAGGATATGATCACACCATCGACGCCCAAAAACTAAAACTATTCCCTTCTACATTAAAAGGGGTAGCCTTACGATGGTTTATGGGATTAGGTGGGGGTGTCATAACTGATTGGGATCATATGAAGGCTACATTTTTAAAGAAGTATCAAGATTATTGCAAGTCTCGGGAATTAAAAGATGAAATATTCCAAATGACAGCAAAACCAAATGAAACCTTGGAAGAGTATGTGGAATGGTTCCAATACAACCTTCAGATATCCCCTTATGCATCTTTACCGTTACTTGACAATGTTTTGAAAACCACACTAATTAGGGGAATGAAAGATCAATGGGTTGAAACATTGAATATTATGGGAAAAGGTGATATATGTCAGGAAAGTTATCCTAACATCATTGATTTGTGTATCAGGTGTTCGAGGGGAAATACAAGGTTGAAATCATTAGAACGTGATATAATTACAAGGGAAATTAAGACCTCTAATGAAGGTGTGACTCGTGCAGAGATTGGAAATCTCCTAGAAGACTTTAAGACAGACATACTTGGGACTCTAACAACGCAGTTCGATATTATGCAAGCCAAACAGAAATAGGCAGAAGAAGAGAAAAACTTGGCAATATTCTATCCCAGATGTAGAGAGAAACACAGCCACAAAGAATGCCCGTTGGATGTGATTAAAGTCTACGCCATTTTCACGAAAGATCACCCTACAGAGGGATGCCCTTTGCTTCCTCGCCTAAAAGCAGTTTATAAGGAGGCAGAAGAAGAATCAGAAATGGTATGTCTGCTTAATCAGCACTGACAATGGCAGCCACGACCATCAGGTATGCCAAATGATTCATTTTCTTTTCGGCCTCCTCAGTATAATGCTCAACAATATAGTGGGATGTGGTAGAATCAACCACTTTTCCCTAATTGGTCACAATAGTCATTTCCTCCCACATCTTGGCCAAATCAAACAAACCAAAATAATTGGCCTAGATTTCCTTTCTACCCACCATTTTGGCCTACACAATGGTCCCCCTCTACTTCCCAGAGTCAGGCCTGGCAGTCAAACTGGTAAAAACCTACAAATCAACCAGTCGGATCAATTCCTATCTCTCAACCTACACTACCAGCTCCTAATACAAACCCCCAGACCAACTTAATACCAAAACTCCCATCCCAACCCAACCTAAACCCAAAAAATAGGCCAGTTCAGTCTGTCCAAATAATGGAACCCCCAGAAGTAGAAACTAAACTGAGGGAGTGCAATGATCTTCAATTAAGGTCTAGGTCATAGTGGAAACAGAGAGAAACAATGATGTCCACATTGAAGATCCGTTACCTGTAGAACAAACATTACAAAGTGAGAAGGAACTTCAACAACAAAATCAACAACGAAGTCAACAACAAGTAACAACTTCCTCTCCACCATTCCCAGAACTATTAACTATACCTCGTCCATTAGAACAACCTAATTTTGATCTTGTGGGAGAATTAAAAAAATTATGTATAAAAATCCCTCTCCTCCAAGCTATGCAAGACATTCCTATATATGCAAAAACCATAAAGGAATTATGCATAAAGAAGCCAAAGAGGAGAACAACAACCAATCCTACTGTCCAAATAGTTGGTACCTTATCTGAATTATTATCAGGAATGGAAACACCCATCAAATATGAAGACCCAGGAAATCCTATAGTGACAGTACAGATCAATGGGAAATCATTTCCAAATGCCTTAGTTGATTTGGGAGTAGTAATCAATATTTTGATGACCACCACCTATAAAAAAATTGGCATTACATCACTAGAACCAACAACAACCTTGTTGGAATTGGCTGACTGATCAGTAGTCAAACCAGAGGGTATACTACAAGATGTAATGGTATCTGTAGATTCCTGGGAATACCCTGCTGACTTCCTGGTTATCAATCGAAAGAATTGACTAGATGGACACCCGTTAATCTTAGGTAGACCTCGGTTGGCAACTGCTGATGCTTATATTGGAAGCCGACAAGGCAACATGACAATTACAAGGGGAAATTATGTCAAGAATTTAGCCCTATATCCCCCATCCCAGCCAAGTCTCTCAATAATCAAAATAAGAAAACCACCTGCATCATATCTTATGGAAAATATGAGATCACCTCTAACTATAGAAAAAGCTCTTGATTTTAAAGATCAAATAGAGGATGATATCATTAACAATTTTATCAATAAATCACAAACCAGATCTCATTTTCAATGTCACATGATCAAGGCAGCATTCGATAATAAATAAGAAGAAGATCCTTTCAAAGATATTCCTGATCAAGCAATACCTACTACTTCTATTTACAATAGCAAGGTTGTAGAAATTGAGCCTGGAAAAACTCTAAACATTAATAAAAATCTCACTGCTAAACAAGAAGAGAAATTGGTCCAATTATTATGAAAATACAAAGCAGCCTTTGCATGGGATTACCCCGACATGAAAGGAATTGATCCTCAATTGTGTACTCACCACATTTATATTGACTAAGATGCAAGACCCATTGGCCAACCTCAAAGAAGACTAAATCCTCACCTTAAAGATATTGTGAAAGCTAAATTAAAAAAACTATTGGATATTAATTTCATCTACCCAATATCTAATAGCAAGTGGGTCTCTCCATTGGTGGTGGTACCAAAAAAGAATGGGAAGTGGAGGATATGTGTAGATTACCGTGAACCTAATAAGGAAACATAGAAAGACCACTTTCCCCTTCCTTTCATTGACCAGGTATTAGACACATTAGCAGGGAAGAAATTATTTTCTTTCCTAGATGGCTTCAGTGGGTACAATCAAATACAGATTGCCCCTGAATACCAGGACAAAACTACTTTTACCTATCCATGGGGGACATTTGCTTATCGAGTCCTACCTTTTGGCCTATGCAATGCCCCTGCTACATTCCAAAGGGAAATTCTCAGCATTTTTGCAGACTTAATAAATGAAGGTTTCGAAGTATATATGGATTATCTGACACCCTATGGGGATGACTTTGAGCCTGCATTGGAAAACCTAGAAAAGGTATTGCAAATATGTATTGACACTAGGCTTTTTTTAAGCCACGAAAAGTGTCTTATGATGATGACCGAAGGAGTTATCTTAGGGCATTATATTTCAGCAGCTGGAATTCAATTAGACCCAGCTAAAATTCAAATAATATTGTTAATTCCCACACCCACCACACAAACAAAGGTACATAGCTTTCTTGGATTTTCTGGATACTATAGAAGATTTATAGAACATTATTCTCGAATAGCTGCACCTTTATATGCACTGACTGGAAATGTTGATTTCATTTGGACAGATAAATGTGACAATGCCTTTAATGATCTGAAAAAGCTTGTTTCAATAGCCCCAGTGCTGAGGGGCCCAAATTGGAATTTTTCATTCCAAATTTCATCTGATGCCTCAAACATAGCAATTGGAGTAGTACTTGGGCATGAGGAAGACAAGAAGCCATATGCAATTTACTATATTAGCAAAAATCTATCCCCTACTGAATTAAATTATACTGTGACTGAGAAAGAATTTTTAGCTATAGTTCATGCTATAAAAAAATTTAGACATTATATAACTGGGTATCCTATAGTACTATATACTGATCACTCTGCCATTAATTTTTTAGCAGATAAACTTGTTACAAATGGAAGAGTGACAAGATGGTTGATTTTACTGCAGGAATTCGATATCACAATCAGAGATCGACCTGGGAAAGAGAACCCTGTAGCTGACTTTCTGTCAAGAATGCCAAAGCCAACAGATACAAAAGCAGTTGAAGACCACTTTCTGGATGAACATCTCTTCGCTGTTACTATCAGAACACCGTGGTATGCTAATATAGAAAACTATTTGGCAATAGGTAAATTGCCTAAACATCTATCCCTTAATGAACGTAAGCAAATAATACACCGTAGTACCTACCCGCTTCTCCTGGATTGGAGGCTACCTATTTCATACAGGTGCAGATATGCAAATAAAGAGATGCGTTAGGGAGGGTGAGGTATTTGACATCTTGAAAGCATGCCATGATGGACAGTGTGGCGGACATTTTGCAGATCGTAGAACTACCCATAAAGTTTTACGAATAGGTTATTATTGGCCTACTATATTTAAAGATGTTAAAAAATTCATTCAGGCCTCTGATAGATTCCAAAGGGTAGGTCACCCTGGGAAGTCTGATGAAATTCCTTTGAACCCTCAACTAGTGATGGAACCGTTTGAACGTTGGGCCCTTGAATTTTTTGGTCCTATTAGCCCCCCATCAAACCAAAAAACATACATCCTAGTTGCAACTGAGTATGTCACCAAATGGGTTGTTGAAGCAGAGGCTCTTTCAAAAGCTACAGAAGACTCTGTAATACAGTTTCTTTTCCAAAAATTTGTGCGCTATGGCCTCCCAAGGGACATAATCACAGATGGAGGACAACATTTTGTAGGTAATAAATTAGCTGAAACATTGCAAAACTACCACATTCAACACAAGATTACAACTCCATATCACCCACAGGCCAATGGCCAAGTAGAGAGCATGAACAAAGTAATTGAATCTATATTAACAAAAACCGTTGCCTCACATAGACGAGATTGGGCCTATAGATTTCCAGAAGCATTGTGGGCATATCGAACAACGTGGAGACCTACTACAGGATATTCACCATACCAATTGGTATTTGGAAAAGAACCCATCTTTCCTATAGAATTCGAAATTCAAACATTAAGAACAGCTCAAAAGGTGGGTCTAAATTTGAATGAAGCCCAGGCTAAAAGACTGTAGCAAATCAATGAGTTAGATGAAATTAGGCTCTCTGCTCTTCAGCACACAGCACTAATTCAGCAACAAAGAGCCAAATGGCATGACGCCCATATCAAAGAGAAGATCTTCCAAGAAGGAGACTAGGCACTCCTATATGATTCTAGGTTTCAGGATTTCCCAAGAAAACTCCAGACACGATGGCTTGGACCCTATGAAATACAAAAAGTGTATGATAATGACACTATTACATTAGTTACCATTTACGGATCTGGACATTTCTTTAAGCTAAACGGTCATTGAGTACGATTGTATCATAAACCGCTTACTTGAGAATCCTTTTACCAATAGTTACGTGAAGATTCTACCATGGAAATTCTTGCTGAAGGGGAGAACTCCTCCTCGGCACCAGTTTGATAAATCATTTCTTTTTTAATTTTGTACATAAATAATTTTTTTTTCCGTTTCTTGGTTGTTTTTTTATGGAATGTGTTTTTAAACATTCTGTTAATATCACTTCTTTATTTCTTCATCTTTTGTTTCATGAAATTCGGTTTCTTTAAAAGAGAAAAAAAGAGAAAAAATTATGTTTATTTCGTTTGTTTTGTTGTTCCTTTCTAAAGGAACAACACTTCCGCTCTTCCTTTCAAAAGGAACAACAGTTCCGCAGAGTGCCTTTGCTATTCCTTTCCAAAGGAACAACACTTTCGCAGAGTATTTTTTTGTTGTTCCTTTTGAAAGGAACAACAGTTCCGCAAATTGTTTTTGCTATTCTTTTTAAAGGAACAACACTTTTTTGAGTGGATTGTTTTTTGTTTTAAGCCACAATTTTGAATTTTTGATCACTTTTCTAAAGGAAAATATATCATTTATATACAATCATACAAATTAAAGCTTACTGTAATCAGAAAATCAAAAGAAATCGTCATTTGTTTAAGAAAATTGTCTAGTAATGATAAGAAAAAAGGAAAAAGGGGCATGATTAATAACGTAACTTTGCTATTTTATTACCATTGAATTAATCTGATCGATTATTTTTATCATGATTGGTTCTTTCCCACATGCTATAACTTTCTTTGATGTTTATCTACGGAATAGGAATAAGGGCATTTTTTTTTTTTTTCTATTGAGATGTTCATACTTCTTCCACCATCCCTACTCTTAAGGAGTGTTGAGCCATCCCTTATGAATAACTGAGGAAAAGTGCTGTATAAAAAAAATATATATATATATTTACATATTTTATTAATAATGATTCTGCAGATGGAGGATAGGGGGTCTCATCAAGAGCCAGCCTACCATGATCATAGGGAAGGCAGTGAAGTGGCATTCCCATCATGGCCACCAAACTAGGGAAATGGTCCAATAGACAATTGAAAAAATCAAGAAGTCCTTGGAACAGGAGGTCTCATCATGAGCCGACCTACCCACCTTTCACTTCTTCCCGGTGAATGGCATTGTGGTTTATCTCGTCACCAAGCCAGCACAATGGCCTCCGTCATGATATTCAACAAAAAGCACTTCCTCAGTATAAATAAAGGACAATGGTTCTGTGGGTAAGAAAGCAACTCTATCAAGGTTATGGACACCTGTGGGAAACAGAGCTATGCTGATGGTATTGAAGTCACATTTATACACATCAATAGTTATATTTAACCCTTTTCCTATATCTCTATTTAAATGTCAAAATAAAATATAAACTCCTCACCTTTACCTCCGAACCTATTATACATGAAATCATTACAAATCGATCATATTAGTTCAAAATGGTAAATAATGCAATTTTACTTATGTTTATCTTATGCTGTCCCTTCTCCTCGTATTTGAATCATTACAAAATGATTTTCTATTTATTACCGATTCATCACATGCATTGATTTCAGTAATTGCTATAATTTGAATGAATGTATTATAACTACGCCTACTTTTTACTACTGTACTGATGTCGTGCCACACTTGCCTCTCTCAATTGACGGTCGAGGATGACCTCTCATTCATTCGGGGGCCGTGGATGTCTGCATTCAGATCAAACCCCAATATTTCTTTACTTGTATATGAACTAAATCCCTGCATTTCAGGAAATAACAAATTTTAAACGAACTGTGTTGTGTTATTCCATTGTGATTATTGTGTGTTGAGAAAAATTAACAGAGTGCAGAGATGGGAAGACAGCCAATTCGCAGTGAACCACAGGTGTTGATCGTCTCTGATGCTGCACGAGCAATTTTAGAAAGACTCGGGTGGATTACATATTTCATGAGGATGCAGCAACCCCATGAAGCAGTGGCCACTGAATTTTTATTGAATCTGCAGGAAGGATCCTCCATGGTTAGAGGAAGGCAGATAGCTGTGTCCAACGAGATAATTGCAGAAGTGTCTGGCATTCCCGCGCAAGGGACTATTTAGACTCAGAAGAAGATTAGGATTCGAGAAGCCATGAAGATTTTTCAAGATGATGGACAGACGTTAGTTATCAAAGGTAAAGGAGTCTAACCAGCGTCATTAGGAGAACCATGGACAAAGTTGGCCAAGATTGTGCAGGCTTACATAACGTGTGATAGAAGAAAGGATGTGGTAAGACCTCGCCACCTTAAGCTACTAGTTGTATTAAAACAGAAATGCACCATTAATTTGCCTGCATTTTTAAATTATTTGTTGCATGATACTGCTCGTGGTATAAGAAAAGCCCAGCATGCAGATATGGTGGTCATCCACCATTGTCTAATACGATTAATAGTGAGTCGTAGCCTCGCCCATCAATAGACCAACTGGGAAGAGTTAATATTTTCCATTGACGGAGGGTTAGCTTTACCCACTCCAAAACGGAAGAGGATGGCCGGCTCAATAGCTGAGCCTTCTACTCACAGACAGTCCCTTTGATTGAAACGAAATAGGAGGATGGTGGAAGGACTTTCGGGCAGCAACAACCATCCCCTAGAATTTCACAGCTTAGAGGACGAAAAACCTCCACAATTTGAGGGAGTAAGCCCTCGTATTGATGAGGAAGAATAATTGGAGGGAGTAAGCCCTCGTACTGATGAGGAAAAATAATTGGAAGGAGAAATTCTCTACTCGGACGAAGAAGAAATAAGTCGCCAAACCGGTAGTGAAAAAAAATCAAGTGCAAAGGAAGGAGATAATGAGGAAGAAGAAATCAAAGGAAATACTGAGGAAGAAGAATTTGAAGGAGAAATTCGGTATTCAGATGAGGAGGAAGGAAGTTATCATACCTGCGAGGAGGATGAGGAAAATCATAGTAGCAATAAGGATGAAACAGAGCCTCTCGAAAATTTTATCGTAAGCCCTTTACACGAAGACCAATTGGCCCACGTTTTGGCCAATATGAGTGATTATGCACAGCCTCATAGCCCCTTGGACCTCATATAGATATTAATCAACTACTAGAGTACTATGCTATTGATAAAGAAACAACTAGAGAAAACTGAATGAAACAGCAACCCCTAGCGAAGCTAGGGTTGCTTCTCCCGAGAGGTATGAATAGGAGAAAGAGAACACCGAAGCTGGAAGCCCCTAGGAGACTGTAGAGTTAACTGAGAATATGATTCCCGAATAATTTAGCCAAGGGTGTATGAATGTAGAATAAGAACCCCAAGGAGAAGAACAAGAAGAGAATTTTACTGAAGGCATGGTTGATATAGGCCAAAACTCTGTTGACCAAACGGGTTCAGATAAAGGAATGGTTGTTCCATTAAGAAAGAGGAGGAAAACAACTGAGATTGAGAAGCTTCGCAGGGAACGAATAAAGCTTCATAAACTAGTATAACATCTCAGGAAAACCATTAGGGTTCTGAGAATGAAACAAATGCCTAAGCGAGCCCCTAAGAGAAGAAGCATTGCTATCAAAAGAAGTTCGAGAAAGAGAAGGGTGACCACTAATAGAAACCCCCAAGTTACAGAAGAAACCATACCTGAGCCTAATTATGAGGATGCAGAGCAACAAATGGCTGTTCCAACACAAGTTGTTCCAGAGGAACCCGTTCTAAGTGAAAATATGCAATCTAGCAGTCAGCACACTTTTAGTGATCCAACACTGGTCAGACTTCAAGAAGAATTGACATAAGCTCGAATAGAAAGGCAGAGATTGGAGGAAGATACTCTCCCAAGAAAGAGATATCAGGAATTTTAGCAACAAATGAGAACTATTCATGAATCAGAAGCTGAAGCTCATGAAAAACATCGGAGAGTAGAGGTAAAGGCTGATAAGGCAATGAACCAACTAAAACTAGCCTACAATCAAATGGACACTCTCTGCTCCTTGTATACTGATGTCTTAGCTTGTAGATGCCTCGCCAAAAACTATGCTTTGTTTTTACCAGAAAGATATTTACAATTAAAGATCAAGGCAATTAGCGCAGGGAAATCCATAGAGCCAAAAACCATAGATGAATTTATATCATGCTGCAAACTTTATGGGATCAAAGTACAACGCCTTTTGTGTGAATTTTAATTGCATAATCTAATACTTGAAAATGACTATGAATCAAACCCTAGCCCTTTCATTGGAGATGTTCAGTTTCAGGCATTAATTTCCTTTGCTGTAAATCAATTAAAATGGCTAAAAGCCTATAACGCCTTTTAAAGGCAGGAAAATTGTAACAGCCATTTAACCACAAATCTTACCAAATTAAATTTTTTTTATCATAGTTAAATTTTACACTCGGCAATAAATAATGACATCATATATCATTGTCTTATTAAGTTATACCGCTGGCATCGTTAATTTTGGTTCTCGTGTTTCAGTACTATAATGGGACATAATTTGTACTATGGAATATTGCTGATTGTTCTTTGCATCCGCTCTATGGTTTTTGAGTTAATGATGAATTACATTTCCTTTTAACTCGCCTTACTACGATGTACCCGATACATATGGGTATCAGCTACCGCAATTAAGCCTGTCATTTTGCAATTATCGGAATGGGATTATCCATCTAACTAGTCAGCTTGGTCTTGCTGCTCTACACCTGGCAGCTTATCCTCCGTCGATCAGAGATTAATCCCACGGTGCTCGTGCCCAAGGTTAGTAATGACCTCGGCGTTCTAACCATATTCAGGTTCATTGTTGTGCTTGCACCGAGAGTTCTCGAGGCGGTGCTGTTTCCTTCAGGGTTTTGCAACAGGTGAACCAGTTTTATGATGAAGACAGTGGAAATGTGGCTGCCGGAGGGCTTGCCCTCGGCACAGGTATTCTATAGTTCTCTGATCTTTCTTTTTCCTGCAGTTATGCTACACAGAGCTTATAATTCCTTGCGTTCCGTGAATGGAGGAGCTTGTTTATTACTCTGATGCTTACGCCTTTCTCCCTTGAAAATCTGAACCTTCGGCTTATATATATATTCTTACCCTTGCTGCGGTTTTGTTTGGGTTTGGCAGTAGAGGGTCTGGTGCTAAGGGTTTCTCATTTCCGAGAACGATAGGTATTCCCACTCCTGAACACTGCCTTTTTATTCTGGGGTCTCTTTCCTACTACAGAATAAGAATTAACTTATTTCATTTTGTGTATTCTCCTTTCTTACTAATGGGTTTCCACCTATGGATAGGTACTGTTCATATTTTCCTTGTTCCAACTCAGATTTTCTTGCTTTCTCCATGATTCGTCCACGGAAAAAGGGTCTAAACTCCTGCGTATATTCACAGGTACTACGATGTCGATGGGATTTGAACCCTTAGCCTTCTCTTGGCTGGAATGACCGGATAGTAATTTTTGTTATTGATTAGCTCAGGGGTTATACATTTTGTAGATTGATATTGCAGTTTCATGCTATAAAAACTCAGTACCTAGCCAGGGTTTTTAATGAAATTTACGGCTTCAAGCCGACAGTTGTATAATATTCAAATACTCCTAAGTGGAGTTTGTTTTGTCATGTAATGTAAGTTTTATGGCTACCACCTGGACAGGGTTTTTATCCACCCGTGTTTTCCTTGTTTAAGTTTTACCGAGGACTCCCTCCATGATTTGGGGTTCCTGGCAGAGTTTACTGCTCTAATTTCTGAACTTATGAATATACCTGTTGAAATGTGGTGAGTATTTTTCCCATTCGAATATTGTTTTTGTGTAACTTTATATTGCGCTGTGAGGCTATAAACAGTATCTACAGTTTTTAACAGTATCTACAGTTTTTGTAATGGCATTAGTTCTTTATGTACCTCTGAGGTTTTTTCTTCAATGTTACTTGTATCGACTCTAAATTCCTTATATTTGGCTTATAAGGGCTTTGTTTTCGTTTGCAAAGATTTATAATTCACTGTTGTTACTAGGACTTACCTGTAACTCTACCTATTCTTGGTTTCTCCTTCTGTTAATTTTTCCTTAAGTAATACAGGGCGACTGGACCGCCAACACGTCCGTGTGATATCATAGACGGAGAACGACCAACCCTGGAGCACAGGGCTACCGGCTTGAAGGGTTAATGGTTCTTCCGATTTTACCATCTAGTGTTTTCTTGCTCTGTTTTGTTTTACAGAACTATCTCAGATAGTTTAAATGACTCTATTATCCCTTGGTCTAGTAAATGATTTCATGATACTGTTTACTATATACTTCTTTCACATAAATTTAATCTTCTTTTTGCAATGACATAAGAAAATAAAAAGAATACGGAGACAGGGTACTATACTTCCTAACTTCTGTAGAATTTCAACAGTAGAGTTTTACTATCTACTTCTGTAGAACAACTTTTTACAAATAGAGTATCTGCTTCTACAACAACCTTATTATAATAGGAGAAGAGATGAAATTATTTATTTCACAGAAAACAGGATCAAAGAACTAACTGCATTATTAGCAGAAATAAAATCAAAGAACAAACTACTTCTTCTTCTCTTTTTACTCATCTGAGTTTTAAGCCAACTAATGGTAACTGTGTTCCTCCCTTCCATGAGCTGGGCTATTCGTCTCGCAGCTCTCCCCCGTGCGTCAAGTCTAGGTCTTTGTTAAATGCAGAGTACTGGAGGAGAACTCGGGACAATCCGGTCCATTTCTCCCACTCCAGGGAAAAACAACAATTCTGGGGAGAACACGGGACAATCCGGTCCAGTTCTCCAACCCAGAGTTTTTAGTATGTTCTAAAAAATTCCTTTCCAGAATTACAGAATTACTTTGTTTTTTCTCACTCACACAGAACCCCCAACTCTCCTTGGAATTCCCTATTTATTCCAGAGTTTCTTTGGGTAACGGTGGAAACTATTTTTCTGTTCAACTGACTCCAGATCTTGATTTACTTTGACCATCAATAATAATTTTTTTTTTTACTCATGAAATAAGTTTCACAAGAAAATATTTTATTTAATATCAAAATTTGATTTGTTTAAATATTCACTTTAACAGATAAAACAACAGACATAATTAATTCTTAACTGATAAGAGTCTAACCATTTGTTACCGCTAAGACAGTGGTTACAGTTTTCCCCCTCTGGAAGAGAACACCATCCCTAGTGTTCTTACTTTAATTAGAAAAAAGTTCAGGATAGGATTCTCGGACAAAACTCTCGTCCTCCTAGGTGGCCTCCTCTGGGCCAAAGTGCCTCCACTGCACTTTAACCTGGGTGATGGCTCATTTCCGGAGCATGATTTCCCTCCGGTCGATTATACTGTGAGGCTCGACGAGAAATTTTCCGTCCGGTTCTACCTGCACACAAAAGACTTATGTTAATTATATAAGTCTTTTAACATCATGCTATTTTTAACCTTTATGCTCACCCACTACCTGAATGTTCTGCCAATGAATAATATGTCTTGGATCATGAATATATCGTTTCAATAACGATACATGAAAGACATTATGCACCCGAATATGACTAGGAAGAGCTAAGCGATACGCCACCGGTCCTACTTTTTCTAGTATTTGGAAGGGACCACAGAATTGGGGCGCTAATTTTGCACAAGATGCCCATCTTAATGTACTCTTATTTGGTTTAATTCTGACATACACGTGGTCTCCAACTTCATATTCACGGTATGACCTCTTTTTATCTGCATACACTTTCTGCCTGTCCTGTGCTGCCTTCAAATTCTGTCGAATTTTCTTCACCTCTACTTCCATTTCTGCTAGCATGTCTGGTCCTAGCATGAGTCTATTCTCGGGGCTGCTCCAATTGATGGGAGTTCTGGACTTCCGCCCATATAGCGCCTCAAACGGACTCATATTTAATGATTCTTGGTAACCATTGTTGTAGGCGAACTCTATCAAGTGTAGATACTCCTCCCATTTAACCGGTTGCTGCATGACATACATTCTCAGCATGTCTTCCAGTACTTGATTTACTCGCTCGGTCTGACCGTCTGTTTGCGGGTGGTATGCAGTACTAAAATGTACTTGAGTTCCTAACCCTGTAAACAGTGTCTTCCAAAAAGCTAATGTGAATTTTACATCTCTGTCCGAGATAACGGTCTTAGGAATGCCATGCAGTCTAAAGATATCACGCATAAATAAATATGCTATATGTACTATCTTATAGTTGGATTGGACAGGTATGAAATGTGCCGACTTACTTAGTCTATCCACAACTACCATTATGGAATCATTACCTCGCTTTGATTTTGGTAATCCGGTGATAAAGTCCAATGAGATCACCTCCCATTTCCATTCCGAAATAGGTATAGGCTGCATTAATCCGGCTGGATGCCGATGCTCTACTTTTACTTGCTGGAATTCTAAACACTTTTTTAGATAGTTTTCTATGTCCTTCCTCATGCCTGGCCAACAGTAGTCCTTTCTTATAGCTGTCAGCATCTTTTGGTATCCTCGGTGTCCCGCGTAATTACTTCTATGATACTCATCCAGTATCATAGTTTTTAATTCCACTCTGTTTGGAATGACTATCCTCTTCTTGAAAATCAGCAACCCATCCTGGTTAATTTCATATTCTCCTTGTCCACCTTGTCCTCCAGATTCTTGTGTTTGTTGCCACAAATATTTATACTCAGGATCCTTATCTGCTTCTTCTCTGATTTTTTCTAGGAATCTGGTTTCAATTTGGTTAACATATAACCCATAAATATTATGCAGTTTCCTGCTCAATGCATCTGAAACCTTGTTCTCCTTTCCTTTTACGTGCTGTAGATCTATATCAAACTCACTCAGAAAAGCATTCCATCTTGCTTGTCGGGAGTTTAAGTCAGCTTGCTTAAAATAGCTGGTTAGACTACTATGATCAGTCTTCAATATGAATCTCTTCCCAAGTAACTAATGTCTCCATACTCGGAGAGCGTGCACAACTGCAGTCAACTCTAAATCATAAGCTGAATATCGCTGCTCATGATATTTTAACTTGCGGGATTCATATGCAATTACCTTCTCTTCTTGTGATAATACCGCTCCAACACCTTCCTTGCATGCATCCGTACAAACCTCGAATTCCTTATTCGGATCTGCCACACTTAGCACAGGTGCTGTTGTCAATAACTGCTTCAACATTTCAAAGCTATCCTGACATTCTTTTGTCCATTTAAAAATTTCCCTTTTCTTTGCAAATAAGTAATGGGAAAAGCTATCTTCGAAAACCCTTTTATAGATCGCCGGTAATAGCCAGTGAGACCCATAAAAGATCGTATATTTGCCACATTCTGTGGCGCCTTCCATTCCATAATAGTTTTGATTTTCTCCAGGTCTACTGCTATCCCCTTTTTAGATATTACATGTCCCAGATACTATATTTCCTCTTTGAAGAAGTCACATTTACTGAATTTTGCATACAGCTGGTGCTTCCTTAGCATCTCTAGTACCATTCGCAAGTGCTCCCTGTGTTCTTCCGCATTCTTAGAATAAATCAATATGTCATCAATAAAGATTAACACAAAGTTATCCAAATAAGGGTGGAAAATACTATGCATCAGTCTCATAAAAGTGGCTGGTGCATTGGTTAACCCAAAAGGTAATACCACGAATTCTTAGTGGCCATACCTTGTACGAAAGGCAGTTTTGTGTATATCTTCATCCTTAATTCTGATCTGATGATAACCGGACCGTAAATCAATCTTTGAGAACACAGTGGCTCCCCTTACCTGATCAAACAGGTCATCAATACGGGGTAGGGGATACCTGTTCTTAACAGTTAGTTTATTTAACTGTCGGTAATCCATGCACATGCGCATGGTTCCATCCTTCTTTTTAACAAACAGTACCGGTGCTCCCCAGGGTGACACGTTGGGTCGTATATACCCCTTATCTAGAAATTCCTGAAGCTGCATCTTCAGTTCAGCCAGTTCTGGCACACTCATACGGTAAGGAGTCCGTGAAACTGGCGAAGCTCCTGGTAATAGCTCTATTGTAAAATCAACCTCTCTTTTTGGTGGTAATCCTGGTATTTCTTCAGGAAATACATCCTTAAATTCCTGTACTACAGGTATATTTTCTAACGAAGCAGCTTTATTCTTAGACTCAGATAGTCCAACTTGTATAGCGTACAGTTGGCATCCATTTCTTATACATTTTCCCATCTGGGAAGCTGTAATTGGGCGCATATGTACAAGCTTCTTTATGCCTTGAATCTCTTGGCGAATACCATTATGATCTCTGTAATAAACTATATTTTCCTTACAATCTATAAGAGTCCAATGCTTCTCCAACCAATCCATACCCAACAATACATCATAGGATCCCAAAGGCAGAATATTTAAGTCCACTACTAACTGTTGTCCGCCGATTTGCAGTGCACAATCCGGTATTTTGGCACTAACTCTTCTTTTAGCTCCTGTAGCTAACTAGACCAGCCAGGTCTTTTTAAATTTTTGACTTGGCAGTTTACAGACTTCCACTAATTTAGGACTTATATAACTTAGAATTGCTCCCGGATCTATCAAAACAGAAACAGTTTGGGATAGCAATTTACCTTCCAGTTCTATCATGGTAGGCTGAAAATCAGCTTGGCGGTCCTCCAATGCTGTGTTAATTCTGGGTATACTTCGAGCAACATCTCCCACGATAGAGGCTTCTTGCAAATTGTTTACTGCTTCAGTTTTACCCCGCTGTGGGAAATCTCGATAGTAGTGCGCTGCCCCGCAGCCCCAACACTGCAGAGGTGGCCTCTGATTTTGTGGCTGCTCAAGTTTACCTGAAGCTTCCACTGTTTTGTCTTCCCCAGGCCATCTAATCCGCTGATGGTTCCTACCTAATTTCTTATTGATTGAGTTTCTAGCGGTATTTCTGAAATTACTGGTTTTGCCTTTTTTGGAACCAGCACTGTTTCTGTTATCTTTCCTTGTTTGCCACCCTTTTCCTTGGTCTATATTGTTTTTCGCTTGCTGATAACATAGCCTTGCCTTTCTAATAGCCTCATACTTTGTCTTAGGATTTTCAAACTCGATACGCTCTTTCATATGGACAGGTAAACTGCTCAGAAATCTTTGAACTTTAGCTTTCTCTTCTCTTAAGTACGGTACATAGCGCAGTAATGATGTAAACTTGGTGATGAACTCGTCCATGGTCAGTTGTCCTAGCCTTAAATCATGGAATTCTCGAGCCTTTTCATCATAAAAACGCTCAGTCAAGTACTTATCCTTGAAGTACTGTTGAAACTTTTCCCATATCACATCTTGATCCTCTATTCCCCACACGTTCTTCACTTCTTCCCACCATAAGGTGGCTTTGTCTTTTAGCTGGTAAATGGCTAGCCGTGCTTTAATACCACTGTCATAATCATACACCTGAAAGTACTTGTTCATGTTAATCAACCATGCCTCCACCACTTCCTCTTTTTCTCCATCGAATGTAGGTGGATTTATCTTTCTGAATTCTCCGTGTAATTCTACCCTCTGCCTTTTACTTGCTTTCCGTTCGGTTTCATTTTTAGATTCAGCCTCATTAAAATTTCTGTTGAGATTACTTCGCTGTGACATACTTCTTTCTTTTCGGCTTATATCTTGTTCATCTGTTTGTTGTTCATCCCCTTCTTGGAATTCTCTGCCAGCGCTGGGATTTTCATTCCTTTGATTCTGTTTATCGGAGAGGCTTTTTAAGATCCTCTCCTAATCCTGCATCATCCTTGCATTTTCCTTTCGTACTCTCTCCATTTCTTCCTGCAACTGTTGTACTGTGTGTAATAAAATGCGAGTCTGATGTTGTTGTTCTTCAATCAGTCTATTAGACCGCTGATGCTGCTCTATCCCCAGCTCAACCCACATTTCGGGGTTCCCCTCTGGTGGAGGCTGCATCTCTCCGACATTTCGCTGTAGCGATTGTGAAGGTGTCCGTCTCATTTGTCCTTCCAACTAATTATCTGACTGTGCATGAGTAACATACAATTTTAACGTTAGTTGACCCAATAGGGCCCCAACGTTGTAACGCAGCTCTAATACCACTTGTAACAGCCATTTAACCACAAATCTTACCAAATTAAAATTTTTTTTATCATAGTTAAATTCTACACTCGGAAATAAATAATGACATCATATATCATTGTCTTATTAAGTTATACCGCTGGCATCGTTACTTTTGGTTCTCGTGTTTCGGTACTATAATGGGACATAATTTGTACTATGGAATATTGCTGATTTTTCTTTGCATCCGCTCTATGGTTTTTGAGTTAATGATGACTTACATTTCCTTTTAACTCGCCTTAGTACGATGTACCCGATACTTATGGGTATCAGCTACTGCAATTAAGCCTGTCATTTTGCAATTATCGGAATGGGATTATCCATCTAACTAGTCAGCTTGGTCTTGCTGCTCTACACCTGGCAGCTTATCCTCCGTCGATCAGAGATTAATCCCACGGTGCTCGTGCCTAGGGTTAGTAATGACCTTGGCGTTCTAACCATATTCAGGTTCATTGTTGTGCTTGCACCGAGAGTTCTGGAGGCGGTGCTGTTTCCTTCAGGGTTTTGCAATAGGTGAACCAGCTTTATGATGAAGACGGTGGAAATGTGGCTGCCGAAGGGCTTGCCCTCGGCACAGGTATTCTATAGTTCTCTGATCTTTCTTTTTCCTGCAGTTATGCTACACAGAGCTTATAATTCCTTGCGTTCCGTGAATGGAGGAGCTTGTTTATTACTCTGATGCTTACGCATTTCTCCCTTGAAAATCTGAACCTTCAGCTTATATATATATTCTTACCCTTGCTGCGGTTTTGTTTGGGTTTGGCAGTAGAGGATCTGGTGCTAAGGGTTTCTCATTTCCGAGAACGACAGGTATTCCCACTCCTGAACACTGCCTTTTTATTCTGGGGTCTCTTTCCTACTACAGAATAAGAATTAACTTATTTCATTTTGTGTATTCTCCTTTCTTACTAATGGGTTTCCAGCTATGGACAGGTACTGTTCATAGTTTGCTTGTTCCAACTCAGAGTTTCTTGCTTTCTCCATGATTCGTCCACGAAAAAAGGGTCTAAACTCCTGCGTATATTCACAGGTACTCCGATGTCGATGGGATTTGAACCCTTAGCCTTCTCTTGGCTGGAATGACCGGATAGTAATTTTTGTTATTAATTAGCTCAGGGGTTATACATTTTGTAGATTGATATTACAGTTTCATGCTATTAAAACTCAGTACATGGCCAGGGTTTTTAATGGAATTTACGGCTTTGAGCCGACAGTTGTATAATATTCAAATACTCCTAAGTGGAGTTCGTTTTGTCATGTAATGTAAGTTTTATGGCTACCACCTGGACAGGGTTTTTATCCACCCGTGTTTTCCTTGTTTAAGTTTTACCGAGGACTCCCTCCATGATTTGGGGTTCCTGGCGGAGTTTACTGCTCTAGTTTCTGAACTTATGAATATACCTGTTGAAATGTAGTGAGTATTTTTCCCATTCGAATATTGTTTTTGTGTAACTTTATATTGCGCTGTAAGGCTATGAACAGTATCTACAGTTTTTGTAATGGAAATAGTTCTTTATGTACCTCTGAGGGTTTTTCTTCAATGTTACCTGTATCGACTCTAAATTCCTTATATTTGGCTTATAAGGGCTTTGTTTTTGTTTGCAAAGATTTATAATTCACTGTTGTTACTAGGACTTACCTGTAACTCTCCCTATTCTTGGTTTCTCCTTCTGTTATTTTTTCCTTAAGTAATACAGGGCGACCGGACCACCAACACGTCCGTGTGATATCATAGACGGAGAACGACCAACCCTGGAGCACAGGGCTACCGGCTTGAAGGGTTAATGGTTCTTCCGATTTTACCATCTAGTGTTTTCTTGCTCTGTTTTGTTTTACAGAACTATCTCAGATAGTTTAAATTACTCTGTTATCCCTTGGTCTAGTAAATGATTTCATGATACTATTTACTATATACTTCTTTCACAGCAATTTAATCTTCTTTTTGCAATGACATAAGAAAATAAAAAGAATACAGAGACAGGGTACTATACTTCCTAACTTCTGTAGAATTTCAACAGTAGAGTTTTACTATCTGCCTCTGTAGCACAACTTTTTACAAGTAGAGTATCTACTTCTACAACAAGCTTATTATAATAGGAGAAGAGACAAAATTCTTTATTTCACAGAAAACAAGATCAAAGAACTAACTGCATTATTCGCAGAAATAAAATCAAAGAACGAACTACTTCTTCTTCTCTTTTCAGTCATCTGAGTTTTAAGCCAACTGATGGTAACTTTGTTCCTCCCTTCCACGAGCTAGGATATTCGTCTCGCAGCTCTCCCCCATGCGTCAAGTCTGGGTATTTGTTAAATGTAGAGTACTGGAGGAGAACTCGGGACAATCCGGTCCATTTCTCCCACTCCAAGGAAAAACAACAATTCTGGGGAGAACACGGGACAATCTGGTCCAGTTCTCCAACCCAGAGTTTTTAGTCTGTTCTAAAAAATTCCTTTCCAGAATTACAGAATTACTTTGTTTTTTCTCACTCACAGAGAACCCCCAACTCTCCTTGGAATTCCCTATTTATTCCAAAGTTTCTTTGGGTAACTGTGGAAAATGTTTTTCTGTTCAACTGACTCCAGATCTTGATTTACTTTGACCATCAATAATAATTTATTTTTTTACTCATGAAATAAGTTTCACAAGAAAATCTTTTATTTAATATCAAAATTCGATTTGTTTAAATATTCACTTTAACAGATAAAACAACAGTCATAATTAATTCTTAACTGATAAGAGTCTAACCATTTGTTACCGCTAAGACAGTGGTTACAAAAATGAATTGGATCTGTGGGTTAGAAGTGAACCTTATGACCCGCTTCAATTTTGGGCTAGACAGAAAAGTTTGATGAAAAAGGAAGGCGTTACCCAAACCCTGGGGCCTGTCCACAAATCAATTATTTTGAATGGAACAGACTATTTTTCATCCATTAGGAACTAAGATTATATAGCAGCCAAGGTACGGTGGAGAACCTCAAATCAGAATGTAAAAAATAGGGAACCATTTAATTATAGAAAATTTGGGCTAGCTGTAGACCGCTTCATTTCCTATAGCCATCTCGTTTTAAAAGAAGGACCATACTGGTTAGGATGTAGGTTCCATAGCCCTATTGCATGGTACCCTACTTCAGAATACAAAGCTATTTATGAACTTCCTGAAGGACATACAGAACATGTTTTTGAGGAACTAGCTGCACTACGTGGTTTTAGGCCTGTTGATGACAAAGCTTATCCGGCTTATTCTTTGACTGCTCTCCATGTGAACTATAGTTTTAATGAGGGCATGAAAAATATTAAGCAGGGGGGTCTGTTGGGCAGTGAAAGAGGTATGAAATTACTGTGTATTTACTCATTATTTTACCATAGATATACTCCTGTTTTCCTTGGAAAGGTAATTTATCATAAGAATTACAATAGCATCGGAAATGTTTATGCTTAGTACAAAAAGATGACTAAAGGTTACTTTTTGATTGACAAACAAGAATTCAGAGAGGTGAACAACTGTACCAAAGGCGGAGTTGAGAATAATCTAACTGCTGCTCCATCAGCGTTGAACCATATCCAACCAAAGGCAAGGAGATCTGAATGAATAGCCCAAAAAAGGCAGGAGACAGCTCGGCCTTGGTCAGAGTAAACAGGATGATGAATAAATGAAGAGGAGCGAATCCCTCAGGATCTTTCAATCCTAAGGGATCGTTGTTCAAAATCATCTTATTTATTGATTGGTTCGTCGAGATTTGATATATAAAGCCATGTCCTTTAGTGACAAAGGGACAGTTGTTGTTGAAGTCACTAAGTTAGTCGAAAGACTTTACATTTAAACATTCCCTCTATAATATAATGTTTTATTGACTCTCGGCCTTGAGATAAAATTCCCTGTAATGATTTATGTTGGTTTAATATAAGACACGCGTTTCATCTACCTTCTACAATTTTGAATTAGCCCAAAAGTATTTCACTGGCGCTAAGGGCCCGGCTCTGGTGGAATCACTTCGTTGTTTGTATTTTAATCCTTGTTTACTATCGTGTGAAGTGTGTTTAATGTTTTTTTCGATTACAGAACTGGTTTATTGTCGTTAAATCAAATACATAATCATTTCTATTTCATCCTTTACAAGACGCATGTTCACTGTTCGATTACCTTGTTAATATCATTGATGTTTTGTATCTGATTTGAGTTGTTGTTCAATTAGTTTATGATTTTTTACAATCGATTGTTGCGTGGTAAGTGACTGTCGACAGGATTGAAGCATAGAAATCTATTTTTATTGATTATGTTAGAATCGTAATTGATGTTCATTTCACGTTGTTGTTCCATTTATGTTCATTGCTTATGCATAGTCTTTGATTAGCAAACAGATGAGTTATAGTTAAATGCTATTGTTCCTTTCCAGATTACGTTTCTTTTAAGTTTCTTTCATTAAATCTTCTTTCGTTTCAATTTCTTTAAGATCTCCAACTGTAGAGGATAGAGGCTATTTCTTCCAAGTCCCCAGATTGGTCATCTTGCATCGATTTCTAAGGGAAAGAGTTACTGCTACTACATCCCTGATCGATGTTTTTCAAGGTTGATGTAGTTTAATATTTCCATTCATGTCACTGTAATTAGGTTTCTTTACAAGCATTTTTTACTTTTGCATTTGCTATTCTGTACTACATCTTCAGAGCATTGCTCTTAGATCATTGCAGCCTCAGACAGAGTACACTCTTGAAATAAAAAGTCACTCCCGGATTGATGATTAATGTAGGCTAATTAGGTGTTCAAAAGATACCTTTTTAGGACTCAACAATGGGTGTAAGCTAATCCATGTAATATTTTCTTTAGTAGATTAATAAAAATAATTGAGCAGCACAAGAAAAGTAGGGTGGTTTTCTCCCGAAAGGGTTTCCACCAGAAATACTTATGTTCTTGTGTGTGTGGACGCTTGTGTTTATCATGGCGATTTCTCATTAATGTTAACATTTGAGTTTATTGTTCCTTATATGTTTTTAAGAGCTAATGTTGTGAATGTGCATGGATAATAAACATTGTGGAAAAAGTTTAATTTGGTGAAATATAATGAGTGAACAAGTGAAATGCAGTGAATTCATTTATCATATCTCTTGGTAAATTGAGATGGTCCATAATGCTCACTCTTTTATTTGGTCATAATTAATTGATCTGGTCACAAATAAAAAATACATAGTGGCAAGAAATTGATTTTGTATTTGGTCAATTTTTTATTTTAAAATATGATTGTCATGGTATTTATGGAGGTGGGAGGTAGAGTAATTTCATGTGAACAATGTATACCCCTATGTATTAGTTTATAATATTCCCATGCATGGAGAGTCTGACTGGGATCGATATCCTATAGAGTCATGTGTGTGAGCTTCCATAATTTCTAGAAGTTATACAATGTTATTGAAGAACTATGTATTGGGTGTGAGTGAATAATGCATTGAGTATGTAATTAATTGGTTGGTTCGATCATGCGCTTATAAGTGTTAATGTATTCGCATGTAGCAAAAAGAGATTGATCAAGTAAATTTGGTGCAATTTGAATTGGGTGGAGGTCGTGTGCCTAGAGTGTTAGAGAGTTCTAGAAATCGGTCATAGCTTGTGTGATTTGATGTATAGCTCAAATAATGAGAGTTGAAATAATGTGAATCTAGTATGAAAATAGATGAAATGTGGTCCATAGTGTTTTGAGTAGATATTATTGGGCCCAATATGAAAATGTATGAAAGATGTTCCATAAGGGTTTGAAGGTTGGGGCCTTTAGGGAAAGTGGTGGATTTTTGATTAGGGAATAATGGCTTCCTTTAGGTGGTGTCCTAAGAAAATATTTTGGGGTTAGTGCCTCCAGCAGATGGGTGTTTGCATAAAGTTGCGGAAGTTGATGCTTCCATCAGGTGTTGGGTTGGAGTGAGTTGGTACTCACATATAAGAAGTCGATTCATGCACACTGGAAGGTGCCATTGGATGATGTAAATGAATATTTCAGCATAATAAGAAGAGGAGGACAAAGAATACGGTGTTTTTTCTCCTGGAATGGTTTCCACCTAATATATAGTATCCTTATGTTGTTGATGGTGTTTTCTCTCATGGTTCACTTGTGTAGATGTTATGTGTTTCTCATATAATCTACATTGCATGTGTTAAGTATTGTTGATATATTATGTTGTTGGTTAATTAATTGTTGATTCATATATGTGTTGAAAGAAAGGGTAAAAAATGGTTAACATGATCCATACTACATAATACCAATTCACCACCCCCCTCTTAGTATTTTCAAGATACCAACTCAAACTAGTCCTCAAACAACTCCCAAACCATGTTTCGAAAGTGGCCTTCTAGAAAACCTAATAATAGTTTGATGAAATAATTATGCAAATGAATGAAGGTATGAAATATATAATTATACATAAGAATCAAGAGGTGATAAAATAAAAATGACTTGTAATAATATGCTTTGGGTGTAAATTCTTCCAACAACAACCACTTATTGGGTGGTTTCCCTAGAAACATTTGCAACCAAGCTACCTTTTTCTAGTGCACATAGGAGAATATTATCTTCTAGGTGTCAAGCAAGGATCCAAATTCCTGAAAAAGTGTTGGAACCACAAATTGGAGCCATCAGATCATAGGTTTAAGCCCTACACCCTTCATAAGTTTCATCTTTTCAATGGCTTTGAGGAAAATAAATGATGAAGTATTTAGTGTTCCCTAAAAAGGCAACTACTATGTTTCAAATGTAAATCAGTGAATAGGAGCTATTAGATGCCTACCCCAAAGGTCTTGTCCTAAATAACAATATGTTTTGACTTCCCGAGTGGGCTTAATATGTTAGATTAATTAGAGTCAATATTTATATGGTTATGCATATTTATTGGTGTGAGTTGGGTGCCCATGTGGTGCTATTAACTAAAATTGAAATTACTTGAAATTAAATAAAAAAAATAATACTTTGTAAATAAGGATTTGACCAAGAAACAATCAAGTATATAAGGAATAATAATTGAATGGAATATATTATTTCTTATTCTAAATCACTTTTAATACTCATGAAGACTCGTTATGCAATTTGGATCCAATTGCAAAGAAGGTACTCTATTGTAGCCTAGACACTTGAATAAATATATGAAGGTTCTGTTATCACCCTAGTAATTCTTAGGTCATGGGATTTTTGTTTATAGTTAAAGAAAACTAGGGGTAGCCAAGAACCTCTTTTAGAATTTAGGATCTAGCCTTCCTGAGTTCTTGAGAGGGATCTCTCCTTAAAATTTAGCTTTGTTTTGTAATGGATTTTAGGCTAGCTATGAGTGGACAATTTGGTTTGATTTTTTGAATGTTGGTAGGAATAAAAGACTACAAGGGAAACCATATAAATATCTACCTAACCATTGGGCAATGGATTCAAATTTATAGCAAACAAAACTAGAAAACTAAGGTCAAAAGAACAAATATACTAAGGGAAAGATAGATGATCTTCAGAGGGTTTTAAAAGGCTATTTTGATGAAGTGGTATGATCTGGATTAAGGGAAATTAAGAATCCTTAGGTCACAGAAAATGAAGAGGTAAATTGAGATCAAATGAGACTAAAGAGAAATTAAGAATTCTAAAGTCTCGAAATCAGCAAAAAACATAAACATGAAAACTAGTAAAAACAGAGAGCTTTTTACACTGATTCTGTAATACCTTTCCTAGTTATTCATTTAAGATGGAAAATAACATAATATGTATGAATGAAACTTAAAGAAATAAAAAATTAAAACTGGAAGATACAATACTCATCTGATCAACACGAGGATCATTATTTATGATGTCTATTTGCTTCAGTTTCCAGCTTGCTGCTTCAACTTAACTCACATATAATCCCAATGTTTCAACAAAAAAGACTATAGTAGTCTTGATAATTTTACTCCACACTAAAATACTTCGAAATATGAAGTATTTATACAAATAAATTGCTTACAAATTATCTCAAAGTTTGAGAGAATATCTCAAGAAAAAATAGGAATTATCACATAAGAAGAGGGACAACTGCAAAACAGATGTGAAAGTTGTCCTCTTTTACAAGAAAAATAGAACAGTTTATCTACTCAAAACGATTTTTTGTTTAGCTGGAAGTCTTTCTGGCACTTGGGATATTATCTTGTGGAAGATGACTTGTATTGTACTCCTCTTCTTTCATGTTCTCCTCTAATACTCTTTCACTCTGCTTTCTTTCACTGTTTACTGTTGTAAATTAAAAAGTAACCAGTAGTAACATCTTGTTTTTACTGATACTCTTTGACTATTGATACTCTTTGACCACTGATACTCTTTGATCACTGATTTTTCATCTTGATATACTTTAACTGCAAATTTTCATAGTAAATTAGTGAATTCCTGCCATTGCTCTGCATTGGGAATTTTCATGCTCTTTAGCTTCCTGTAACTTTCATCTGCTTCTGTATACTTTGAAAAATTGGGCTTGACCACGAAAATATGTTTGATTTCATTTTGAAAAAAGAATAATTTTTCAAAATATTCCAAAATGACTTTACTAGTAGGAGACCCTTGAGGTAAAGGCTTGTTGACCTGTTCTTTGGCATATGCCCTGATTTTGTTATCATAATCTTTTTGTGGCATTAACTTTTCATTCAATGCGTGAATATATAGTAAGCCTGCTTCTGATAATACTATGTATTTAGCCCAAAATATTGTGATTGCTAAGTTCATATCTTTGCACCTGTCCTCCAAATTATTCATCATGTTTCTCTTATTCAGGACGTTTCTGATTTGGAGTATACTTTCAATTCTATCCTGAATTTTTAACTCTTCAAGTTATTCTCTGTGTTTTCTATTCAGGAATGTGATAAGTCTTAAGGCTTGAGCAGGCTTATCAGCTAGTTCTTCTTTGGTCTTCTATATTTCTATCTGTGCTACTTTAAGTAACTCTTCTTGCTCATAAATTATTAGGATTGAGGGCCATTGCAAATGTATGCCCTGGATGATGTTATTCCAAAGATAATTCTTAATGTAGGATACTTGCTCAGTGAGATTTACCTGCTGTTGAAGAATCTTAACCTATTCCTGCAATCTGCTGGCCCTCTATTCATGTCCTTTGGAAGTGATTAAGGCATCTCTGTTGGATGTTTCTAGATTTTTGATGGTGCCTTTTAAACTGATTATCTCTTTATCTTTTATGGATATGTCTTCCATAGCCTTGACTATGGCAGTTGTTTCCCCTATTGTATTTACCTATGATGTTCATGAAGAAGTGGCAGAGATGTATTTAGAAGTAATTGAAATTGCAGTTGCCAATACTCCTTTCAGTGCCAAATGTTCTGCCAATGTTGAGGGAACAACTGTACTTACAGTTGGAATAACTGTAGTGATGGAAACTTGCTGAACTTTCTTCAAAATTTCATTTTCTTGCATCAAAGCTTCTATTTGGTTTTCGATCTCTTTTATCTGGGCTATCATTTTCAAAACAAGTTGCATTGTTTTTTCTTTCTCTGTCTTTTCCTGAAGCACTTCTTTTGCCTAAGGGTGCTCACTCTGTGGCAATATAAGTTGCTTTCTTAAGGCTGCAATATCATCATTCTTCTACCTTATTAATTTTCCAGCAAATTCAGTGTTTGAAGGATCTGCTCCTGTTTCAATTACCAAATCTTCTAAGGATTTTATCCTTAAATCCTTGGCATGTAATGATGCATTATCCAATTTCATTTGAGTTTTCAGGTTGGATACAGTCTTTTGGAGCATAGTAGCACTCATTGTTTTGCTTACTACTTTTGAATATAACATTTATGATACACTCCTGTGGAATTATATCTGATCTAGCTCATGAATGGTATCAACATTTACTGCAAATTCTATTTTTCTGTAGTCTGAGGCTGATTTTGGATGTGCTACCACTGGTTGAAGAAAGGACATGATATTTTTGTTGGTTTAATAATCAAATGTTGTTACTAATATATCCTTATCTCCTGGTTTCTCTTTTAGAAGTTTAGAATAAACTTCATTTTTTATTTCTTCATTCTTCTCCTTGATTAGCTTGAACCTCTTCTGATATCAGAATCTGTTTCTTCAGTTGTTTTAGAAGAAGAGGGAGCTTTTGTATCCATTTCCATTTCGACCATGTCTTTACCTTTACCTTGTGCTTGTACCTGTTTATTTTGAATTTCTCTGAGAGTTTCATTGACAATGATGGTGGCTTCATCATCTGTCTGCTACTCATTAGTGTCATCCACATCTATGACTCCTTCTTTTTCTAAAGTAGTCATTTTGGCCTTTTTGTTGTATACTTTTTTGAATTTGTTTTCAATGATTGTTTCGGCCAAATATCCTTCTTCTTTCCTTGATATTTTATTTGATGCTTCTGCTGGCTGGTTAACTGTAACCACCTGTGTACTGTTCAAATTATCTAGCTGCTTATCCTGATCATCATCAATTAAAGTATTGGCCACCCATTCTAACTGATTGGCATATTTTTCAATAAGTGGCTTAGATTCATGGAGGAATGGGGGGCAATTTGCTTTTGATCCTGAGATTGCGTAGAATACCCTAAGGGTCATAGCTCCAATAAAAAATTTCCTAAAACTTGAATGCTGATAGTTTGTTGGATACTTCCTTTAAGGCATCTCTGTTGTTTACAATGAAAGAGCCAATTTGACTTTTCAATTTAAATTGTGCCTTCTTTTTGGATGCTATAAAATTTATTGCATCTGCATTCAAAATTTGTCTTATATATTCCAGAGCAAAGATCTTGGTGGTCAGAAACTTTGGCAATTTTTATGGGGCCAAGATTGCACCATATATCCTAATCTCAGTGTGATTTTTGTATAAGTACTAATCACCCACTTTACAGTTCTCAGGCAACTGTAAAATCATTTTTATATCTTCATTTATTCTTGGTGGTTCTGCTTTATCCAACAAACTAATAGCAGGTCTGATAAATAGATCATTGAAATCACTATAACTGTACTCACTGTTATTCTTTCTCAGAAGAGAGGTCCAAAATATTACTGACAGTGGTTTTCCTTCCATATCCATCTTCTGTAGTGCAAAGGGAAAATTATCTGCTTGAAAGAACAAGAAGAGATGTAACAGATATGAAGTATATCATAACACTCCTTCATCAGGAAATTTTATCAGCTGATAATGAATATTGTCAGCAACAAATTTAGCAAAATCAAAGACCAACTCTGGTTGTTGTCCAACAGACAAAGTGGAGAGGAAGCCTAAGATGGAGGCATCTGTGAATTCATCATTAACATAACCTAAGATAAATGATAGCATGGAAATGACCTGTCTGGATCCTTCAGGAAAATCAAATGTATCATAAAGAGGATTCACATTTGGAAGATTGACATGATTGCGCATGAAATTCTGAAGGATTTAAAACTTCTTAGGGAAATCTAGGTCTAAATACATCTGGGTCAGGTCCTCAATTGATAATGACACTGCTTGAGGGTCATGGCTTAACTGGAGCATGTCATTGATTGATTCAGTAGTTATGTAAAATAAGACCTCACTATCTTTGTTAACCATGCACCTTTGATCAGGAATATAATGCATCTGACATAATCTAATGAAATCCTAAGCAGGATGGGTAATGGGAACCACATACCTAGAAAAATTGGAATCCCATATAGGTAGGTCATTAGCCACTTTATTTTCAAATTTCTCTTGACACCAGTTATGCACTTCTAGAAGACCAAATTTAAGGGTGGCATCATCAATTCTGTAATCTAAGTCAATCAGAGGATTGATTTCTTCAGTGGTGACAGGAGGCTGTAAAGGTCTGACCACTTCAGTGGAATCAACAGTTAAAACAGGATTTGGTTTATCAATTTTGGGAGGTTTGGGATTTGGAAGCTTACTGGAGGCAGGTTTTTGAGATTTAGGACCTCTAGTTTTGGGGATTACTTGTTTTTTAGTCATTTTTTGAGAAACTGAACAAGATTAAACTGTTTGTTCAGCCTTTTTATGGAAGCAGATGATCTGTAAAGTAGACTTGGGATGAATTCATAATCCAGGCAAGGGTTTATGAGGAAAAAGTAGATTTGTATATTGCACAGGGTGAGAAAGGGGTTTTCAAAGGTTTCTTCAGCAATTCTAAGGTCTTTTAACCGTAAGAATATCTTTCAGATGGTTAAAAATCCTTAATCAGGAAGTGGCCAATTTTAGAAAAAAATTGACAGCGTTTCCCTTATTTCTTCAAGGTTTAGGTACTCTCAGATGAGTACTCTTTGGCTTATTAATTTCAATTAATTATATTTTCTTTAGAAATATGAAATTGGCAGATTTGAATTACTGATAAATACCTTTGACTAGGTATTGTTGTAGTTGGACGGGATGGCAGGTAGTACCAATATTCAAACTGGTTAAATTGATTTGATATCAGGCACTGAGAGTTGTTGAAAATCGTTGTTCAGATCGGAAATGACTTTAAGATGGCAATTTAGTTCAAATTCAGCTCATCAATGGTGTCTACAATTGATTCTCAGAGGGATAGGGTGCAAAGATATGAAAAATGATAAAGAACTAAGGTTAAAACCTTAGTTTTTATGGACCATAAGAGTATTAATTGCAGGTCACGTCGGCATGGAGGGAGCAGTTTTTTATTTGAAAGGAAAACCAGTAATGGTTTTCGCATTTCTTCCGAGAAGTAAGTAGTTTTTTCCTTTAGAAATGCGATCCAATATATTTTGGACACGTAGCGGGCGGCGGTTTCTCAAAACAACTTTTTTCCCAAAATATTTTGGGAACTTTGGTCGATCATTTAGGAAATGCGAAATGAGACGTGTGCCGTCGGATGTGATAGAGTGGAGTGAACGGTCAGGATTTTTTAGGTTTTAACCTCGGATAGAAATTATCTACACACGAATCTTATAACAGAAAATAAACAATAGCGAGAGCATAAAACTAAAACAGATCAACACAGAGATTTTCCCCTGGATCCCAAATCGGGATGACCAACTTGATTTTTTTCATTATATTCCTTTTAGTGTTACAAAAAATATATATACATGCCGAAGCATACCTAAACCCCAATCCATTAACCCTGGATTAGAACATAACTGTAGTTCCCTTGACTGGATCTACAAAAATACCAAGGGCCAAAAAACCATCATATCACAAAACCATGTGCAAAACCATGCACAAAACCTTGGGCGCGGACTACCCACCGGAAATTAAGGACAAAAATTTTCGCCAGGGCACTGCCCTGGACCCCGACAGGGGGGGCTACCGCCCCCCTGTGACCCCCCCGTTGTGCCCAGCGCAAGTGTGCTTAGTTGTGGAAATAATATAACACATACCCAATAGATTTGAGTGAATGTTGCGGGGTAAATGCAGTGGGGCCGGGGCTTTGAATGTTGGTCATAGATCTAATGAGTAATAGATCTACGGTGGATGTTAAGCGTGATAGGGATGCTGGGGATGAGCAATGAATTGTCGAGTTACATATGGGTTGTCAGATTAAAACGTTATTTGGAGATCTAATGGTTGTTACTCAATGCGATGGAGGTAAGGTGGGATGATCGTGTTAAATATGGATTGTTGGATTGCAAAGGATGATCGGACGGTTGAAGTGTAACACGATCGGGAAGGATGGGGCCTGGGGATTGATTTATCGCGTTCGATGAGAACCGTTGATTCAATGCGATGTTGGAGATCAAATGGTCAGGATTGAATTTGATGGTGCTAAGGGATTTTTTAATATTAATGTATAAAAAACTTTTATAAATGGATTAAAGTGGTCGGGAGGGGTGAAAAAAGGGGCTTTACCCAAGGTTAAAGACTGCGGTAATGGGATATATATCGGGGAAAATGGATAAGGTTATAATTTTAACCTTGTGTTAGATAATTGGGGAAGGGAATATAAACAGGGGATGGGTTTCTTTGAAGTTTAGTTTAAATTAAACTTCGGGTATTATATTTTTTTGTTTTAAACACATACAAAACATGTTTAATGCTTTTTTGGCTATTTTTTTATATAGTTTCAGATTTGTCAAAGGTCTAAAACTATAGGGGAGAGGGGGAATATTTTTATGGGTATTTTTGTGTCAAAGGGGTAACTTTGGGATGTTTTTCAACATGTGCTTAATATCTTTGACACAAAAGCATATATTAAATGGTTTTTTGGGATGTTAAATAAAGGGAATTATATTAATAGGACTAGGATAATTAATAAGGAGTTAATAAAATATGTTAGGTGTTAATATGACAAGGGGAAAAGTGAATACTCAAAACATACCATTATAACCAATAAAAGTGAAGATCAAAGCAAAACTTGCATTTATGATAATTTCATCACTTCAACTTAGGATAAGATGTCATTTTGAGGGTTTTATGCTTTCATGAAGTGTGGGAAGTTAATCAAATGGGGATTTAGAGTATCATTAAGTAAAATGAGGTTTTTTACTTATGATTTTTCATGGAAATGAATGCATGAATGGAAAATGATGTGATTTTTGGGATTAATATAACAACTTAACATTTTCAACTAGTCAGCCACAGAGCCTTGGGTCCGGTCCCAACATAAGTCAACGAAATGCCTTGAGCCTTTCTGACTAATATTTTAGAATGATAAATGGCTATGGGGAAGGAAACTCAGTTATTTGCAGTCCCGGTGAATAATATTTACAATGCTGCTTCTCACCTTCTTCTACCTACCCAATTTTAACTGCTAACATTTATTCTTTTAGAAAGCAATAAAACTATCTAATTCTACACTTATTTCATCTAGGAATCCAAATTAAACTATTGGATTCAGTTATTCTCTACCTAACTACTGAATTTTTATGATTAAATTGTATGCCAATTCTATATTTTCTATCTAAAACATTTGAAATTTAAAAATGACGAGTCAAGATTAAATTGTTCAACTCATCACAGATTATGACATTTATTGACACTCTGCCATAATCAACTGCAAAAGGTAAAAGTAGTGGCATTTAGACTTGCACACTTTCATTTTTTATTCATCTTTTTTCTTTTAGGGTATATTATTTTTTCTAAGTCCTTTGATTTTTATTTTAGGACTTTTTACCCTCTTTGATTTTTTTGATTTTATTTTATTTTTTATTTTTTTACAAAATAGGGGAATAAAACTTGCAGAAGGCAAAGTATGTACATATTTACAAGATTACCATCAGTCAAGTCAAAATTATGAATCCTATATTTATAGGTTACTAATAGGCCCAAAAAAGAGGCCATATTTATTAGTACAAATACTAAAAATTGAAGGTAAAGCCTTTCTTTCAATCTCAAGTTATATCTTTCTTGAATGAAAAAATTATCCAATAGTAAAGAGACATGTTCTTAGCTGAAAAAAAGAAGGAAAGTAGGGACACAAAAATACAAAATAAAGGACGGAATTTTTTTTTCTAATAAGTGCTTATTGGTGGACAATACTAGACTTCTATACGAAGTATTTTTGTATCCAAGTACTAAGTGGTAAATATATAACTTTTAGATTAATTAACTCCTACAAATATCTCCTAAATCCTACAATAGTAAATAAATAACAAGCACCACTAAACAATCCCTTGATAGAGAAGTACAAAAAACTTATAAGTGGTGTTAGTCCTAATCCTTGGATTTAAAACAAAATGGGAATACACGTACTAAGGTATGCTATAACATAGATTAATGGCCCTAAAAAATGCATAAACAACTAGAAAACTATAGACAATGTAAAAAAAAATTCAATTTTTGGCCCTTACAAATATGTATTTGTAAACTTGCATTAGCGATGGAGTTTCCTCCCTCTTTTCTTCATTGACCTGATACACTTTTCCACCAAGAAACTGCATTGGCCTAATGCAGTTTTCCTCCCAAAATCCACATTGGCTACATGTTTCTAGTTGTTGGAACTGTATATTTAGACTTGTCCCATAGATTTATAGAACTTATAACCTATAAACAATGAGCAAAAGACTAAAAATAACCTAAGAAACTAGGAACTAAAATTGATGAGTGATTATAGGGATAGGAGGACTACCCAGAAGCCCATAAAAGAATATCATAATGTTGTATTAGATCCCCATTTGAGTCACACTTTTGTTGGGGGTTCCTATAAGAATGGTTTGCAAAAATTCTACTTTGGTGGTTGTAACTAAAGTATAGACAAATGGTGGATTATATTTTAAAAACCCTAGGGCTATATCTATCATTTATTCCCTAAATCTAAAATAAAAAATTTTGGAAGACAATATACATATTACCTAGCACATCGTTGAAATGTTTTAACCATAATATTTTTTTACTTTCAATTCCTTTATATGTGTGTAGTTGATATTGAAATATATTACTTAAGATGGATTTTGAAATATTTTATTTATGGAAAACATTAAATAATTGTTTTATTGTTAGTATTTTTTTAAATGCCACATGTTAGCTCCATGTTAAACATTTAAGTAATTACATATCTCCACGATACTATGATGTAGAAAAAAAACTATTTGTAGAATAATTATTTTTGTTTTGTTTTATGTCTTTTGTATGATTTTATTAGTCACATATATAAATTTGGTATACAAATATTTTATTTAAAGTGGAATTAAAATAATTTTTTTGGAAGAACATTGATATTTTTTTTAATTATTTTTTTCTAAATTCCACATGTTGACTCAATGTTAAGGATAAAAATTTACACATATCCCTCATAGCAGGTCATATAAATTTTCTTTCCATGTAACTGAAATAGAAAAGGGGTCTATGTGCTTCAAATCATTGTGGATACCTAACTCAAATGATCCCTGGCATGATATCACTTGCATTGTTATAAATCTCTAGATTTATTTTTTTTAATATGGACTAGTCCATACTATTATCAATAGTATATCTCAACATGGTTGTTGCAAAGAGTTTATTAGATTGGTAAATTTATCAATAATCCTTTTAATGAACCCTAAGGCCAATGGTTTCTACTCAAAAATCCTATGTGGATAGCAAGATCAACACTATAGCCACCATGGTCATGAAATTAATTGAAAACATGAATAATATTAATAGCCTATATAGCAAGGTCACTACCTTGGAAAACATAATATCCTTCCTTAATCACATGTTTCCAATATTTATACCAATCTGAAGAAGAACTTTTACATGGTCACCAATTGATTCATTAGGGTTATCAAATCCAAAGGAATAACATGATCTAAAGGTTCCGTTAAAAGGGGGTTACTTTTCCAATGGGAAGGGTGTCATAAAAGAACTTACTTTCAGGATAAACCAACACAATATGTGTCACAAATATTGAAGAATACCTAGGAAAACAAATTATGATTCTCATTCCATGGGATTGGTAAACAAGATGGAACACTACTTCTCCCTCCATGGTGTTATAGATGGCTTGATGATACTTATAATGGGGGAATTATACCTTGATCTATAATGAATAAAATGGTGGCAATGGCATAAAAAATTCTATGGGGGATACATTTTGAGCTAATTTGTAAAATTTATCTATGCTTATTTTGAAAAAAACTCACTATTTGAGATTCTTGACCAAATTTTGTCAAAGATATATAGTTGTATACTTTGTAGAGGATTTTGAATGATTGTTAATATGCATATAGGTATTTACTAATTAATTTTTAAACAAGGCTTCATTAATGGTATCAGGGAAGAAACTAGAGAACAAATCATGATTCAACACCTAGCTACATCACAGGAGGCTTATTATAGGCCTTGGTAAGTAGAGATGGTGATAAATATATAAGAAAAAAAGACCCCATTTTATTAACATCCATATCTCTCTTGTCACATTTACAATCATTCCATTTCCCCACAAACCCAATCTCCCTTGCACCCCACCTCGATATATTTAACTGCTGAAATGTTTCCCCATTAGCTATTTTCTAGCCTTTTTTCCAGAAGTATAATCACAAATTGCCCATTTTATTTTTAAAATTTCACCTGTCTTTAAATATAGTTCCTTGGATTGGTAATATTCATCAAAATTGACAAATTTTAATAAGAACTTATCTTTTATTGATTATTTTCCTTGGTAATCCCAGATTTCCTCCCATTATTTATTAGTAAGTTGGTTGGTTATGTTACTAGAAGATGATTGCTATAATATATAGTTGAAAAAAAAAATTATTCTTTGATAGGTGGTAGAAGAAAGATATTGTTATTTCAATGCAATGCAAAATTTTTAATTATGGTTGCTGATTTTTATATGGTTAAATGTGTTGACATGTGAAAATATGAAACTTCAAATGAGGGGCTATAAACTAAAATCCCAAAAGCTTAATATTGAAATGGATAGGAATATGTGACGTGGTGCTAAGAATATAACAATTAAGAACATAGGATCTAGTTACCATGGATAACAAGGAATTATATATTGTTATGAAACCAACTCCCAAAATATAAGAAAAGAGAGATCAATGCCTTAGAATCAGCCACTTTGAGCGGGAAACCTCCAATACATTACCTAAATGAACAATTCTTGGATTCCAGAAATGACCAAAACCTCCTTCTATATATAGGAGTCAATGGGCTCGCAATATAATCCTATCCGACCTAACAATAACAATGTAAGGGCACAATGATAACAATATTGGGGTTATAGGGGTACAACAGTAACAATAAGGGGGCTACACTAATAGCAATAAGGGACTAAACTAGTAATATAGGGACCTAACATGCCCCTATCCTTCAAAAAAGTGTGGTCCTCAATGCTTGAGTAGCTCTGGGTTCTTCTGTATAAAATTATCATCCTCCCATGTAGAATCTTCAGTGGGTAAGTTCTTCCAATTGATGAGATACTCTGAAATTGATCGATTCCGTAGTTGTCGAGTTCTTGTTTCCATGACCGCTTCAGGTTCCAATATGATTTTTCCTTCCTCATCAAGTTCTGGCAATATTGTTTGAACTGGAAGATTTTCGCCTATAACCTTCTTTAAGCATGAAACATGGAAAACTGGATGTACTCGCGAAGAAGCAGGAAGCTCCAATTTGTATGCCATAGTACCAATCTTTTGCGACACCTTGTAAGGACCATAGTACTTTGGCGATAATTTATTATCCTTCTTAGCTTGCTTGAGGGACATTTGTTTGTATGGTTGTAGCCGTAAAAATACCCAATCTCCTACATCAAAACTTCTCTCGCTACGATGTTGATCTGCCTGTTGTTTCATTCGATTTTGTACCAAATTCAGGTTATCCTTTAAGAGTTGGAGAACTTCTTGTTGATGCTCGATGTGATCTTCCACTGCTTGAACCTTCGAATTTTCCCTTAAATATGATGTGGTGGATGGTGGATGATATCCATAAAGTGCCATAAATGGGGTCATTTTTGCTGCAGTATGGAAGGAAGTGTTATACCACCATTCAGCGAGAGGTAACCACTTGACGCATTGTGTTTGTTTATCAGATACAAAACAACAAAGATATCCTTCCAAACATTTATTTACTATCTCAGTTTGACCATCAGATTGAGGATGATAAGATGAGCTATGAGCTAATTGAGTACCCAAACAAGAAAATAACTCCATCCAAAAATTTCCAGTAAAAATGAGATCTCTGTCGCTCACAATAACCCTTGGGTTTCCATGTAGCTTTTGAATTGTGTCCATAAATGTGGTAGCAACTGTACTTGCTTTAAATGGATGAGATAATGCACAAAAGTGTGCATACTTGGTAAGTCTATCAACTACCACCATGATGACACTCTTTCCTTCGGACTTAGGTAAACCTGTGATAAAATCCATTGAAATCTCCTCCCAATGTTGACTTGAAATGGATAAAGGTTGTAGAAGTCCCGGGGTCTTAATTGTTTCCACTTTATTCTGCTGGCAAACCAAAAATTCCGTCACAAACTTTTGAATATCAGATTTAAGGCCATCCCAAAAAAATTCTTTCTTCACCCTGTGGTAAGATTTTTAAAATCCTGAGTGTCCTCCTAAAGGAGAAGTGTGCAATTCCAGAAGAATCTTTTGTTTTAGTTGGGAATTATTACAAAGATATAAGCGATCTTTGTACCATAAGGAATCATTTTTCCAACTAAATGTATCATATGTAATAGGATCTTGCTGCAACTTTTGAATGAGTGTCCATACATCTTTGTCCTTCTTCCATTCATCTCTTGCTTCGGTTATCCAATCTGGTTGGATAATAGAAATGGCACAAAGCAATGCTTCCACCTCTTCATTCTTTCTTGAAAGTGCATCTGCAACAACATTTAGCTTCCATTTTTTGTAGATTATTTCAAAGTCATAACCCAACATCTTTGTGACCCATTTTTGTTGCTCTTCTGAAGATAGTCTTTGTTCCAAAAAGTGTTTAAGACTATCATGATCAGTTTTACCTTGAAGTGTCTTCCCATTAGGTAAGTTCGCCATTTCTTTAGTGCATGCAGTATTGCTAACATTTCCTTCTCATAAATAGGTTTTTGTAAATACTTTCCTTTGATTGGACGACTTTCAAAAGCAATGGGCCTTCCTTCCTGCATTAAAACTGCACCAATTCCATTTCCTGAGGCATCACATTCCACAATAAAGGTTTTTGTGAAGTCTGGCGTAGCTAAGACCGGTGCTATGCACATTGCCTCTTTAAGATGTTCAAAGGCCTTAGTTGCTTCAGGAGTCCATGAAAATGCATCTTTCTTCAATAATGTTGTTATAGGTGCTACTATTCTCCCATAATTCTTAACAAACTTGCGATAATACCCTATTAACCCGAGAAATCCTCGCAACTGCTTTATGGTTGTGGGGACTTTCCATTCCTTAATGGCTTTAATTTTGTTAGGGTCTACCTTAACACCCTCGTGAGATACAATATGACCCAGATATTCCACCTCTTTTGCTCCAAAGAAACATTTGGATGTTTTTGCATATAATTGTTTCTCCTGCAATAGTTTGAGCACCCTGTCAACATGTTGAACATGATCCTTCCAAGACCTGCTGTAGATTACTATATCATCAAAAAATACTAGCACAAATTTTTCTAAGGAAGGGTTTGAAAATGGACTTCATCGACCCTTGAAATGTAGATGGTGCATTGGTAAGGCCAAAAGGCATGACCAAAAATTCATAATGACCCTCATGAGTTCGAAATTTTGTTTTTGGAATATCTTCAGTCTTCATTCTAAATTGATGATATCCTGAGCGAATATCCAACTTGGTAAAATAAATTGCTCCATGCAATTCATCCAATAATTCGTCAATCACAGGAATGGGAAATTTATATTTAATGGTGAGCTTATTGAGCTCCCTATAACTTAGACACATGTGCCATGATCCATCCTTCTTGTGCACCAATACTACTGGAGTAGAGAAAGAACTTTGACTAGGTTGAATTATACCCGCCTCTAACATTTCTGCAAGCATACGTTCAATTTCCCTCTTTTGGACATAAGGATATCTATAAGGCCTAATTTTTGGAGCAAAACTTCCTGGAATCAAATGAATAGCATGATCATGATCATGATCACGAATAGGTGGGAGTCCTTTGGGAGTTTCAAACACTTTGGAATGATTTTCCAAGACTTTTTGGAGATCTATAGAAATAGATGATTTTGATGTTGGAACTTCTAGTGAGCATAATTGTGCAATTACACCTCATTGTTATTTATTTAGAAGCTTTTTCATGACATTATATCTTATTATATTTCTTGTCTTCCCTGCGATACCTCATAATTTGACTTACTTTCCTTCTGAAAAAAATTTCAAGAAATGTTCTTGAAAATTAAAAGCTACCGTCCCCAAAGATTGTAACCATTGTACTCCTAGTACAACATAAACACCTCCCATAGGAATGGAAAGAATTGGACTATTCAATACATATTCCCCTATTGTTAGATTTATATTATGGCATTTTCCAGAGCATTTTATAGTTCCTCCGTTTGCAACCATCACTTGCCATTTTGGTGTTAGGTATAGGAAACAATTCAATTCCTTGGCTACCTTACAATGAATAAAATTATGGGTACTACTCAAATCAATCAACACTATTACCCTTTTGTTCTTGATATGTCCTTCTATATTGAGAGTTTGCGGAGTGGTAATTCATGCCAATGCATTAAATGATATGGTCAGACTCATTTCTTCCTCTTCTAGGGTTGGTTCCTAGTGCATATCCTCTTCTTTTGAAGATTCTTGTTCATTTTCTTCTTCCTCTTCACAATCTATGTAAAATAATTTCTTCTCAGCACACTTATGACCTTTAGTGTATTTGATATCACAACTGTAGCAAAGCCCTTTTTCTCCTTTTTCTTCGAATATTTTTGGTGTCAACCTTGTAGTTTGTGGAAGTCTAGGAGTAGCAACATATTTGTGAGTGGTAGGCTTCATGTTGCCATAATTTTACATTCAAGTTTTCTTGCCAACCTGAATGCCTTTTCCAATGAATCAGGTTCCCAAAATCAAACTTCATGTTGGATGTTATCCTTTAAAGTCCCTATGAAGACATCAATCCTGCATTTCTATGGAATATTAGTTACCCTTACATTCAATTTTTGGAAGTCCTCAATGTGCTCCGCCACTAAACCCTTTTGTTTGAGATTTATCAATTGGCTAAAGAAGGTATTGATTTTTGTATCCTCATAGTGTGCTATCATTTCCTCTGTAAAAATTGACCAAGGACACTTTTTTTACGAGAGAAAATCCATCGATACCATTCAAATGTATTTTGTTCTAAATTTAAAGTTGCAATGCGTACCTTTTGTGTGTTTTGCACATTATTGAGATCAAAATATTGCTCCATCTGTAGTATCCATGTTACGGGATCCTTGCCATCAAAATTTCTCATATCCATCTTTGGAATATGGTGGTTCTTCCATCCAACATTAGAGTTTATGTAATAATGATTAACATTTATTTTTTTCTCATCATGAGTTTCCTCTACTATCTTTTCCCCATTAGGAAACATTTCTTGTATCAAATTTGCCAAACCTTCGATATCTACTTTTAGATCATTCTTCATGTTTTCCATTTTTTCATCGATCTTAGCTTCCATGTCATATATCTTAGCTTCCATGCCCTCCATCTTAGCTTCCATGCCTTTCTTCAAACCATCCATCTTATTTTCCACGCCTTTCTTCAAAACTTCCATTTCATTTTTTGTTGCTCTTTGCGATAGGCTCACTTGCTCTTGTAATTGTTAAACACCATGTTGAAGCACACACATGGTGTATGAGGAAGATGAGCACACACACAAGAGACTCAACACACAATGAAAGATAAGCGTGAGGCTTTCTTATTTTCCATTATACAAAGATGTACATTTATAGTACAATGGTGTGACTCTTGGTTTCACATTCCAAGGTCACTTGGACTCCATTGTGACTTTTCGCATTGCCACCTACCCATGTGGGGATGAGGTGTTCCAACATCCCCCTTGTCAGAAAATACGAGCTACATGTGTGAGTCAAGAAAAGAGTTGTAATACAAATACGCAAATATGCATGGCGACACTGGGCTGAATCAACTCTGCGAAATGTTGGAAAAAAATGTTGGAAAGAGGTGGTTTAGGATGACCACAAATGCGGAACGCAAGAGCATTTGCGATTCTCGGAACTCTTCCATGACGGCAGAAGCTGAAAGCACGCAGAGAGGAATTTTCACTCATAAAAAAGGGAGACCTTCGACCTAAAAGGGAGGTCTACTACCTGTGGTGGTTTTAGGTTGTCCACCAACCAAAGATGATGGTTTTTAGGTTATCCACCAACCGAAAATGATGGTTTTAGGTTATCCACCAACCAAAGATGATGGTTTTAGGTTATCCACCAACCGAAAATGATGGTTTTAGGTTATCCACCAACCAAAGATGATGGTTTTAGGTTATCCACCAACCGAAGGTATGCTCATGGGCATCCGTGTCTCTGGCTACATCTCTAAATCCGTAATGACAAATTGTGGCTCAGGCTCACTTGAACTGCTGGCTACAACTCTGAACATGGAATGAGAGATTGTGGCTCAGGCTCGCTTGATCTGTCGTTGAAGCTTGTACATGACCACCATTTCCCCCCCTGTCAGATAAAAGGTGAGATGATGGCAAAAACTCAAGTCCAAGTTTTCTCAATATCCATGAACAAGTTCTAACATGTGTCGTAAACATCTTCTTGGTTGTTGATGCCCATTGCCAAGAAGCGATCCATCCAAGATGAATCTTGGTTCTTGCAGGAGGCTTGTTTCTGAAGCATCTGTCTGAAGAATGTGTGTGCCGACCACAGTGCTTGCATGGATGAAGATCAAAACAGTGATCTTTCATATGACCAACTCGATCACAGTGTTGGCATTTCTCAATCTGATGTTGTTGTGGAACAGGATCTGGAACAGCTGCAGGTGAACTATCATACAGGAATCCGGCACTCTGAAATTTGATGGGCTTGGTGTAGTCTGGAGTATGAAAGGTCACATCCTTGTCATATCCAAGACCAGTTCGGTGCTTGTTGTGGACAATCTCTTCCCAAGGTCTGATGATGGGCTTAGGAAGTGCAGGCTGAACTGCTGCATCTGCATGTACATCTGCTCTAGTACAAGAACTGAATGGTAATCAACTGGAATTTTATCTTCTTTCTTCTGATGAGAGTCCTTCAAAATCTTCTGAACAGAAACAGGTTCAGAATGGTGACTCTTTTGCTGAAGTTCATCTTGCTGAAGCTGAGTTTCCAACTGCAAAAACTCAATCTTTTCTTGTGCATCTAGCAAACAACTCTGAATGTTACAAAGAGCATGCTTTCTCATTCTTATCATATCATCAACATTGGAATGAATGAGGCTATTCAACAACACTAATACCTCATTGATTTTAGCCATTTCAACAACTTAGGCTCAAAAAATGAAAGGGTGTCGGCTTCAACCGAGAATGCACCCGTTTACAATGTGATTCAACAACAAATACAAATGACTCAAGAAATTCTCAAAGTACAAAGTGTGCTCCTCAAATGATGGAGGGCAATCAAGAATGACTTACATCAACAACTAAAATTCACTGATTTCAACTATGAATGAAGAGGCAAATATTCACTCACAATGTGAGTTCAATACAAAATCTCTGCAAAAATATGTGCAGCTGAAAACACTATGAAAGAAGCCTTTAAAGCAGCTGAAATTTTCTTCAAATAACTGTTTCAATGATGGCAAACTTGTCTTCTCATGTAAAAATCTTCAAAAAATCACCCTTCAAATCAATGCCACAAATCACAATGTAAATTTGCAAATTTCTCTAAATATAGTCCATCCCATTTCTTCAATTTTTCTGTTCATTTCCTCCTCTTTTCTCTTCCTCTCTTTCCTCTCTCTCTGCTGTTTTTTTTTTTTATAATTAAAAATTAATTAAAAAATAATTTAATGGAAATATTTAAAAATGGGAAAGGGGATTAAAAAAAAGAGAGGGAATTAATAGGAATAATTAAAAAAATGAAATAGGGAGGGAATCGAATTAAATGGAAAGGGATTTATTAAAAGGGATGGGGGGTTATTTAATAAAAAAGAGTTATGGGAATTAATTTAGGGAGGGGAATGAATTAAAATAAAAAAGTGGAAACGAATTTAAAAAAGGGGATTATTATAATTGTGGGAGGGGAGATATGAAAGGGGTGAATATAAAAAAAAGGGGAGGACGTATGATATGAAAGGAATTTTATTAATGGAGGGAGGCTATATTTCAAAGGTCGAATTAAAAGATAATGAGAGAAATTTCAATTGGGGAGAGGTCGAATGTATGTATAAAGCGTTGTGAGAGGGGTAAGGGTAGAGTATAGGGAGAGTTAGCGTAGGGTGCAGTGAATGGAGGCCGAGGAGGGAGCGTATGGAAAGATGGAGGGACGGGGTTTGAACAGTAGGGGGAGCGATAGGGACGGTTTTGTGTTGAAGTGTGAGGGAGAGCAGTTAGCGTGTAGGGAGCGTTGAAGGAGATATGGAGCGGCGTGAAGATGGGTAGAGGCGGCGTTATTGCAGTTGCAGGGTGCTGTGTGTGGAAGAGGGCGAAGATTGTATTCGAGGGTTTATGGTAAGTGCAGAGCAGGGAAGGGCGGATAGGGGAGGTATCTGTAGGTTGAAGGGGGAGAAGATAGTTGCAGGGGGAGCGCAAGGTTAATTTAATAAAAAAATTGAAAATTAAAGATCAGGGCTGGGTCGAAGGGACGGTGTGAGGGATGAGGGATGTGGAGTAATAAGGGTGTGGGCGCGGCGTTGAGAGATGTGGAGTGGAGAGGGAGCTGGGTGCGATAGTGCAGAGGTGGGGATGGGAAAGCGAACAGGCCATAGGGAGAGGAGAGTGTTGAGAGTAGAAGTGCAGGTTGCAGGGGGGGCCGAAAGGCCAAATTTTCAATTTTTTTTATTTTTATTTTTTTTATTTTTATTTTTATTTTTTAAATTTACAGCAGAGAGAAGAATAAAGACTTTTAGATTGGTAGCAGAATTTTTTTCCAATGTATAGCAGAATGGACAAAGTGCAGAAATGAGGGCAACAGTGGAATTTTTCCAGCAGCAGAGAAACCCAGAATTGCAGAATTTTCCAGATTATTTCAACAGTAAAACCCAGAAATCTTTCTCAGGAAATGTGGCATAATTTCTCCAGTAAAAAAACTCACAAATTTTTCTAATAAAAGCCAGAAACTTCTTCAGAAACCCTCTTTAAACAGTGTTTTCCAGCAACTCTTCAATGCAGAAATTAATAGAAATTGCAGGAAAAATGAGAATGAAAACCTTCAGATGGGCAGTGCTGCCTTTCTTCAAAATCAATGCTGAATCCGCACCAATTTCGAATCTTTGGGGTCTGAATGCTGCTCCCTCTTCTAAACACTTTTGAATGTCGAAAAAACAACGCTCTGAAACTCTAGAATGTTTGCAAAAATGTCAAGATTTTTTGCGGATATGCCTGAGCCATAAACACAAATGGCTCACTCAATTTGGAGCGGGCGCCAGCAATCGCCCGCTCTGATACCATGTTAAACACCATGTTGAAACACACACATGGTGTATGAGGAAGATGGGCACACACACAAGAGACTAAACACACAATGAAAGATAAGCGTGAGGCTTTCTTATTTTCCATTATACAAAGATGTACATTTATAGTACAATGGTGTGACTCTTGGTTTCACATTCCAAGGTCACTTGGAATCCATTGTGACTTTTCGCATTCCACACCTACCCATGTAGGATTAGGTGTTCTAACAGTAATTTTGACATCTCATGTTGCATTTCTTCATCTTCATGAGTCATAATAGATCCTTCTGAAGGCTTAATGGGTGTTGAATTATTTTTAGGGGGCATTTTAGAACCCAAGAATGATATCTATTCTTCAATATGCCCTTGGAATAAATTCAAACTAATTTTTTTCAAACGAGACTTATGTAATTCGAAAAAAATACACACATTTTTCTTGCTTTTGAGGAGCTCGATATTGAAACTTAATTATCTCTGTGATTTCGAATCTTCAATATTTGAAATTCAGCCCTGAGGTAGCCCTCTAAATTCTCTTTCGAATTCCATAAGCTTGACTTGATTTTGACTCTTCAAGACAAAGTTATGTCCAATCTTCCACAATGACCTAATTATGGACTGCTTCAGTATAGCGAACTTGTACGGATTTCCACGTGTCATTGTTTCCTCCTTCGGCTTATAAATTTATAGACAAGAAACTACAATCTGTGTGCTTGTGGCCACTTTTTACATAATCTCAATCAGATGCTCAGAGAGAGAGAGTTATGACATTTTTCCCACGGTCACCTCTTTGAGATGAAATTCGAGAGCCTGAAAAAGTCCTAACTTCCACAGATCATATCTCCAAAAATATTACGAACCAAGATTTGAAAATTTTACAGGAGGTTCTTCAGAATTTCAGTTTCAATCTTTGGAAATTTAAGCTTTTTAAACCTTGTAGAAAAATATTTATAGCGAAAATTCCGTGATGACCTATTTAGGTAAAATTCAGGAGCTTGCAAAAAGCCCTAACTTCCGTAGATCATATCGCTGAAAATATTGCAAACCAAGCTCTAAAATTTTGCGACGTTGTTCCTGAGGATTTTGCCTTCGTACTCTAAAAATTTCATCATCTGAACCTTCGTAGAAAAAATGTTATAGCGAAAATTACATGATGACCTGTTTGGAGTAGAGAAACCCTAGAATCCAAAGCTCTGATACTAGCTCCAAAAATATAAGAAAAGAGAGATCAACGCCTTAGAAATTAGCCACTTCAAAGGGGAAACCTCTAATATATTACATAAAGGAACAATTCTTGGATGTCAGAAATGACCAAAACCTCCTTCTATATATAGGAGTCCATGGGCCCACAATATAATCCTAACCGACCTAACAATAACAATGTAAGGGCACAATAATAACAATATTGGGGTTACAGGGGTACAACAGTAACAATAAGGGGGCTACACTAATAAAAATAAGGGACTAAACTAGTAATATAGGGACCTAACATATATAATCATCACTAAAGATGGCCATAATCATATGCAACAACCACTCATTGATTTTCCATGTAATGAAAAAAATGTGAAGGTCACGGGACATGTATTCCAAGCTGAATGGTGGGAAAAACATCCTAGTGTGTTTCACTTCGGTTTATTAATGGCTAAAGAAATTGACAAAGGAATTGGTAATGGAAAAGAGGAATTAATTAGTATTTTATTTATGAATTAAAGGAAAATAGAATAAAAGAAAGGTGAAAGGTCACAAAATTTCTTGTGAGGAAAACTGAAGGAAAATTGAGGAAAAATGATGAAAATAGAGGCCTCGATGATAAAAAGTATTATGAGGATCAATTCATGGATTTTGTTAGTGTTAGATTTTTTTCAGTTTAATCTTTTTTCAATTCAGTTTTGGAGCTCTCTCTCTATTCTCTCTCTCTCATACTCTTGCACACTTAGAGTATTCTGGGATCATTCTTGGAGAACTCTAGCACTCACTTAGATTGGGAAAAGAAGGAAAAGGAAAGCAGGGAATTGAAAGGTAAAAGGTAGATCAAGAATTCTAGGTACAATGATTTGTAGGTATCGAGTTGCATGTATGATTTTCTTTCTAGTTTTCCCATGCATGGTACATGGATGTGGTTTCTTGGTTATATGTTGTCATTGGCATAGATAATTTAATAGATGGAAAATAGTTTTTCCTAGCCTTGGAATTTCCTCGATGGCCATGGTGTTATGGATTTTTCCACTTGTTGTTTCTTATTGGCTTTTAGGTTCCTTATGGTTGTGTGTTGAGTTGTTGGTTCCTGGAGTCATTGGTTGGAACAAATGGTTAGGACCCATGGAACAACTTGGGTTGAGATACTAGTCCTAGAACCTTGGTTTGAAAAACACTCTCAAGCTCTTGGTGGGTTGAGTTACTAGTCTTGGAGCCTTGGTTGGAAAAAATCTTTGGAGCCATCGAAGGTTATGTGTTGAGTTATTTTTTCTTGGAGCCATAGTTGGGACAAACAGTCTAGAGCCCTGGAAAACTTGGTGGGAGACCAGTCTGGTTGATGTTAGTGATGTCTAGCCATGAGGTGAAATCACTGGTTGAGGGTTGATCTGGTTTTTCCTCTGGAATCCTTGTTTTTGTTTTGTTTGGTTTATTCCAAGAGATCCCACATTCACACTTGCAATATGGAATAGGGGTGATTGGTTGAAAGGGATATTTGGTTCAACCCAATATATGGCCAGGTGGTACATTGAAGTCCTTGACTTGATTGGATTTTTCATATGTTAATAAGAGCTATTTTCCTCTTGTATTTCCATGAGTATTTGTACTTGTTATTGTGTGGCTTTGATGGTTGTTTATCATGGTGTATATGTTGTTCATTTATTGGTTATATGTTTTTTATATGAGGTATATTGGCCATATATATTCATGTGTTTTAATTTGTTGATGAATAGCTAATAAATGCAAGAGCTAAAAAATGTTATTGCAACTATTATGAGAGGGAAATATACCTTCTTGATGATTCTTAGATAAGTATCATATCCCTATTTTTAAATATGCATTTTTGACTTGTAGATTACAAGTTCGCCATGTGTTTGAAAAAATGATTGCCATGGTTAGGAATGGTTAGGTTAAGTATTTGATCAAGTTTTGTATGAATGGCCTTATCTTAATGTTATTTATCATTATGGGAAGTCTCATTAAGTTTTTGGTAGTGGTCTAGAGACAAGCCATGAAAATGTGGCACTAATGTCAGGGTTGCAGGCTCAGAACTGAGAAATTTGGAATATCGTTGCATGGATGTAGTGTTATATATATGGATGGAGGAATACAATGCATGGATGTTGTGTTATTCCTTTGACTAGGAGTCTAGGTCATTCAAATAACTATTCAACTTATTATTTAGGAACTAGAGGTGGTTATTTAGCCTCTGAGTGCCCTATAAGTTCTGTAGGATGTTAGCTTGTGGTTGATAGGTTCAATTGTCGGCCCCACTTCCATAAGTGAATCTTGGAGGTTGGGTCATGTCTTCATATCTCTTCCTATCATGTTTACCCCGACAGCCCAGTGAAACTGGGTAAATGTGGGAGGGGGTGTTACAAAGCGGTATCAGATATTCTAGTTTCAAACACCTGGACTAGATGGGTAAATGTATATATTTATGCATGTATGGTAGGTCATACATGATTCATGGTTATCATTATGAATTTTGTGTCATCATGATTCTATTGGTATGTTATTATGTTGATATGTTGGATGAGATGGAGTAGGAGATACATACCATCAAGTGAGGTTGCAACACTAGACCTCAGGGTAAGATCAGATTGTCATAAAATTATAGTACGTTTGGCATTTAAGTATGTTGGTTAATGATTTTTATAAGAATTATGGTTATGTACATTCATGTTATTATATTTCTCTTTTTATTACCTGCATGATAGATGTTAGTTATTAGTGCGGTCATATGCACATGTGTCAGATAGTCATGATTGGTAGTAACATGTTGTTATATGAATTACAGTCATATGCATGATTTTTATGGCTCGTTGTAGCTAATATCTTGATGTTATTATGTATTATGTTAATTTGGATTGGTTTGTACATATGGTTAAGGTTATGGTATTCATTTATGAGTAAATATACTTGTGATATTTTGTTGTACTAATTTGGACTGACTTGCACAGATGTGATAGCCTCCCCTCTGATACATTGAGATATGATTTTGATTATGTCATTTAATTGGTTTATCAAATATGTTATGTTTAAAATTTGTTTGAATATCTGATTAATTGCATGATATGGGTATGTGTCTTGAAGATTGCATGAAATAATGACCTTGTTTAAGATGGTTGTACTAACACATTATGTCCTGAGACAACTTATATTCACTTTAGTGTAAGTGGGTGCTAGTTGTAGTATTATGACTAATGACTGTGAGTTGATTATGATATGAATTTTAGTCTTGGTAAAGGTTGATTTCAAATTAATAGACCTAAAGTCTTGATCTTTGGAACATGTTACTGACATGTGTGAGTTGTTGCAGGGAAACATTCTTGGCGTTAACATGACAAGGTAACAATTGATTTATTTGTATAAATAAAAACTGAGTGACGTGATGGCACACAATAAGACTCAATTAAAACAAGGTAAAAGGTAAAATAAATTATTTGGGTGATAATTCCTTTGGCTATATTTGGAAACCACAATTCCAAATGAATGAGTGCTTTGCAAACAAGAAGTCTTCTTAACCTTGATTTTGTTTGAAATTATGTGGATATGTGCTATAGTAATAAACATGTATTTGGAAAGTATATTAGTATTTTATAGTTATATATTAATCTGTGATAGTAATTCAGAGTCCCTTGAGAGATGGCATAGATGTGTTCAGTTACGAGCTCGTGTGCTTGACATAGAAAGGTAGGGTAGCTATTATATTGTTACGTTTTTTTATGCATTGACATTTATATGTTTATGGTAGTATTGATGCGAGATCCTGCTTGACCTACAACAATATCAATTGGTGATGTGAAAAAAAAAACATTAACTTATTTACACTATCAATCTATTTCCCATTCACAACATCGTCAACAAATGTCTAACATATATTTTTTATTTCTTCCTTCTGAAAAATTATAGAAACTGAGTACATACATTCATATAATCACATCTCTAATTCCTCCTCTATCATTACTAAAATTACTAAAATTTATATGAGTTGGAATTTTCCAGAAAGGAATCGAAACTCGTTTTTCTCCAAAAATTCTTAGCTTTCTTTAGAGTTTTTCCTTCTACAAATTTAATCTATTTTTTCAAATTAAAAAAAAAAAAACTTCTTACATCACTATCCACAAAAGCACGTAAGATATTTTTATTTTTCTTAACATAATTCCCATCCAAATTTTTTGAATTTTAAACTAAACCAAAACTAATTTACTAATAAAACAAAGGAATCCAATTCCTTCTACATTTCAATTGTTTTTTTCCAATTTCAAGTGTAAGATGATCCTGCATTAGACTCCCAGGGAAATAAATTGTCCAAGTTGTGTTGAAAATTTGTGCAATTCTTGGGCATCTCTGAAACAATCATCCAAGTAGCATCCTCCAATGGTTGATTTCTCCACTTCACCAAATACTAAAAGTACTATTTTACTCTAGTTTTCTTCACCACTTTTCGATCTAATAGACCTTCAATTTCCATTGGAGTTGCTTTAGGCAGTAGCTGGTTCCATTCAATAATCTGAACGACTTCACTAGAAGACTCATCATCTAAACCTTTTCTTGTTCCCTAAAAGGAATACAAATCAGAAACATAATTTTTTTTGGAAATACCAACATTTCTTGTAAGCTCCACTTCATAAGAATTTGAGGAAATTTTCCTTAAAATTTTGCAATGTCCGATCTTTTTGAGTTTTAACTTGTTGTAAGTTCCTTTAGGAAATATTTCTTTCCTCAAATCCATGACTAAATCACTGATCTTATATTTTTTTTTCCTTCTCTTAGAATCAACCCTTTGTTTTTATTTGTTGTTTCTTTCCTCTAGCTGTTGCTTAACTCTTTCGTATAGTTCTTGAATGATCACTGTAAATTCTTCACCTTCTTCACTTATTATATCTTGTTTTACCAAATTTCTCAATTCATATGCTCCCCTTGGATGCACTCCATAGAATATTTGGAAGGGAATCATACCTATACTTCTATTGGGTGTATCGTTGTATGCAAATTATGCCTGAGCAAGAACTTGATCCCATTTTTTGGGAGTTTCACTTACCAAGCTTCATAGGATATTTCCCAAGCTCCTATTCACAACTTTTGTTTTCACATCAGTTGGTGGATGATAGGCTAAGATGAAATTAAGGTTATTACCTAACTTCTTCCATAATGTTCTCCAAAAATTATTGACAAACCTTGTGTCTCTATCAGATACAATACTTCTAGGCAATCCATGCAACCTTACCAAATCTTTGAAGAACAAATTGGCAACATTGGTGGAATCATTGGTTTTGCTACAAGATATAAAATGTACTAGTTTAGAGAATGTATTAACCACAACATAGATATATTCATTACCTCTTTGAGTCCTTGGCAATCCAAATACAAATTCCATGCTCATTGAATCCCATGGCCTAGTACGAGTTGGTAATGGATGATCTAAACCTGTATTTTGACTTCTTCCCTTCGCATGCTGGTAGATCCTACATTTTGCAGCAAACCTTTCCACATCAGCTTGCATGCCTGGCCAAAAATAAAAAAACATTCAACTGAGAAAAACTTGTATCTTGTCCAAAATGTCCTGATAATCCTCCGTTATGCTTTTCCTTGATAATATTTTATCTCATATAACATTTCGGAATGCACAATATGCTATCTTTAAATAAAAATCCTTCTTGCAACATGAAGCTCAACCATGGAGTTCTATTACCAATAACTAGATTTTTACAAGCAACATATGCATCTTTAAAATCAACATATTCCTTATACATCTCTTTTATTTCATCAAACCTTAAAGTGTTGATTTCAAACTCATGAAAAATAAAATTTATTCTACCTAATGCATTATAAACCTTATTTGATTTACCACTTGCATGATGGATGAAAAATGTGAAATTTTGCAAGAAATCCACCCATTTAGCATGCCTCTGATTCAATTTCGCCTGAATTTTGATAAAATATAGAGCATGGTTATCAGTATAAGAAAAAATTCTTTGGGAATAAGATAATGCCTTTGTTTTTTTAAAGCCTTAAATATAGCATATAACTCTTTATCATAAGAGGAATATTTTTACTTTGCTTCATTTAATTTTTCACTGAAATATGCAATTTCCCTTCCTTCTTGACTTCAGACATCTCCACTTGCAGCTGTCTCAACTTGAAAACATTTGTTAAAATACCGTAAGGCTAATATAGGTTGTTTAGTTATTCTTTGCTTTAGTATTTTAAAATTTCTATCAGCGAATACATTCCATTTAAATGGCAGCTTATTCTCCTTGATTGTGTCAATAATAGGTGCATACAAACTACTAAAATTATATATAAACTTTTGGTAGAAACTTCCAAGACCATGAAAGCTTATTACCTCAAAAAAATTCCTTGTAATAGGCTAGTTAATGATTTCCTTCACCTTATATGGATCCATCTTAAATCCTTCTTCCGAAATCACAAATCCTAGGTGTTGGCCTGTGACCGCATACAAAGTGGAGAAGGAGAGAGGAAGGGAAATCCTAACTGTCAAAGAGCTTCAAATGAATCTATCTGCCTTTTAATTCAGTTGAAAGAGGAAAGTGTCGCTGATTAGCCATCACCCAAAGCAAGTATGATGGTGAGAAAAATCCATACTAGCCTCATTCATTCCATCTAACCCCTTCCTACCTTTCATTTTTCCTATTTTTGAACTCCAATGCTCTAAATTAAATTTATCCCTTTTTTGGTTTCCCTAAGTCCTTCCCTTTATATTTCATGACCACACACTCAAATTTCTTTTTGCATTGGCCAAATCCAAAAATCCTTTAATTTTCGTCTCCTACAAACCTTCTGAAATGCGATATGTGATGAAGTGGGACCCATTAACCCGCCACACATACTTTCATTTCATTTCCCTTAAAAAATCATTAAACCTTAAATTTACACCTTTTCGCTTCATCTTTCTACCTTACCTTTTTCATTGCCATATCATTTTTTCACTTACCGTTCGCCTTCCCGATTCCCCTTTTGCGATTAAAGTGGGGCCATTTCTCCCTGACACATCACCCTTTCACCCACCATCCATCGCAAATCGCTAAATATAAACTTTGCAGATTGGCAATTATAAATTTTGACACTTCACACAGTTTGTAACTCGCCTTTTAAGTGCCCGCAAAGTATTATGTTTAAATTGCAATGTGGGGCTCCACCTCCATTTTCCACGCCACCTTCCCCACTCCTGCACTTCACACTTCGTAGGTTTTAATGTTTAACCTTCGTCTGCTCCCACATAAAACTTGCGACCTGCGATCTGCGAGCATGGTCCCATCACTATCTATGCCACGTCACCTTCCCCACACTTTGTGCATCACACTCTTTATCATTTACCTTTCACTGCATGCACAAAAACTTTGCAATCTGTGATTTGTTGGTGCGGGTCCCACCACCTTTCCACGTCATCAATAGACCTCCTGTGACCTATCTTTCTCCCATTTGAATGATAAAAAGTCCCACTAAATTAATTTATGCTTCTATCATTCATGCCCCCTCCGAAATCTGGTTTTGGTTTGCAATTTAAAACACAACATGGGATTTTGGGTGGAACTTGCAGTATGGTTTATTTAGTTTGCACAGGATAACCTCTACTAAAGAGTTCAACACACACAACACAACTGGATATTCCACAACAGGAAGTGCAAATCATATAATTAGAGAGTGGAGGCTTTCAAACAGTAGGAGGAATCATATGATGAAGGTCGGACCACTCACCTGTTCTCAGCCACTTCTCGCAACTCCTTTGAAGATTCTAGAATTTGACCTCTGTGGACAACTATTTTGTCTCTTTTTATTGATCAAATAGTGATGTTTTGCTAGTAAAATCCCGATTTTATACAATTCCGTTTTTATTTTTCTGTTGCAGGAGTGATTTCTGATAAACACTTTGATAGTTTGTTAGGATATTTTGGTTTCACCTGTGTGGGTCGATCATGACAGAATATTCAATCGTGAACCCTCAAGGAGAACTCTATATGTAGTGAGTTCAAAGATGAAAGCAGGGTTCTGGAACTTTGAATAAATATGTTGTATTTTTGTATGATTGTGCTCCCTGTGCTCTGAGACACATATTTGGGAGAGTCGTTTAAACTTAATATGATATAGAGCTGTTATTTGGATTCTAGATGGAGCAATGAGTAGTATGTATATGTTTCCTTCTGTTATCAGTAATCTCATTTTTATGTGTAATCATCTTTCATGCTATGTTGCTTTGATGGTTCCTGTAATGTAGTTACTGGTAGTCTGAAATCTTATTCATGAATTTGTATCTATATAACACTTAGGTGTTAACGCTCATGTATTAACCTTTTGTACTCCCTTAATTCGTGCTCCACGAACCTCTGTTGTTATCCATATCTCATTCATATCCGTTTCCTCTGAGTTCACATGGGACATATTCTTAATCCTCTTAAGCCTGTCTCTTTTGGGTTCCTTCTCCGTTCTTTCTCAACGCCTATGCATATTTTTAAAGTTTCGCTCACTGTTTTATACTTGGCCCACTTAAAATCCATCTAGCCTCACAGCCTCCCGAGCCCTATCACAGTTTGGGGAATTCACATGAATCAGGCTCAAATAGTCTTCTCCTTTCTTGACCCACCAAAACCATTATTCTCTTGACCCATTTTCTGTCAGAGGCATTGATATAGTTGTCGATATTTAACCTCTAACCTTAAGATGTCCTAGGCACTCGTCTTTAGCAACTCAAGGATGTCTCTAGGAGTTACAACATATTTTTGGTGTCTTTTCCAGGGAAACGAATGACAAAATATTTTCCCTGGGATACGACATTATCTTCAACCTTAAATTAGCTGAGCATGAAGGGTTGAGAGTTTTACATTCCTCACCTTGGAAACTCCACTATAAAATAGTCCTAATCATAAGTAATCACGTCTTTCATTAGGCCTCACACTAGATCGACCTCCACCTCTAAATCAGATGGTTGTGCCGAGTTTCCTTTTGAACAAGTATGCCCCATTGGCCCTCCCTCAGCCTCTAAATGATTGCCGCAATAATATATAGATTGGTTGCCTCGATTCACTAGGGAAGATAGTAATTCTGCACAGAAAAATATTTAAAACTTCTGAAATTTTGCTGAGGATGTAAATATAGAGCACTTAGATGTGGTATTAAGGCTTTTCATCCAATCCCTGGAGGGAGAATCCCGAAAATGGTTCAAGTGTCTAGCCAAAAACACAGTACACACATAGGAAGAAATGAAAAATTTCTTCACATTGAAATGGGGAGAAAAGAGGGACCATGGATATGTACTCACAGAGTTCAATTCTCTCAAGGAAAGACACAATGAGGATGTAACAAAATTTATAAAGAGGTTCAATAAGCTCTTTAATAACCTCTCCATTGAAATAAATCCTCCTGAAGTAGCTAGTAAGGTGGTTTTCGTAGGAGCTTTCAAGCCTGATTTTGGGTTAACCTTAAGAGAAAGAAGATCCACATCTCTGGATCAGATCCAGACCAATGCATTGGAGGTAGAAGCAAACTTTCTTCTACTAGTAAATTCAAAGGGAAGACAGAACATGAAGCTAGAAGAAAGAAGGGGGAGGAGGTTTCTACCTCAAATCAGGAGAGGGAGTCACAAGAGTATAGACTTGAAGAAATGAATAAGATAATCAAGAACACGTCAAATAAGTTAGTTAAGCTTTAAATGGAGGCCTAGAATTCCCCCCTCTCATTCCAACCAAATGATTCCTAACCAGGGGTTTAATCCTCAATGTTAGAGGCCCCGTCTGCAGCTGTTACAATAGGCCGAGGAAGTCATAGACAACCAAGAAGATCAATTCCTTGCCTACTTTGATGATGAGGAGGGTGAACCCATCTTGAAAGGGGAACAAGAAGAAGAAGAATTCCCTCTAAAGGATCAAGAGATTGACAGTTACTGTAGAAATTTCATGGATTTCATGCAGGCTCAAATCCATAAGAAGTATGAACTCAGGTCCTCTAGAAAGAGAACCTGAGGGTAAGAACAAAATGAAGAGTCTATATCAAGAGAGCAAACCCCTCCTAGTCCTGCTAGTAAATGGGAGAAGTTGTTAGAAGAGTCAGCCCCTCATGAGGCCACTGCACCCACTTCCACATATCAAGGAGCTGATCATCCCAAGGATAAGAAGCCCACATATGTACCCTTGAAACTTCCCAACCCTCCTAAAGAGAAGTGCGAAGAAGACATTATAGAAAAAGTACCCACGCCCTTCAATCTCCAAGAAGAACAATCCATGGTGGTTTTTGGACCAAATGTCGAAAACTAGTTTCTAGCTTGTGCTGAAGAAGAGGGAGGTGAGCTTACCCTCCCTGAAGAAGGGGAAGAGATGAATTATTTCCTAGAGGAAAACACTAAAAATCAACAGTAGGCTAGTGATCCATAAATAGAGGCAGCAGAGCTTAATTTTCTAGATCCACAAGAGCACCTTCAGCCAGAAGTGTTGTATTCAAAGATTGAACACCAACCAAGTGTCCCCAGTGAAAGCCAAGAAATCTTGCCAAAAGAAGACCAATCAGGTTTTTTGATTGAATATCACTCAAATATTCTTTCTAAGTGTGTATACATTCATAAAATTTATTCATCATTAAGTTCTTCATGGGATGTTGAGGAAACACAATATGTTGTTATTAATCGATATCATTTACCCAATATGATTGAGAGTTTGCAGCTCCCCTGTAATTCTTTATATGACAAAGGAAATGATGAAGAGCACACAAAGCAGTTGATTATAATGGAAAAGGAGAGGAAATAATAGTCATCGTTGTTTCTTGAAGACAATCAATGTCAATGCACAAGCAAAGCAGCAGTTTGGAATGAGGCTGGTTTTCTTGTTACAAATCCTTCAGAAAAACTCATGTTGCATGTTTACCATGATCCTTTGGGTAGTATATTACAGCCATCAGGGAAGGAAGAATATTCTTAGTTCATCAATGGAGCTATGAAATTCAGTGGAAGAGATAAGTTGCCACGTTTTAAACCCATTTCTCTACCTACAGGAATGGGATGTCAATTTTAGTTAAGCACTCATTTTCTTGACTGGTTACATTGGAAGTCTGATTATTATTTGATGGGATAATTTTTTATCATACTAGATGTAGGTAGGAGTGCCAATAATCTTAGTATTATGATCATCTTTCCAGTTTCAGTATAGTTCAGATTTCAACATTCAATATTTTCAGGGTGTGGCAGTGATTTTCGTTTTGATAGGTGGTAGTGCACAGCTCAGTTGTAGTTTCGATTCAGGCTTACAGTATGCATTTGCGATCCCATGAGCCCAATAAAGTACAGAAATTTAGGTCTGTAGGTTCTCAATGCACTGAGAACAACACGTTGTCCCCAGATGGAGCCAATGTTGGCATGTGACCGCACACAAAGTGGAGAAGGGGAAAGGAAGGGAAATGCTAATTGTTAAAGAGATTCAAATGAATCTATCTGCCTTTTAATTCAGTTGAAAGAGGAAAGTGTCACTGATTATCCATCACCCAAAGCAAGTGTGATGGTAAGAGAAATCCATACTGCCCTCATTCATTCCATCTACCCCTTCCTACCCTTCATTTGTCCTAATTATGAACTCCAACACTCTAAATACCATTTATCCCTTCTTCTTCTTCTTCTTCCCTGAGTCATTCCATTTTTATCTCATGACTGCACACTCAAATTTCTTTTTGCATCATCCAAATCCCAAAATCCTTTAATTTTCGTCTCCTACAAACCTTCTGAAACGTGATATGCAATTAATTGGGACCCATTCACCCACCACACTTCCTTTCATTTCATTTCCCTTAAAAAATCATTAAACCTTACCTTTCTGCATTTTGATTCATCTTTCTACCTTACCTTTTTCATAGTCATATCATTGTTTTCATTTACCGTCTGCCTTCCTGATTACCTGATTGCGATTAAAGTGGGGCCATTTCTCCCTAACATGTCACCCTTTCACCCACCATCCATTGCACATCGCTAAATATAAACTTCGAAGATCAGAAATTATAACTTTTCGTGCTTCGCAAAGTTTGTAATTCACCTTTTATGTGCCCACAAAGTATTCTCCATCTCCATCTGCCACGTCACCTTCCCTACTCCCACACTTCTCACTTTGTAGGTTTTAATGTTTAACCTTTGCCTACTCCCACATAAAGCTTGCGACCTGCGATCTATGGGCGTGGTCCCACCACTGTCTGTTCCACATCACCCTCCCTGCACTTCACGCATCGCACTCTTTACCGTTTACCTTTTGCTGTGCGCACATAAACTTTGTGATCTGAAAGTTGCGAGCGCGGATCCCACTGAATTTCCACATCATCAATAGCCCTCCTATGGCCTATCTTTCACCCATTTTAGTGATAAAAATTCCCGCTAAATTCATTTCCGCTTCCACCATTCATTCCCCCTCCGAAATCTGGTTCCGGTTTGCAATTTAAAACACAACATGGGATTTTGGGTGGAACTTGCAGCATGGTTTATTCAGTTTACACAGGATAACCTCCACTAAAGAGTTTAGCACACACAACAAAACTGTCTATTCCACAATGGGAAGTGGAAACCATGAGAATTAGAGAGTGGAGGTTTTCAAATGGCAGGAGGAATCATATGATCAAGGCTGGACCACTCACCTGTTCTCAACCAATTCTTGCCACTCCTTTGAAGATTCTGGAATTTGGCCTCCCTAGCCAATTGTTTTGTCTCTTTTTACTGATTAAATAATGATGTTTTTCTTGTAAAATCCTATTTTTACCCAATTCTGTTTTGATTTTTTTGTTGTAGGAGTGATTTCTTGATGCACGCTCTGATATTTTGTTAGGATATTTTGTTTTCACCTATGTGGGTTGATAATGACAGAATATTCGATCCTGAACCCTCAAGGAGAACTCTATATGTAGTGAATTGTAAGATGAAAGCAAGGTTCTGGAATTTTGAATAAATCTGCTATAGTTTCCTATGATTGTGTTCCTTGTGAGCTGAGACACATATTTGGGAGAGCTGTTTAAAATTAATATGATATATACTGTTATTTGGATTCCATATGGAGCAATGAGTATTATGTATATGTTTCATTCTATTATCGGTAATCTCCTTTTTATGTGTAATTATCTTTCATGCTATGCTGCTTTGATGTTTTGTGTAATGTAGCTACCAGTATTCTGCAATCTTATTCATGAATTCGTGTATGTATAATTATCAGGTGTTAATGCTCATGTATTAACCTTGCTTCACTCCCTTAATTTGCGCTCCACGAACCTCTGTTGTTGTCCACATCTCATTCAAATCTGATTCCTCTTAGTTCACAGGGGACAGATTCTTAATCCTCTTAAGCCTGTCTCTTGTGGGTTCCTTCTCCATTCTTTCTCAATGCCCTATGCATATTTTTAAAATTTCCAGTAATTGTTTTATACTTGGCCCATTTAAAAGCCATATAGCCTCACAGCCTCCCAAGCCCTCTCACATTTGAGGAATTCACATGAATCAGGCTCAAATGGTCTTCTCCTTTCTTGAACCACCAAAACCATTATTCTCTTGACCCATTTTCTATCAGGGGATTTTTTATAATTGTCCATATTTAACCTCTGATCTTAAGATGTCCTAGGCACCAGGTCTTTTGCAACTCAAAGTTTTCTCTAGGAGCTACAACACCAGGTACACCAACTCATTCTTCATGAAGCTAAATTTCCTTAAATTTATCAACAACTTCTTGCTACAGGGTACTCAAAACTAATTTGAGATGCTTGATATGCTCTTATTTTTTTTTTCTGAACACTGAAATATCTAGATACACAATAACAAATTTACTTATAAATTATTTCAACACTTCACTCATTAATGTCATAAATGTGCTAGGTGAATTGGTAAGGCCAAAAGGCATTACCAACCACTCATACAACCCATTTTTTGTTTTGAAATATGTTTTCCATTCATCCCCCTCTCTAATTCTAATATGGTCATAGTTGCTCTTGAGATCACTTTTAGAAAAATACTTAGCGCCACTCAAACAATCAATCAGATCTTCCATGTGAGGAAGTGGAAATCTACACTTGATTGTAATTATATTGATGGCCCTTGAATCAGTGCTTATTCTCCATCAACCATCTTTCTTTGGGTTGAGCAAGGTGGGAACAACACATGGAATCAAGCTCTCCTTTATTAATCCTTTATCCATCTACATCTGCACCTGTTTCTTTATCTCTTTATTTTCTTGCGGATTCATGTGATATTTTTCTTTATTCGGAAGACTTTCCCCTAGAATTATATCTATATGATGAATAATTCTTCGAAAAGGAGGAAACTTATTTGGAAACTCATCAACAATTATATCTACAAACTCATCTGACATAACTTTGACTCCTGTTAGGGTCCTATAATAATAGGGATCATAATTTTGAATTGACTATGTTAATTTTGGAAATATTGTACATACCTTTTCTTTCTGCAAATGTTTTTTATATTAAAAAATTAAAAGAGGGTATGTCCTAAAAGAATAATCAAAGGAACAAAAGAAATAAAGATAAAAAAAGATATAAAATGTGAACCCCACAAAAAATAAAAATAAAAAATTATGAAAGTGTTGCACATTCAAATGCCACTACTCTTAGTATACTTTGCTTTTGCAAATAAAATTGTGTGCATCTTGTTCAAAATGCCACAATTCATGATGATCATACTGTCTAATCTTGATTATCCATGCCTTTAAATTTCATGTTATGATAGTTAGTGAATAAAGATCTGACCAAACCATTTAATCTTGGAAAATCAGTAGTTAGGTAGAGAATAAAAATGAGCTCATAAGTTTAATTTGAGCCATTGGAAGCTATAAGGTTAGAAATAAGTTATTTTTATTATCAAAAGAAGATAAAAGGGTTAGCAAGCTCAAATGCACCCAATAAAGGAAATAAAAAATGTTACTATAAATAAAGGTTAGGTAGGACACTTTCAACAGTTATGGAAAACATCATTTGGTTCATCTCTTATCACTAATGTATTTCTAACATTTCCCCTTACCCTAAAAACCATTTTCCCCATTTGAAAACCACTTCCCCTTGCTAAAATTCCTTTTCCCTCTCTTGGAAACCTTTTCCCTCCCTAAAAAACCTTTTTCCCTTTGAATCAACTCCCCCACTTAATATAACTCCCACTTTACTTTGAATTAACCCTTCCGCTTTATATAATCCCCGACCCCCCTTATTTTATTTTAGCCTACCCTTGATATATTTCATAAACCTATTTTTCATTTAAACCCTCTGCCTAACTAATTTCCCGACCCTACCTCTTTCAAAACCCGCAAATTCCATTACCTCCCTATCACCATTGATCACATCAAATGGTCCCCGATCCCTTTCGTACTCTTCGCTGTTTGAACTTTAAAATAGAATGGGGGGAGGTGAAATGGGTGGTTTCAAACACCCGCTCCCCTACCACGTGGCGCTACCACATTTTACTGCACCCCCCAGTTTGAAACCACCAACCACATTTTGTTGTGCAATAATCCACCAAACCGCTTCCAAGGCATGTGATAAACCACTCGGAATTTCAAAAAATAATAAACAAACCTACCCCCGCGCCAAGCAATAAACCCGAGTTTTCGAAAATAATAAAACCTTGCCACTTTACCGTCATTATTTTATCTTGGTTAAATTGCCAAAAAGACCAAAAGCCTTTACCAACCAATATTAAAGCCCGTTTCTACCTGGACCCTTCTCCAAACCAAATCCATGATTTTCCAGGTAATTTTGAGTACCTAAAACTATAAAATAAGCCATTTTATTAATTAATTGAAACAAATTAATGGCTTCCCAAAGCATCCAGACTATAAACCCTCTTCAACCACCCCTATTAGAAGTCGACCACACCCCTTTGGCCAACAAAGACTTCAAAATTAATGACACTGTAATTGATAGCAACCTTTTGGAGCTCCATTTATTGTTCCATGATAAATTTTTTGATTAGGCCAATGATATTCCTTTTTGGGACTCTAAATTCCCCAAATACACATTCCCACAAACCTAGCAGTTCCCTGAACTCATCAGACTATTCCATATTAGCTACTTGCCCAATGAAAGAGACATATTCACCCCTAACCAAGAAATCCTATTTACCATCATTGCTCAATCCATAAATCAAATGTTGCAAATTCAACCACAACTATAGGGAATGCCTTTCTCCATTGGAACCCTAACTGAGTTTTACTTAAATCTGGATTTCCCTAAAAGATTTAAAATCTTTCAAAATTTCTTCCCTCCATCAGTAGAAACTCCTAAAAACAATCCTCCATATTCTACTACAATGTTTTTAGAAATAACCGGACAAATTGTGACCATGTTGTCCTGTATTTTAGGATATTTCACTGGTGAGCATGTAGATGAATCTATTCTTGGTTTCCTATCCATATTTTTCCCAGGTCAGCCTCCATCTACAACTTTCAATTTTTCCCAATACCTGGCAGATGCTATGAATAATCAGCTGATCAAACTTCCTGAAGAATGAGTATTCAAATACTCAGTATTGTTTCATTTGTTCCTATTTTCAATTAGAAAGGTTTGTAGTTAATCTACAAAAACTAGACATAGAGGGTAATCCCCAGTCTGCTATCTTTTGGACATCCTTGATTAGAAATGATTCCACTAAATTCAGTTTCAAATGCTTTATTGTTTATTTTGTGTATCCAATATTTAATATTCTTAGTAGAAGCATTTAGCCTTGAATCAGTGAAGAAATAAAAAAGGTTCTACAGTTGTTAGATCAGAGAAAAACATGAGGACTGTATTTATACCATAATCACACTGAAATCAGAGTGTATGGAAGCCCATTAGTTCCATACAATATTCCCAAATACCTCCAAATGAGGATATTTGCTTTAGAATACATCAGATAGATTTTGAATTGAGACAAGATCAATTTCCTTTCAGCTAAGAAGAAAACTCAATTCAAGATTAAAAACCAACTAGGGCCTTTTATATGCAATAGCAGGAATGCTAGAAAGGAAGGAGAAAGATTCCTACAAGATTTAAAGTTCAACAATAGTTTCAAATGGTCATATGACCCTTTGGGTGTCATAAGTAAATTAAGATTTAAGTTCAAATTGACCCCTTTCATTCACGATTCTAAGCCTGAAATTGAGAGATATTCCAACCAGTTAGAGTGGTTCAAAAACAATTTATAGGAGGTGGAAAGGCAACTTGATACTAGTTCCATCCTACTTACTCTAGCCCCACAGGACATAAATTCAAAAAGGGCTAGATAAGAAGGCTCTTATTATGGAGAAACTACTTTTGATACTAAATTCAAACTTATGTATAGAAATAAAACAAAACTAAATCTAGTGATAGAGCAAGAAGAGAGAGTTGAAACCATTGAAACATATATTGTTGTTAGAGATCATGCACCTCCAACACTTTCAGAAGAAACACATCTACCATCAACTTCTAGTGAAAAAATATTTCAGAAGAAAAATAGTGCAGAGGTTTCATCATCTAGCAAACCATTTGAGAAAGAAAAGGATATCATGGAGAAATACAAAGAGATGAAAATTAGAAATGAAGCATTGAAGGTTGTTACATATGAAAAATATTGGAAGCAGACTCCTAGTGATCAAAGTAGGTTGCTTTTAGCTTTTTACCTTAAGATAAGGAAGATGCAAATGACATTTCTATAGCCAAAAGTGTAGGCCCCAAAAACATCAGAAGATTATAAAAAGACAGCATTTGAATTTATTTCCAAATATGTGCATCCGATCGACCAGATTGAGCTTTAGAAAGAGGCAGGAGAAATGATCTATTCCACCATGACACATATAGATTTAAGTGTCCAGAAGTTACAAAAATCTCTAAAAAATATAAACAAAATTAAAACTATAGAAATCTTCATCACAAGCAAAAGATATCAGGATAAATTCACTTTATGATTTGGTAATGGAAGTTGGTTATAATCCAAAATATATCAAAGCAGCAGAAAAACTAATAAAGAAGAAGAATGCAAACATAGATGCAATGAAGAAACAACTAAAGTTACCAACTACAGAGCATCCACAAACCAAACAGGTTTTGGAAGTTGATAATAAAAAAGATGAAATGATGAATCTCATCATTTAGTTGATAGATCAACTGAAAGAAACGAAAACATAAATGGATAAAATTATGCAGGAAAAGCAAGCCAGTATGGAAGCAGTTCCCATTGCTGATATTCCTATAGCATCTACAACAGTTCCAACATTGACATCAGCTCTATTGTCTACACTAGATCTAGTATCAACATCAGTTCCAGCAACTACATCACCAAAAACATGAACAATACGAACAACCCATCCCACTGATGAGGCCAAAAAATTAATTAAAGCAATGGAAGATATGTCCATTCAAACCACATAAGTTAACAAGCTCAAAGAAAAAGTAAAGAGTTTAGAAGATGGAAATAAATTGGCAGAAGTAATCCATCAGGAAGAAGTACAAAAAGCCAATAGTTTGACTGAAAGAATCCACAAGCTAGAAAAAGAGTTATCACTAAAAGGGCTTTTAGCTAAAGAAAAACAACAGTTGTGGGCCAATATCATTAAACGAGTTAACGATTTTTGTCCTTCTATACAGATCATATTTGAGCAGAATGACTCGGTAAAGGAAGCTAGTAATGCAATTCAAAAGGTCAAAGCTGATCTTGGAAAGAAACCAAAGGAAGCCTCTGAAATAATTAAATTCCTTAATTCCAAAAAAAAATATGAATTAGAAGAACTTGGGATAGCTGACAGAACAGAAACTATCTTAGAGGTGAATAAAGTGATTTCCAAGAGAAATATAATGATACAGCTTGAAGACAAATGTCAAACTATGGAACTTGCAGTAAACAGGTTGATATAATAAGACAAAAAGGTCTGCCTAATCCTCTGGTAATCAATGATAAACTCATGAGGCATGAACACTATGATAAGAAGATGAGGGAAGTATCCAAAGAAACTTCCAATATTTCATCAATGAAGGGCATACCCATAGGAAAAATGCTCCTTCAAACTTTAAAAAATTTCTCTTACCTCCAGCATGAGGTAAATCACATTTTTGTGAACAAGCACATGTTTGCCAAATATTTAGAGGAAGATGAGATTTACTGAAAGATGATAAAGATAAAGATTCTAGATGAAGAGACGTGGGAAAAATAGTGTGATTTAGTATGAAATGTGAAAGCAAATAGAGGTGAAAGACATACATATGAAAGCAAAGACTGATGAAAGAACAAACAGTAAACATCAATCAAATAATCGGGAACAAATTTCAGTCAATTAATAGGTGTCACTATCTTTTTGCATAAAGATATTTTATTTTCCTTGAATAAATCCTAGTCAGTTGATAGGATATTTTTTGTAATAATATGTATAAATACTTCATCATTTCAAAGTATTAAGGGTGGATTTCTGAATATTTCCATAGCTGACTGATCTATTACCTAAGGATTATTGTACCATTTCTAGTTGACAGACATGACAAGTTATAAAGAAATTTCTTTACAGGATTCCTGTGTTGAGCTATCTCAGTGAAGAATAAGTTTCAATTGTTCATGTTCTTTTCTTAAGTATTCCATAAACTTTAATGTGTTCTAAATTTATGTGTTATAACAGGAATTTTGCAGCAAAAGTTTTTTAAACATACTCTTCTTTAAACTGTTATACATTTCTATGTTTTCTTTTGATATCCGCTTTAGAGAATTCTTAATTTCCCTCTGATCCTGATTGAATTCTTCATCCTTCTTCATTATCTGGCTTAAGGAATTATTAATTTCTCCTTGATCCCTATTGAAAATCACTTCACCATTCAGACTTGAGATCTGATTTTTCTCACATATCCTGCCCTATAAAAATTTCTTTGTAATTTGATTTTGTTCTGTTTAAAAATTATATTGACTCTATATCCCAATGGAAAATGGAAAATAACATATCCATCTAAATCATTAATTACACCAATCAATCAAAATCAATCCAAAAAAAAACATACATAACTAGCCTAAAATCTATAAAACAAACAAAGTTAAATCATTAAGAGAGAGCCCTCTCTGAGTTTAGGAAGGCTAGTCCTAATCTCGAAAAGTGGATGATAGTTACCTCTGATATTTCTTTTTAACACTTAGAACAACTCTCGGATATTTCAAAGTGATAACATATTGGCGACCATATTGGGGAGATTCAGTCCTTAGTTAAAATAAATCTTAAAGGAAACAATTTTCACATTAAGGTTTTAAAAGATTTGTTTGATTTATCATTGAAAGTTAAAATTCTGGCTTCTAAAAGAACATATTATACCAGGGCTCATCCTGATCCACAACTTGCTACAATTGTTGATGATCCTGACAGAATTTTAAGAAAACCTAAAAAAGTAGAAAGTCTAGGAAGTAGTAATCAGTTAATCAAAGAAAATTCACTTCCTAAGGAGTTATCAAGCATACAAGATATTCAATTTGATTTATCATTTGAGCATTCTTTATTTCACACCAAATATAAAAACTCAGTCCATAATATTGTAATAGATCCCAATTTATTCAATTTATTGAATCAAATAAGGAGACTATACAACTTGATGTAGATCAACAGGCTCTAAATACTTTTGACAAACTTGATGTTTTAACCTCAACTTTGATAAAAGATATATATGAAGCATATTTTCAACAGTCAATTGAATTACTTGACCTAACTGCTGCTACTCCTCAGCAATCTACAGTATCTTCTGAAACTGTAAACACAACTTTATTTAGCTCCACATCACCTATAATCTTCACCAAGGTTCATTCCATAGAACCGTTCATACCTAAACTTCCTCTCCAACCCATCATTTCAAGTTATTCTTCAAGCGTTTCAAGTTCATATCCAAGAACCACTACTTTACCTCCCAGTCAAGCTAGAATATTTTCCATGACAGCCAGATATGCCCCTTTGGCCTTATAGGCCCCTTTATATGCTATACCACAAGATTACCAGAGTAAAATTTTTCAGTTTGATGGTACTGGTCAGTATAATGCTCAAAATAATGTAAATAAAATGACAAATTATTTTGAATTACATAAAGTTGATGAAGCAGATGTACAAATGAGATTATTTGCACAAACATTAGCAAGAGATTTTAAAAAATGGTTTAAATATTTACCAGCTAACCATATTTTTGATTTAGCTGCTTTCCACCAATTGTTTATCAATAGATGGGAAAGAAATAAAAACCCTCTACAAATATTATATGAATATGAAAACATTAGGAGATCTCCTAATGAATCTGTTCAGGATTACTGTACTAGGTTTAACAATATTTACAATGCAATTCTAGTCAATGTCAGACCTCCAACAAACTTGGCCCTAATTAAATTTCCAGATGGTTTTGATGTTGACATGTCCTATCAATTAAGAGAAAGAAACATTGCAACTTTAGAACAGATGCATAGTGATGCAGTTAGTGTAGAAGCTAACTTACTAGCTAAAAGAGCTAGGATGAGGAATGAGAGGAGAGTGACCATTAAGGAAGAACCATCCACATCAGATGTTAAGATAGATAGTTTAGCTAAAAGTGTAGAAAGACTAATGGATATACTAGAGAACATGGAAATAAAACCTCAGTGGTAAAATCAACAAGGTCCCCAAATTAGAAACGACAACTTTAGGAAAAATCCTAATACTGGTAAATCAAGAGAAGTTGTACCTGATCAACATATTAGACCACCTTTCAAAGAAAATTATGCTGAAGTTCACAACAAAATGAAGAAGACCAGGAGACCCAGATAAATTTGATGGGAGTAAACAATGAAAATATTATTTTTCTTACCCTGGAAGAACAAGAGTTGTACATGTTACAACAATTACAATTAGAATCTAGAGAGTCCTTTGACTACAAACAAGGCTATGAATCTGCTACCTACGAATTTCATAAACAGTATAGCCTTAGAAGTAAAAAGAACACAGAAGTTCCTATTAAGAAATCAGTCCAAACCAAAACTAAGAAAACAATAGAAGCTCCTGTGACCAAAACTCTACAAATTCTCCCTAGAGAAACTCAGAAAATTTCCAGCCCAAAGATTGTAGACATAAGATCAACTGCTACACAAAGTTTTCCAGATAATAAAATTGAAAACAAAACTGTTGACACACAAATTGAATTACTAATTTTTGATAAAGAAGACAAACACACACAAATCACAATTGGTAAAGATGAAATCATTCAATTAGGAAAAAATGAAATTCTATTCAATATAAAAATTGAGATAGCCAAATTGAAAATACTAGTTCCTTTAACAGAGCTGGTGAAAAATGATTCTTACAAAGCACAAATCACTGAAACATTAAACATAGGATAAGACAAAGATGTTGTTAAACTCAACGATGATCAACCTGATTTATTATTTGTTCCTGAAGTTAATGGAAAACATCAACAATGGGGTGTCCCTCCATTTTACATTAGCTTAAAAATTCATGATAAAATCTTACATAATGCTATGTTGGATTCAAGAGCATCTCATCACTTAATTCCTAAAAAAATCATGGAGAAATTAAACTTAGACATCACCAGGATCTACAAAGACCTTTTCTCCTTTGATTCTAGTGAAGTCAAATGACTTGGCCTAATAAAATATCTATGTGTAACTATAGTCCAGTCCCCAACAAAGAGTATTGTTATGGACATAGTAGTTGTTGATATCCCTCCAAAATATGGTATGTTATTATCTAGCTCATGGGGAGAAAAATTGCAAGGATCATTCCAACTAGACATTTCATATGCTACCATTTCTATGTTTGGTCAGCAAAGGAAGCTTTATAGAGAAATTTTGATGAAATACATGGTAAGTAGTTCAGAAATACCACATAATTATCCTATATATTCCTTGCATTTTGATCTGGACTCATTTATATTATGTAATTCAAACAATGAAAAAGATAAAATCACAGCTGTAGAAGTGAAACACAACGAAGTCGATAGTGAAAATATAACTCATGATTCTTTCTGGCATTTATATTTTGATGGCTCTGTAAATAGATTAAGAGTAGGAGCTGGAGTATGGATCTATAATTTAGAAAATGATCATTCAGAAGGACGTTCTTTTTGACTAAATTCCAAACGCACTAATAACATGGCAGAATACGAAGCATTAGTGTTAGGCCTTCAAATCATAAGAAAACGTGGAGCCAAAAGAGTTTCCATCTTGGGAGACTCAGAACTCATCACAAAACAAGTAAAGGGAGAGTATCTTGTTAATAAGCCTAGACTTAGCCAATACAACGAAACCATCCTAGACTTGATAAATTCTTTTCTGGAAACTGACTTTGTTGTTATTCCAAGAAAGCAGAATATGCAAGCACATAGTTTGGCCACTTTTTCCATCATATGCAAGTTACCATTTCAGCCAAATCATCAGTACACAACTAAGGTAAGACATAGGCCAACCAAACCTGATAATTTGAAGTATTGGCAAATCTTTTCACAAGACTCACAAATTTATAATTTCATGAATTTTGAGGGAGAATTTCAAAACTGTAATATATACATAGGTTGTACATTAGATTATACCATAAATAACGAAATAGATGTAAATGATGTAAATAATATAGAACCAAACATATTCACTAAAGTATAAATAGAAAAATTACAAGCAATAGAAATTGAGGAATTAACCAATGACGAATCAGAAGTTTTAAATCTCAAAGACAACATTTTTCCTAAGGGATTAGCCCTACTATAAGACCTCTTTGACTTGAATGATGTAGCTATAAAACCTAAAATGGAGCCTATAAGGTCAAATATAGAGGAATGTAACATAGGAACAAAAGAAAATCCCAAGCTTATCAAGATATATAAGGCATTACCTCCAGCTGAAAAGTTGAAGTACATTAGCTTGTTTAAAGAATTCCAAGACATTTTTGTTTGGAGTTATGAAGACATCAAGTCTTATGATATCAGCATTATCCAACATAAGATACCAATTAAAGAAAATCAGAAACCCTTTAAACAAAATCTTAGGGGAATTAACCCTGTTCTTATGCCATTAATATAAAACGAAGTTAAAAGAATGTACGGTGCTCAAATCATAACACCCATTAGATATTATGATTGGGTCTCTAATTTAGTTCCCACTAGAAAGAAAATAGGAGAAATCAGACTCTGTGTTGATTCCAAAAACTTAAACAAAGTATCATTGAAGGATAACTACCCCCTCCCTAAAATAGACCAGATTATACAGACGGTATTAGGGTCAAACAGAATTTCAGTACTTGATGGATTTTCTAGATACAACCAAATTCTAGTACAACCTAAAGGTCAAGCTAAGACTGCATTTACCACTCCCTGGGGAACTTTCATGTACTTGAAAATGCCCTTTGGATTGACGAATGTTGGAGAAATATTCTAAAGAGCTATGGACATATCAATTTCAAAGGAAATCCATGAATTTTTAGTCATTTACCTCAATGATATCATAGTGTTTTCCAAATCATATAATGAACATCTAGATCATCTAAGAAGAGTATTCATAAAGTGTAGAAATATTTCGCATATCCTTAAATCCTAAAAAATCACTTTTTGGATTAAAAGAAGGAAAAATCCTGGGACACATTATTTCAAAATAAGGCATTATAATTGATCCAACTAGAATAGAAGTAATCCTACATATTAGTCATCCTAGAAAAATTAGAGAATTACAAGCATTTCTTGTCAACATAGATTTTCTTAGAAGTTTCATCCCTAAATTAGCAGAACTAATTATAAATTTAAACATGTTAAAAAAGGCTTCAACTTTTAAGTGGACAGTAGAGGCTAAATATACTTTTGAAGCAGTCAAAGAAGCACTTACTAAAACCCCTGTCCTCATAATTCCTAACTTTAATAAGGATTTCATAATTTTTTCATTTTCTTCAGAACACACCATTGCAGCAGTCTTGTTGCAAAATAATGATGAGGTTCTTGAACAACCCATTTCTTTCTTCAGTAAAAATTTGAGAGATGCAGCACTAAAGCATAATATTATGGAAAAAAAGCACCTGCTTTATTGAAAGTCATAAAATATTTCAGAGTATATATTCTATACTCTCACATAATAGCATATGTTCCAAACTGAGTTGTAAAGGACATTCTAACTTAGAATGGGCCCAAGGGAAAAATATGCAAATGGATTGCCACAACACCAGAATATGACATTGAAATCAAGCCTACAAAATTAATCAAAGGCCAAAGTTTAGCCAAACTCATGGCTGAATCGAACTGTTGAGCCTTAAACATAAATTTCATTGCTGCCATAGATTATCACGAAGAGATGGCGACTCCAAAAATCAATGAATCTTTCATAAATTCACCCTCAAATGCAGACCTTATATTTGTTTTACTCAACCTACAATCTCCTCCTGGTTTATCTAGAAACAAAAGTAGATTCTTGAAAATGAAAGCAATGAAGTATTGTATCTTAGATAATGCTTTATTTTGGAAAGATCATGGTGGCATCCTATTAAATTCTTTATTAAAATATGAAGCTGACAAAGTCATGAAGGAGATTTTGGAGGACACCTATACTAGAAAACAACTACTAACAAAATTTTGAGGGCATTTTTTTACTGGCCCACCCTTTTTGCAGATGTCCGAAAGTATGTGACCCCCTGTCACAAATGTCAAATATTTGAAGGGAAGAAGAAACTCTTATCATTACCCCTCAAACCTATCTCAGTGGAAATGCCATTTCAACAATGGGGTTTAGATTTCATTGGTGAAATTCACCCACCCTCCTCTGCCCAACATAAATGGATATTGAAAGCCACTGATTACTTCACCAAGTGGATAGAATCCATCCCTTCTAGACAAGCCACAGAGTCTGTCATTATTTCATTTCTTGAGAACAACATCCTTTATAGATTTGGATTCCCACAAAAGCTAATCAATGATAATATTGCTGCCTTCAAATCCAAGAAAATGATAGATTTTTGTAACAGATACCATATCACCCTATGCCATTCCACTACCTATTACCCTCAAGGTAATGGAATAGCAGAATATTCAAACAAAATCCTAGTCAATATCATCAAGACATTGTTAGAAGATAAGAAAAAAACTTGGAATAAAAGTTTGGTGAATGCCCTATGGGCAGACAGACTAACTACCAAGAAATCTATTGGTACATCTCCCTATCAATTGGTATATGGGATGGGCGTTGTTTTTCCATATTCATTAGGAGTGCCAGTAATGGAAATAATTCAAGAATTGCAAGTAGAACCAAATGATATCCAAAGGAGGATAACTCAAACAATTCATTTGCAGCAAACCAGGAAGAAGTTTATATCAAATCCCAAGTAATTCAAAACAAAATCAAGAAGATATTTGATAAGAAAAATAAAGTAGATGATTTCTTCATAGATGATCAAGTACTCAAATGGGATTCTAGAAGGGAAGACAAAGGAAAACATGGGAAATTTGGCTTTCTCTGGAAGGGCCCATACATTATTTATGGTTATAGAGGCAACAATGCATTTTTCTTGAAAGAATTAGATGGAACAGATCTACTAGGTGGACCGTCAATGGTCGAATGCTGAAATACTATTTTTCACCAGATTAATCAGTAGTTCATTTTTTATATTTTACTCATTGTAAATACCATAGAAAAGTTTAGATTGGAGTGGATTATTATCTTCTAAATTTGAAACCAGAAAAGAAACTATAAGCTTTAAAAGATATAACATCATATATTTGAATAAAGGAGATAACAGAAATAAGTTCCATGCAAAGTAAATTCAAAGTTCCAAGGCCACTGATCAGAAATTTCTTGACATCTCACAAGGAGATGCCATCCCCAAAAGTGGAGCCACTGTTAGGGTCCTATAATAATAGGGATCATCATTCTGAATTGACTATGCTAAGTCTTGTAATATTATACATACCTTTTCTTTCTGCAAATGTTTTCCATATTAAAAAATGAAAAGAGGGTATGTCCTAAAATAATAATCAAAGGACCAAAAGAAGAAAGATAAAAAAATATATAAAATGTGAAACCCACAAAAAAGAAACAAAAATAAATTATGAAAGTGTTGCACATTCAAATGCCACTACTCTTATTTTACTTTTCTTTTGCAAATAAAATTGTGTGCAGCTTGTTCAAAATGGCACAATTCATGATGATCATAGTGTCTAATCTTGATAATTCATGCCTTTAAATTTCATGTTATCATAGTTACTGAATAAAGATCTGACCAAACCATTTAATCTTGGCAGATTAGTAGTTAGGTAGAGAATAAAAATGAGCTCATAACTTTAATCTGAGCCATTGGAAGATATAAGGTTAGAAATAAGTTAGTTTTCTTATCAAAAGAAGATAAAAGGGTTAGCAAGCTCAAATGCACCCAATAAAGGAAACAAAAAATGTTAGGATAAATAAAGGGTGGATAGGATACTTTCAAAAGTTATGGAAAGCATCGTTTGGTTTATCTCTTATCATTAATGTCTTTCTAACATTTCCCCTTATCCTAAAAACCCTTTTCCCCTTTGTAAACCATTTCCACCTGCTAAAATTCGTTTTCCCTCTCTTGGAAACCTTTTCCCTCCCTAAAAACCCTTTTTCCTTTTGAATTAACCCCCCCGCTAAATATAACTCCCACTTTCCTTTAAATTAACCCTTCCCCTTTATATACTCCCTGACCCACCTTATTTTATTTTAGCCTACCCTTGATATATTTCATAAACCTATTTTTCATTTAAACCCTCCACCTAACTAATTTCACGACCCCGCCTCTTTCAAAACCCGCAAATTCCATTACCGCTCGATCATTGTTGATCAAATCAAACTGTCCCCGATCCATTTCGCACTCTCCGTTGTTCGACCTTTAAAATAGAAGGGGGGGGATGCAAAATGGGTGTTTTCAATCACCTGCTCCCATGCCACATGACACTACCACGTTTTATCACACACCCCTGTCCAGAACCACCAAACCACATTTTGTTGTGCAATAATCCACCAAACCGCTTCCAAGGCATGCAATAAACCACTCAGAATTTCAAAAAATAATAAACAAAACCACCCCTGCACCAAGAAATAAACCTCAGTTTTTGAAAATAATTAAACCATAATGCTTTACCGTTATTTCGTTATTCAAGTTGAATTGCGAAAAAGACAAAAATCCTTTACCGACCAAGATTGAAGCCCGTTGCTACCTGGACCCTTTTGCAGACCAAATCCATAATTTTATAGGTAATTATGGGTACCTGAAACCATTAAATAAGCCATTTTATTAATTAATTGAAAACAATTAATGGCTTCCCAAAGTGTCCAGACTATAAACCCTCTTCAACGACCCCTATTAGATGTCAACCACACCCCTTTAAAGTTAATGACACTGTGACTGATATCAACCTTTTGGATCTCCATTTCTAGATCCATGATAAATTTGTTGATCAGACAGATAATATTCATCTGTGGGACTCTAGCTTACCCAAATACACATTCCCACAAACCTATCAATTCCATGAACTCATCAGACTGTGCCAAATTATCTATTTTCCCAATGAAAGATCCATAGTCACCCCTAACCAAGAAATCCTATTTACCATCACTACTCAATCCATAAATCAAATGCTGCAGATTCAACCACAAGTAGAGGGAGTGTCTTTCTCCATTGAAAGCCTTACTGAGTTTTAGTTAAAGCTGTATTTCCCTAAAATATTTCAAATATTTCATACTTTCCTCCCTCCATCAGCAGAAACTCCTAAAAACAATCCTCCATATTCTGCTACCATGTTTTCAGAAAGAACCAGAAAAATTGTGACCATGATGTCCTGTATTTTAGGATATTTCATTGATGGGCATGTAGATTAATCTATTATTGGTTTCCTATCCATCTTTTTCCCAGGTCAGACTCTAACTATGAATTTCAATTTTACCCAATACTTGGCAGATGCTATGCATGATTAGATGATCAAACTGCAAGAAGGAGTATTCAAATACTCCTCAGTATTGTTTAATTTTTTCCTATATTTTCCATCGAAAAGGTTTGCAGCTAACCTAAAAAAACTAGACACAGAGAGTAATCCCAAGTCCGTTGTCTTTTGGACATCCTTGATCAGAAAGGATTCCACTGAATTCAATTTCAAATACTTTATTGATTCTTTTGTGTATCCAATAGTTAATATGCTTAGCAATAGAATTCAGACTAGAATCAGTGAAGAAATAAAAAGGGTTCTACAGTTGTCAGATCAGAGCAAAATAGGAGACTAGTATTTATACCAAAATCACACTGAAATTAGTGTGTATGGAAGAAAATTAGTTAGATACAAGCTTGCAAAATACCTCCCAATTAGGATATTTTCTTTAGAATAGATCAAATAGATTTTGAATTCAGATGAGATCAATTTCCTTTCAGCTAAGAAGAAAACTCAATTCAAGATTAAAAACCAACTAGGGCCCTTTATATGCAACATTAGGAATGATGGAAAGGAAGCATAAATATTCCTACAATATTTAAAGTTCAACAGCTGTTTCAAATGGTCATATGAACATTTGGGTGTCATAAGTAAATTAAGAGTTAAGTTAAAACTGACCCCTTTCATTCATGAGTCTAAGCCTGAAATTGAGATATATTCCAACCAATAAGAGTGGTTGGAAAAAACTTTACAGGAGGTGGAGAAGCATCTTGATACTAGTTCCGTCCTGCTTACTCCAGCCCCACTGGACATAAATTCAAAAAGGGCTAGATAAGAAGGCTATTATTATGCATAAACTACTTCTGATACTAAATTCAAGATTATCTATAGAAAGAAAACAAAACTAAATCTAGTGATAGAGCAAGAAGAGACAGTTGAAACCATTGAAATAGATATTGTTGTCAGAGATGATGCACCTCCAACACTTTCAGAAGAAACACATCTACCATAAAATTCCAGTGCACAAATCATTCAGAAGAAAAATAGCGTAGAGGTTTCATCATCTAGCAAACCAGTTGAGAAAGAAAGGATATTATGGAGAAATACAAAGAGATGAAAATCATAATGAAGCATTGAAGCTTGTTACATATGCATAATACTGGAAGTAGAATCCTAGTGATCAAAGTAGGTTTCTTTTAGCTTTTGACCTTAAGAAAAGGAATATGAAAATGACATTTCTACAGGAAAAAGTGAAAGCCCCCAAAACATGAGAAGATTATAAAAAGAAAACATTTTAAGTTCTTGCCAAATATGTTCATCCAATTAACCAGATTGAGTTTCATAAAAATGTAGGAGAAATTATCTATTCCACCATGAAACACAAATATTTAAGTGTTTAGAAGTTACAAAATTCTCTAGAAAATATAAAGACACATTTAAAACTAGAGAAAGCTTCATCACAAGAAAAAGATAACAAGATAAAGTCACTTGAAGATTGGGTAATGGAGGTTGGTTATAATCCAAAAGATATCAAAGAAGCAGAAGAACTAATAAAGAAGAAGAATGGATACGTATTTGCACTGAAGAAACAAATAAAGTTACCAACTACAAAGCATCCACAAACCAAAGAGGTTTTGGAAACTGATAATAAAAAATATGAAATGATGAATCTCATTATCTAGTTGACAACTAGACTTAAAGAAATGGAAACAAAAATGGATAAACTTGTGCAGGAAAAGAAATCCAGTATGGAATCAGTTTTCATTACTACTATTCCTATAGCATCTATAGCAGTTTCAACATCTACATCAGCTCCATTATCTACAACAGCTCCAATCTAAACATCAAGTTGAGCAACTACATCAACAACAACATCAACAATACCAACAACCCATCCCATTGATGAGGCCAACAAATTGATTAAAGAAATGGAAGATATGTCCATTCAAACCACAAAAAATAACAATCTCAAAGAAAAAGCAAAGATTTTAGAATATGGAAATAAATTGGCAGAAGTAATGCATCAGGAAGAAGTACAAAAAGCCACTAGATTGACTGAAAGAATCCACAAGATAGAAAAATAGTTATCACTAAAAGAGTCATTAGCCCAAGAAAAACAGCAGATGTGGGCCAATATCATTAACTCATTTAATGATATTTGGCCTTCTATACAGATCATATTTGAGAAAAATGACTTGGTAAATGAAGCTAGTAATGCAATTAAAAAGGTCGAAGAAAATCTTCGAAAGAAATAAGAGGAAGCCTCTGAAATAATTAAATTCCTTAATTCCAAAAACAAATATGAATTAGAAGAAATTTGGATAGTTGACAGAACATAAACTATCTTATAGGTGAAGAAAGTGATTTCCAAGAGAAATCTAATGATACAGCTTGAAGAAAAATGTCAAACTATGGAACTTGCAGTAACCAGATTTATGAATAAGTTTGATATATTAAGACAAAAAAGTCTGCCTAATCCTCTGGTAATCAATGATAAACTCATGAGGCATGAAGACAATGATAAGAAGATGAAGGAAGTATCCAAAGAAACTTCCAACAGTTTATCAATGAAGTGCATATCCACAGGAAAAGTGCTCCTTTGAACTTTAGAAAAATTCTCTTACCTCCAGCATTAGGTGAATCACCTTTTTGTGAATAAGCCCGCGCTTGCCAAATATTCAGAGGTAGATGAGATTTACCGAAAGATGATGAAGATAAAGATTCTAGATGAAGAGACATGGGAAAATTGATGTGATTTACTATGAAAAGTGAAACCAAATATAGGTGAAATACATACAGATGAAAGCAAAGATAGATGAAAGAAGACAGATGAAAGAACAAACAATAAACAACAATCAAATAATTAGGGACATATTTCAGTCAGTTAATAGGTGTCACTTTATTTTTGCATAAAGATATTTTATTTTCCTTGAATAAATCCTATAGAGTTGACATGATATTTTTTGTAATAATATGTATAAATACTTCATCATTTCGAAGTATTGAGGGTGGATTTCTGAATATTTCCATAGATGACTGATCTATTACTTGAGGGTTATTGTACCATTTCGAGTTGACAGACACGACAAGTTATAAAGAAATTTCTTTACAGGATTCATGTGTTGAGCTATCTCAGTGAAGTATATATTTCAATTGTTCATGTTCTTTTCTCAAGTATTCCATAAACTTTAATGTGTTCTAAATTTAAGTGTTATAACGGGAATTTTACTGCAGAATTTGTTTAAGCTTTGCACTCTGCTTTGAAATTTTATACATTTTTATGTTTTCTTCTGATATCCGGTTTAGATAATTCTTAATTTCCCTCTAATCCTGATTCACTTCTTCATCCTTCTTCATTATCTGGTTTAAGGAATTCTTAATTTCTCCTTGATCCCAATTTAAAATCACTTCACCATTCAGCCTTGAGATCTAATTTTGCTCACCTATCCTGCCCTGTAACACTTTATTTGTAGTTTGATTCTGTTCTATTTACAAAGGATATTGACTCCATAGGCCAATGGAAAATGGAAAAGCAACTATCCATCTAAATCATTAATTCCACCAATCAATCAAAAGCAATCCAAAACAATCTTACATAATTAGCCTAAAATCTAATAAAAAAACAAAGTTAAATCATTAAGAGAGAGCCCTCTATGAGTTTAGGAAGGCTAGATCCTAATCTCCAAAATTGGATGATAGTTACCTATGGTATTTATTTTTAACACTTAGAACAACTCTTCGAAATTTCAGAGTGATAACAACTCCCTCAGGCAAATCATTTAAACTTGTGCTGGTAAGAATTACCTTGGGCTTACCAATTAAAGAAAAATAGATTTCTTATTTATTTTTGAGCTCTTATGGCAGTTCCTTCCCATCCATAAGTAACACAATAGGTCGAGCTTCCTCTTTCAGATCCTTATCCCCTAAAGGAAATTGTAGATTTTTTTGTCCATTTTTCTCAATAGTGTAGGTGTTTCGTCTACCATTATGAATGGATTTCCTGTCATGCTACCATGGTCTTCCCAGCAACACATGGCACACATCCATTTCAATTATATCACATAATACCTCATCCTTGTAATTACCAATCTGGAACTCCACTTTACACTTCTCACTCACCAATATCTGATGGCATTTTTGCAGCCAAGACACCTTGTAAGGTGTGGGATGTGCTATTCTCTGCAGCCCCAACTTCTTTACCATTTATATGGAGACCAAGTTATCTATGCTACCACTATCAATCACCAATTTTAAACAATTGCCTCTGGATTTAAATGTGGTTCTAAATAAGCTTTTTCTTTGTGTTGGTTCGTTAATTTCCTTTTCAGACTTAATCAAGATTATTTTCATCAATATTGATTCTCCTACCTCACGTATTTATTCATGGACAACTGCAGCTACATTTTCTCCTTGTAGTTCTGCCATATTTACTCCTCTTTGGTTTGTAGGATTATTTTCTAAATAATCCCATGAAATATGTCCCAATTTCCCATATTTGTAACATTGAACTTGGTAGCCTCTTCCTCGACCACGTCCTCTTGAGAAAGGCCTTCTTACTCTTGATTCACCTCCTCTTGATGGTTGATTGCTTGAACTACCTTCACCTTCCTTTAGAGACTGATTTTTTACCTGGTAGCAGGTTTTTCCTCTTCCCCTTACATGACTCCTCCCTCTATTCTTGTGGCGTTTCTTTCTAGCCATTGTTTCCCCCGCTTTCAAGGAAAATTGGTAAGCCTCTTCTGTAGTTCTAGGAGAAAATAAAATAAACTCATCTTGACTCTCGAATGAAACCCCATTGATATATCTAGAAACCTTTTCAGGTGTTTCTTCGATGTATCTTGCTCTAATATTCACCTTGTAAAATTCTTCAGTTTACTCTTTAACAATCAATGAAATTTGTTTCAATTTTTTCACTTTCCTGAATAAAGATAATTAATAATCTTTGGGAAAAAATTTACCTTTCAGATTTTCCACCATTCTTCTCCAAATTTTGATCTTGGCCTTGTTCTTTCTTCTCCTCTCTTCTTGAACTCCATCCCACTAAAGGGTTACGTGTCCTTTCAATCTAGTAACAACAAAATTCACCTACTTGTCTTCAACTACCTCCTACTCAAAATTCTTATCTAAAGCATTGATCCAATCTATTAATTCTTTAGGTTACAAGCTACCACTGTAGGTAGGTATCTCCCTTTTAGGCCCCAAAATAGCCCCAATCATTGACCTCATCAATTTAATTTCTTCAGGCTCTCTGGCATGTTCCTCATCTTTCGCTGGAGATTCTTCCTTAGATTTGCTGATGTCTCCAGTCTTTGGATCTCTTTTCCTATTCATCTGTAAGGCTTCTAGCCTTTCTTGGACATGTCTCATGTCCTCCCTATCTTGAGCATCAGCTTTTGGTCTTCCCCTATGACCTTGTTTTCCCCATCAAGCGTGAAATACCATTTCACACTCTCTTTTTTTCTCTATGTCGTAACTATAATACCAAAATTGATGCTAGATCTTGCCCAACCTCCAACAAGATTAATGGTTGACGTGCAAAAAAAAAATAACTCATTTCCACTTTCAATATATTTCCCATTCACAGCATCTTCAACAAATGTATAACTTATATTTTTGTTTTCTTCCTTCTGAAAATTTGTAGAAATCGAGTACATGCATTCATAAAATCACATCTCTAATTCCTCCTCTATCATTAATAAAATTACAAAAAATTAGATGAGTTGGAATTTTCCAAAAAGGAATCCAAAATTCCTATTTTTCTCCAAAAAGTCTTAGATTTATTCAGATATTTTCCTTCTACAAATCTAATCTATTTTTTCAAACTAAAAAAAAAAATACTTACATCTCTATCCAGAAAAGCGGATAAGATTTTTTTTATTTTTCCTAACATCTTTCCTATCCATGCTTTTTGATCTTTAAAAATAAAAATAAAAAAATTAACTAATAAAATAAAGGAATCCAATTCCTTCTACATTTCAATTGTTTTTTTCCAATTTCAAGTGTAAGATGCTCCTGCATCAAGTATGATACAGTGAATTGCATGGCAAAGAGATTGCCATGAAATATTGAAGAAGGCTCAGGTTGAATCTTTCCTTGGAAGCATTGGGAATCCATGGGGATTGAGTCATGGTTTTCGTTGTTAGTTTTGTGCTTTTAGTTCTTTGAGATTTTTTTGTTCTTGATTTGTAGTTTTGTTTATTTTTGGTACATGGCCATGCCAATTTGTTTGTGATGTCATATTGTTATTGGTTCTTCATTTTTTCTGCTTGTTCTTTCCTTTAATATTTTGATTTTTTTGGGAATTGGTTTGGGAAAGAGGAAAGTTGATGGAGCTCTTTAAGAGATGAATGAAACATAGTAGGAAATGTAAGAGTCAAATGAAGAATGATTCATGTGTAAAGGGAAACTGAAGGAAGGAGTATGAAAACAAGTTGGATTGGTTGGGTCCATTTGGGTAAATGGATAGTGGTAGGATAGGCATGAGGAAGGTAACAATGAAAGGTAAAGTGAGCAGATTTAAGGTTTCATATGCCTTGCTTATGTTGAGAAATATTATTCTCCATGTTGTGCATGTTGTGCATGGATAAAGGGTTTTCTTTGAACCTTGACCTGATGATATATGATAACTATGTTGTGGTTATGATTATTATGATGTATATATATGTATATATGTATGTACGTATGTTATTTTCTTACAGGATCATCAGGGATCACGATTTTTTTATGTTAATGATTATATATATGTATGTATGTATGTCATTGTCTAACAGGGTCATTTGGGATCATGATTTCCTTATATATATATATATATGTGTGTGTGTGTGTGTGTGTGTGTGTATGCCATGGTATGTGATCAGGTGCTCAGTGTTAAAGCTCAAAAATCAAAGTGCTCAAAATCGAATGGAAATTGAACAACAACGAAGAGCTCGTCGCCACGAATCCTGTGCAATTCGTTTCATCAAAAACCAACTCTGGATGAGGAAGATAGAGCCTGTTGTTCGTTTTCATAAACAACTAAAAAATTTGTAGAAAGGACAGAATGCTAACATGGCAGCCTAGTCAACAAAGAAAAATATATTCTAGGAATATTTTGTCATTTTTTCCTAATGTCACTATGACAAGTGTCACTACAGGATTCGCCAGAAAGTCTGGATTAAGGTGAAATTTTTTTATCTATCATAAGGTCGATTTCAAATTTTAATGGTCGGGTTGAAATTTTATTAAGGTTGGAATAGTCCAACTAGAGGAGGACACGTGGTGCAGCCAAAGGCTACCACGTGCCCCCTTTGGTGGACTAAGGTTTGGATGAAATCTTTATCAAATTCTGCATTATTGTATTTCAAAGGTCTCCGCGTTATTAATTATATCAAAGGTTGGATACACATATGATTGTGAAAAACTATTGTATATGCAGAAGGGCGAAGGTCGAGGGCTCGGCCCCATGGCCTCCCCCAAGCAAGCATACCAAACTAACAATAGAACACAGAGAATTTCTTACAACATAAGCGCTTCGACATTTATTTGAGTTCATATGGTATGGTCGATGGGGGAATGGAGGGGGCTAGCCCCTCCCCACGGGACCCTTATGCGATGGCCACAGAGTGGAGCTAATACATAAGCAAGAGATTATGTGTAAATATCAGATTAATTAACAACAATCCATAGCATTAGCTTATCCAAACTTTAATGCGGGTTTAAGGTAAAATGCACTTAGCGCAGTTAACTCACACTTATCCAAACTAAACTCGCTTAACTTTAACTAAATTGTAGTTTAATTCTCTAGAGAATTTGGCGGAGCCCCCAGATTTAGTGGCGCTAATTGGAGCTATCTCCAGATTTAATGGAATTTCCTAGGAAAAAATTGAGGAGGCCATAACTTTTAGAAAATTCGACCAAATTGGGAGCAAGAAGAGTCATTTCTGGATGATTTAGACATTATGAACACATTGAAGTAGGTTTCAGGAGAAATAGATGAAGTAAACAACACGTTTTTCACATTTGAGCTAATACAGAGGCTCGAGCCATGGAAACTATACCAAGGATATGTAGCCCAGGAGAGGTGAACTCCATCAAAAATTGTGTTAATGGATCATTGTGATGGTTTGTTGTACATTTTATTATTGTTGTTCAACATTATGTTTTAACGTTTTTCTTCTCATGAATTTAACATAAAACTTAATACATTTACCTGTTTACACTCACAAACACCTCAAGAAACCTATGCACATGAAGTAAGTGATTAGAATTTTTTTTCTAATTCTGAAGATTAAATTAGCACGACAAAAATAACATTCAGATTAAGATGAAGGTGGTATCAAAGAAAATTTTTAAAAGGTTACTTGCTTAATTTGCTTATGTTTTGTGCAAATAGGGTTTTAATGGTTGAAAATTTGTGATGCTTACAAGGTTAAGGTTGCAGAGAGGAGAAGGGAAACTATTGGTTGCTAGTCCTGAGGTTAGGAAAAGAAGAGGGAGAGCCACAAGGGCACCATCTCCACCAAAAGTTGCACTCACAGCTGCACTTGAAGCACCTCAATTTTTATCTGTAGCCGAGATTGAAGAGGTACAAGCTGCACCAGAATATGAGATTGAAGAGGTACAAGTTGCACCAGAAGCTGAGCTTGAATCCATAGCCATCATGTCAGGTTTTGGAGAGACTGAAGGCCTTTCAGAAGAGGACGCATACAAGAAGGCTTTCTATGAAGTGACTGAAAGGGTTAGGATCCTCTTTAAAGAGAGGGACAAAAAGGATGAAGAGAGGGATTCAAAGCATAGTGGATTAAAGCCTCATCCATCTCCACCATATTCATCATCATCATCACCACCACCATCATCATCATCTTCCACTTCCACAGCTAAAACTACCCATACTCATTCAAAAACAATAAAAAGAAAAACTCCCTTAGTACGGAAACTTGATGTCAAATTTGAGCTTCCAATGTATAATAGCGAGGTAAATGTAGAGAGGCTAGATAATTGGATTCTTCAATTAGAGTTTTATTGCATAATTTAGAACCCTCATGAAGATGACATAAAGATTCAATTGTCTTATTTGAGGATGGAAGGATCTACACTTGTATGGTGGGAAGAAAGGACTCTAGAAGATATTAAAAACTATAATAAGATATCAATGTCTTGGTCAAGTTTTATTATTGTCATTAAAATGCAATTTTATCCTCTAGCTTATATGAAAAAGTTCATTATGGACTCGCATAATTTTAGAAAATTGAAAGAGAAAAGTGCGCATGATTATAATCATGAATTTAGGAGAAGGGCTCTCATTTTTGGTATTAATTTGTTTGTCAAGAAACTTTGTTAAATTATATTGGGGGTTTTCACAGTTACCTTAGGCACACTATTTTCATGTTAAATCTCACAAACTTAGATGAGGTTTTTTTTTCAATCCACACATTTAGAATCATGAGGGAAACAAAATGTAAATGATAAAAGTGAAAGTTTCCATGAATATGAGGGTAAAGGAAAGGGAAAGTTTAATGGAAGAGGAAAGAGAGATAGCTCTATCAAAAGAATGAAAGAGAAACTCACATATAAACATTGTTCGAAGAATGTCCATGATGAAGACCATTTTTGGCAACTCCATCCAGAGTTGAAGCCAAACAAACTTAAAGCCAAAGAAAAGGGGAAAACTGTTGCAATAATTGAACATGACTTAGGTTCAGATTCAGGACATGCAACCAAGATTACAACCATGTGTTTGAAAGGTAATAACATAGAAAGCACTATTTATGCAAGTTGTTCCAATGTAACTCAAGATGAAGATACAAGAATTGAACTCTTTCATATTAGAGTCATCTCTAAACATAGCAAGATAAACACACTTTTTGATATTGGTTCTCAAACTAATTTGATTTCTGAAGACTTAGTTAAGGAGCTAAACCTTGAAACTGTTATACATCCAATACCTTATCCTTTAGGGTAGATATTGAAGAATGAAAATGTGTAGGTAACAAGGAAGTGCATACTAAGGTTTTCCATCAATTAAAACTTTCTAGATGAAGTTGAACTTGATGTTGTGCCGCTTGATATTTCAGGTATTTTGGGAATTCCTTATCATTATGATAGGAAAGCAGTATTTCATCACCATGAGAATAAGTATAACTTGTTTAAATATCGAATTGAGTACATAGTTAGAGTGCATAAGAAGAAGACAATTTTGTCTCTTATACATGTAGGAGAAATGAAGAGAATAATGAATGCAAATAAAAATTTGACATTATTAATGATCAAACATAGAGATGTTTTGAATGAGGCCTTTAAAAAAGATGCATCGAATGAACAAGTATATTTCATTAATTTTTCTTATGCATATAATGAGATGTTCTAGGACTCTAACAGGTTTCCTTTGAAAGGAGGTAAACAAGATGTGAAATATTTGCAGTAGTCAACATCAGTATTGAGCAGTTTTTGAAATAAAATGTTGGTGCAAGAGAGTGCAAAGGTTAAAGAGAATGTGCCAAAGCAATTTGAAAAAGAAGGCATAGATTCCATAAGTGCTTGTTTTTGGTTTCCCAAGGACACATGGAAATGGCGAAAATACTTGGTCAAGAGTCGACGCAAGTACAAAGCAAGAGCATCTAAGAATCACCATGATGATAGTGTGCAAGGTGAGACAGTTTTTCGGTTTCCTTTGATTAATGACGAATGTGTTAGAAAATTATATATTACATAGAAATGCAACACATAAAATATGCAGAAAACAGAAGCACACAAAGCACATAAAACCAGAGAGACACAGATATACGTGGTTCACCCAATTTGGGCTACGTCCACCCTGAACAATCAATCCTTCCTTTCTATTATCTAGCAAAATGAAGAGCCACAACATATAGCAGATCCACTATAATATCCTCTATTCTCTCTCACAGTCTCCCTATCTGTTTCTTGCTTTGTGAATACACATACAATGCATAGCCGCAATACAATACCCTCATACAAGCGAGGGGTTGCCTTCTAGGGAAAAAAACCCTAAACTAAACATAACTTCTACTGTCAGATCATTCGCCTAATGAACGATCCAGATTGACTACAAATTACTATACTTTTACAAGGCAATTTTACATCTGTTTTTAGCTTTAGGGGCACTGCCCCCGAAACCCCCCGCCAGGGGGGGGCTCCATAAAGTCGCAACCACCCCCCCTAGACCCCCCAGGCAGTGTTTAATTACGGGCAGCGTTTCCGCCCCATTAAGGTACAGGGGTCCGACGTTATGATACAAAATAAACAAGATAATCAGGCTCCACACCCAACAATCTCCCACTTGGAGATTGATTGTAGCAACTCCACGACTACTTCATTTGCTGGACAATGAATTCTCTTTGGACCTAGTTGTTTCTCATATTCATCGTCATCCTTGAAGACCAATTGAAACTCAGCATAATCTCAGTTTCTCCTTGGTTACAACTTTTGTTAGCATATCTGCAGGATTCTGGCTAGGGTGTATCTTTTCCAGCTTCAACTTTCCATCTTCCAATACTGACCGTATAAAATGGTTCTTGAGCTATATGTGTTTAGTCCTGGAATGAAATGCTAAGTTATTTGAAATATTAATGACACTTTGGCTATCACTGTATAACGTTCCCATATCATGCTTCTTACCCAATTCATCCATAAACCTTTGTAACCAGATCATTTCCTTACTAGCCTCTGTAGTAGCAACATACTCTGCTTCTGTTGTTGAAATTGCAACAACACTTTGGATTTTTGAAACCCAACTGACAGTTGTTCCACCTACAGTAAATACATATCCTGTAGTGCTCCTCCTATTATCTCTGTCACCTGCCATATCTGTATCAACGTATCCTTGTAGAGCAATGTTTGAACCACCAAATCATAATTCTTGAATTGCGGTACCTCTCAAATATCCGAAAATCCATTTTACTGCCATCCAATTTTCCTTTCTTGGATTATTCATGTACCTACTTACAACTCCCACTGCATGTGCAATATCAGGCCTTGTGGAGACCATTGCATACATTAAGCTTTCAACTGCTTATGCATATGGAACTTTAGACATATAGTCCATTTCTTCTTGGTTCTTGGGGCACATCTCCTTACTAAGTTTGAAATGGCTAGCAATAGGTGTACTAACTGGTTTTGCATTTTGCATATTAAATATTTTCAACACCTTTTGTATGTACTCATTCTGAGACAGTGTTAATTTGCAATTTTTCCTTTCTCTAGTTATTCTCATACAAAGGATTTGTTTTGCAGCTCCCAAATCCTTCATTGCAAATGAATTTGCCAATTTTCTTTTGAGCACATTTATTTCCTTCATGTTAGACCCTGCAACAAGCATGTAATCTACATACAATAACAATATAATATAGTTGCCATCATTTTGCTTTTTTAGATAAACACAACGATCAGAGTGGCATCTAGTATAACCTTGTTCAGACATAAACCTGCCAAATTTTAGATACCACTGCCTTGGAGCCTGTTTTAAGCTGTACAAGCTCTTCTTTAACTTTGCACACTAATTTTTCTTTCCCTTGTCATCATGGATTTGTTCTGCCAGATCTCTTCCTCCAAATCTCTCTTGGAGAAATGTTGTCTTACATCTAAGCATTCAAGATGTAAATCTTGGGCTGCGTATGCTTTCTGAGACTTAAATATGCGATTGAAGTCATCTTAACAACATGAAAATATTTCATCAAAGTATTATTTCATACTGTGCAAACCCCTTCTCTTCAAGCCTAGCCTTAAAACACTGTTTTGCTCCATATACTTCTTCCTTTATCTGTAAACCCATTTCTAACATTACGATCATAGTTTTACCTATATTGACCTCACTAAAATTAGTGCTGGAGACCTTCAAGGAGTCCATCTCTTCTTTATAGCTAGCTCCCTTCTTCCCTCACTTTCCTTCGCATTTCTTCTTCATAACATTCGGGTTCACCAGAATCAGTTAACAATAAATAATATAATGAAGGAGAGTATCGTTCAGGGGGTCTACTTATCCTGGTAGATCTTCTAACACCACTTTCAGGTGTTTGAGGTGCCTGTTGTTGTTGTGGTTGTTGATTATTATTATTTTCAGGCACCTTTACTTTTTCATTGATCTCATCAAGAGCTGTGTATTCCTTGTTTTCCTTTTCTTGTTTCTTTTCCTGCAACTGATTCTTATACAAGACCTTTTCATTGAATATTACATCTCTGCTCCTAATGATTTTGTGATTTTCATAATCATATAAGTGATAACCAAAATCATTAACACCATATCCAATAAAGGTACATTTCTTTGATTTTGCCTCAAGCTTTATTCTGTTTTCTTTATTAATATGGACAAAGGCCTCACAACCAAAAGGATTTAAAATAGATTAGTTTACCTTTTGCATTTCCATGATTCCTCACGAATACCACCATCCAAGGAACTTGAAATTATCTATTTCTTAAATCATGCTATCTACAACATCTACCCAAAATTGTAAAAAAACATTCTACACATGCAATCCTCGCCTTGCATGCTCATGATTATTCTCATTAATCGCCTCGACACCATTTCATGATGCTCTTGGTCCCCATCTTCTCTCATGTATTCCATTTTACAAAATTAGTACCTACTGCAAACTCTTTGTTTTACAATATTCACCTCCATTGTCTGATCTGAGACACTTCAACTTCCTTCCTGTCTCAATCTCAACCAAAGCTTTCCATTTCTTGAAAGTATCAAATACATCAGATTTATTCTGAATACAATAAATCCATGTTTTTCTAGTTGCATCATCAATAAAAGTAACATAATAATGAGAGCCACCGAGAGATGATACTTGAGTAGGTCCCCATACATCTGTATGCACAAGCTCCAATTTTTCTCTCTTCTTTTCTTTCCCAACTCTGAGAAATCTTACTCTCTTTTGTTTTCCAGAAATGAAATTCTCACAGAAATCCAAATCAATATTCTTTAAACCCAGCAACAAATTCCTTGAGTGAAGAATCTTAATTCCTTTCTCACTCATGTGTCCGAGCCTATGATTCCATAATGCTGCATCTGCTCCTTTGGAATTTAAAGAATTAACAGAGTTAGAAATACCATTGCATAAATACAACATACCAACCTTTTTTCCTTTTTCTATAACCAAGTCTCCTTTGATGACCTTCCAAGTTTTATCTGTGAAAGTTGTCACACAACCTTCACTGCCTAACTGCCCTGTTGAAATCAAAATTTTCTTCAGATTTGGAACATGCCTTACCTCCTTTAATAGCCATTGGTTTCCATTCTGTTTTTTTACAAGAACTTTACCCATTCCAACAATTTTACAAGGTTTATCATCACCCAAACGAACTTGTCCAAAATCTCTTGAACATAGTCATGAAAATATTTCTTATCAGGTGTGGCATGGAATGAGGCCCCTGAATCTACCACCTACGAATCGATAACATTTTTGAAAGAAAGAATCAAAGCATATTGTAACACATCACCTGTCACATTTGCTTCATGCTTGTTTTCTTTCTGTGCGTCTCCTTATTTTCCCTTCCGAGATCTATAGTCTTTCTTCAGGTGTCCTTTCTTTCCGTATTTCCAGCACACTATCCCTGATCTGGACTTGGATTTGACTTTCCTTGATTTACTGTGATATCTTGAGCTCTTTCCTCTTTCCATTTTTCTTCCCCTAGATTCTACACTCAAAGGATTACCCGATGTCTCACCGAAGATTTTCTGTCGCATTTCCTCACTAAGGATAGCACTGACAACATCATCAAACTTTAAAGTACTAGATCCAGAGACAGAGTTACTAATGGCCATAAATAAACCATTCCAGTTTTCTGTAAATGAGCACATAAATAAAAGATCCCTAACTTCATCATCAAAGTTTTTATGAGAACAGCCCAATTAGTAACTTCTCTTCAAAATCATTTAGAAATGGTCTACAACAGATCCACCTTTAAACATCTTCATATTAATCTAGTATTTCATAAAAATACATTGTTTTGAAAATGAGGAGTTTTTCATATAGTTTCTTCAATGCCTTAATCAATACTCTGTTGGTGTGTTTTCCTTGAAATATTATTAAATCAGTGAGGGCTGTCATCTTAGTGCAGTGCTTTTCTATCTAGAATCTCCCCATTTGCATCTCCACCATCTGTTGTCCCGGCCTTTGTTTTTCCGCTCAATGGTAGGTACACATATTTCTGATATAGATAATATTCCATCTGCATCTTCCACAGCGGTAAGTTTTGGTCGTTAAATTTCTCGACCCTAAACTTACCATCTTCCACCATTGCTCCCACTCGAACTAGGAACCCTTCTTTCCTGCGAGTTTATCAGCCAAACAGACCTTTAGCTTTGATACAAGTTGTTAGAAAATTATATATTACAGAGCAATGCAACAGATAAAATATGCGGAAAACACAAGCACACAAAGCACATAAAACCAGAGAGACATAGATATACGTAGTTCACCCAATTTGGGCTACGTCCACCCCGAACAGCCAATCCTTCCTTTCTATTATCTAGCAAAATGAAGAGCCACAACTTACAACAGATCCGTTGTAATATCCTCTATTCTCTCTCACAGTCTCCCTATCTATTTCTCGCTCTGAGAATTCACATACAATGCACAGCCGCAATACAATACCCTCATACAAGTGAGGGGTTACCTTCTAGTGAAAAAAATCCTAAATTAAACATAACTTCTACCGTCAGATCATTTGCATAATGAATGGCCGAGATTGACTAGAAATTACTATACTTTTACAAGGCAATTTTACATCTGTTTTTAGCTTCGGGGGCGCTGCCCCCGAAACCCCCCGCCATAGGGGGGCTCCATAAAGTTGCAACTACCCCCCTAGACCCCCCAGGAAGTGTTTAATTATGGGAGGCATTGCCGCCCCATTAAGGTACAGGGGTCCAACGCTGTGATACAAAATAAACAAGATAATTAGGCTCCACACCCAACAGAAGGTGGGAACAAGTTTTTTTCTACAAGAATATCCTGTTTCTCTGCAAATTCATGGAAATTGCAGTATGACGGTGTCTACCACAACAAGAGAGGGTCGAAGAGTCAAGGAAAAAGCTTAGTTTTTTTCAAAAGCTCAATTTACTGAAAATGAGAAAATTTCAGTGGATTGAGACTAGAAGGATGAGGGAAATGTAACCTCATTCACATGATCAACAATCAAATAAATTTTGGTGTCCAAAAGGCTTCTAGTGGGGAGGAATGATCAGGAGCTCAGTGTTAAAGTTAAAAAATTAAATTTCTTAAAATGGAATGGCAACTGAATGACAATGAAGAGCTCGTCGCCAGGAATCTGGTGCAATTCATTTCATCGAAAACTGACTACAGATGAGGAAGATAGAGCATGTTGTTCATTTTCCTAAACAACTAAAAAAATTGCAGAAAGGACATAATGTTGACATGGCAACCTAGTCAAGAAAGAAAAAGATATTCTGGGAATATTCTGTCATTTTTGCCCAATGACGCTGTGAAAACTATCACTGCAAGATTCGCTTTAAAGTTTGCATTAAGGTGAATTTTTTTTATCTATCCTAAGGTTGATTTTGAATTTTAATAGTCGGGTTGAAATTTTATTAAGGTTGGAAAAGTCCAACCAAAGGTGGTCACATGGTGTAGCTAGGAGCCCCCACATGCCCCCTCTAGTGGACCAAGGTTTGGAAGAAATATTTATCAAAGTCCACATTATCATATTTCAAAGGTATCCAAATTATTAATTATATCAAAGGTTGGATATACATATAATTGTGCAAAACTATTGTATAGGTGGAAGGGCAGAGGTTGGGCTCAACCCCACGACCTCCCCTTAGTGAGCGCACCAAATTACCAACAGACCACGGAGAATTTCTTACAACATAAGGGCTTCGACATTTATTTGAGTTCATATGGCATGACCGATAGGGGAATGGGGCCAAACCCCTCCCCACAGGACCCTTATGCGATGACCATTAAGTGGAGCTAATACATAAGCACGGGATTATGCGTAAACATTGGATTTGTTAACAATAATCCCCAACATTTGCACTTATCCAAACTTTAATGCGGGTTTAAGGTAAAACGTTCTTAGCACACTTAACTCACACTTATCCAAGTTAATCTCACTTAAATTAAATCAAATTTCACTTTAATTCGGTGGAGAATTAGGCGGAGCCCCCAAATTCGGCGCTACCCCTAAATTTTGCAGCCCGAAATGGAGTTATCTCCAGATTTCATGGGGTTTCCTAGGCTAGAATTGAGAAGGCCATAAATTTTGCAAAATTCGACCAAATTGGCTGCAAGAAGAGTCATTTATGGATGATTTGGACATTCTAAACACATTAAAGTAGGTTTCAGGAGAAGTATATGAATGTAAAAAATATTATTTTCACATTTGATCTATTACAGAGGCCCAAGCCATGAAAGCTGGACCGAGGAGATGTAGCCTAGGTGGGGTGAACTCCTTCATCAAAAACTGTTCTAATGGATCATTGTGATGGTTTGTTGTACATTTTATTACTTTTGTTCAACATCATGTTTTAATGTTTTTCTACTCATGAATTTAACATAAAACTTAATACATTTACCTGCTTAACACTCACAAACACCTCAAGAAACCTATGCACATCAAGCAAGTGATCAACAATTTTCTTACAATTCTGAAGATGAAGTTAGCATAACAAAACTAACATTTGCATTCAGTTCAGTATGACAGGGTCATTAGGGATCGCTATTTTTTTATGTTAATGTTTATATGTTTATATGTATATATGTATGTCGTTGTTTGAAGAGTTCATCAGGAATCATTCTTGTGGAAGAATGATTTATTATGTAGGTGAATGGCATGAAGGGGTTTCTGGTTTACGAGGAATCAACTGGGAAGATTAGCCTTGACAAATCTATGAGATTATACCAAGGGATACGTTAGCTGAATGAAATTAGTGTGATCTGTGGCATTCTAAGATAAGCATGGATAGTGGAAATACACTAGAGTCAAGGTTTCCTGGTAGAAAAAATGTGGTATATGGATGTGCAGTACTAATATTGTGTATATGTTGTATATGCGGTACATGTTGTACATATGGTGTTATGTGCCTTGATTCTCATGTGCCTATAAAAGGGTCATATATAGGCACCTATAGGCTATAATGGTGGTAGCTGGAATAAAACCCTTGTCACACTAGTATGATACCAACCCAATTTCTGATTCGTATATATACAAAAAAGGGCGAGAAGGTGAATATTTTGTTGGAATTAAAACCACTATCAATACAAGCCATTATTCAAAATGGGATATCTATGAATTTTATTATACATGCCTGAAAGCTAGGAACAAATCGGCCATGAAGGTGGAATTTGAGTACCTTTGAAAATAACCTCACTTTTGTGCCTTATCACACCCATTTACTCCTTTGATAATTACCTAAATTTTCATGGATTAGACTTTTAAGGTACATGTAATTTCCACTTCCATTGTGTTAGATCAAAATATTATATTCATTCGATAATTCTAATAGGATCCATTTCGAATGCATGGAATATAGTTGCAAATGAACATGTTTATAATCCCGAAAATAATGGTTAACATAAGTGGTGGATAAGTGGTTATAAACATATTTAAGATGATTTTTCTCTTACAAGAAATACCAATGTATGCAGTGGCTTCTTCTTGTGACATGGTGGTAGAATACCACTTGTCACGGTGCTACTAAAATTGCACCATATGAAACTTTCTACGTCCAAAAACCCCTTTTATTAGATTTAAATTTAGTTATTACATATAAGGTTAAGTTTCAGATATAACACTTAACACTAGATATACCATTCTTCACATAGTTAAGGGTAAACTAGTTATGGCTCAAAACAAAATATACCAATAAGCTAATTAGCATTTATTTTATAGTTATTTTACGAAAGGGTTTGAGTGTTTCTTAATATTCAAATATATTAATATAATTATTTCAATAAAAATGCGACAAAAATCTAGTGTTGAAGTTCCTAGACCCTATCAAAATATCCAACACATTAGATAATTTTCCTACATATTTTCTCTTCCTATGCACTCGAAGATCCATATGATGTTTCGTGTGTCCTATTTGAAGAATGTTATGAAGTTAAAATTACCATGCTCAGAGTAAACTTCCAGAACTTGGTGAAGAAGGATCTATTGGCTATAGTGAAAGTACTTTCCACCAAAGGGAGTGTCAACCATGACAGTTCAGTTTCTATGAAGTCTTAATATAGTGGAAGGATATGTTATTGGAAGATGATGATTGGGAACCAATAATTATTGTACAATATCTTACAAAACTCCATCCTTCGGGACAACATTTATTTCAAAGGGGGATGGCTTGTTAGTGCCCTAACCAACCCTTACTACTTTGGGGTACTTAGAAGTTATTCAATTAATGTACGAAGCCATGTTCTTTGAAAATGATCCATTAAATAATTAGTGGGAAGTTATTCAATGTAAAATCTTTCTCTTGTTAAATAAGTCCCACTAGATGTTTTCTCATGAATAATGGGAGTACAAGTAGCTAGGTTTTTGATAGAAAGAAACAATTTATAAAGGTTGATGACTATATAATGATGTGTTAAATATTATTAGTGCATTGGAGATTTTTATAGATAAGTGTTATCACATTTTAAGAATTTTGTGAACATTACTCTATAGTTTGGTATTATCAATACAAGATTATATTTTGTAAACTTAATTTGATTCTCTCTTGTATTGTGTTTCTACACTTATAATTATTTGAATGTTATTCACCGTCTAATATCGGCAATGGTTGCGTACCCTACATAAACACCCATAAATACCCCATACAAATTCTTGGTTGATATCATGATATTTCAAGGCCACTATTTACCTATATAATGGTTACACTAAATAATTTATTAATGGTGAAAACACACACATATTCACAATGATGAGTGGCATTTCATAAAACTAATGGTTAAGGAAACACACATCTAATAATAATGATATTTTATAATAAGCCCAAATATTTTAGTGTACAACATCTCACTAAGTTTTCAAGAATAAGCGTTTGAGATCATTATTAAAAGGATAAGTGGTTGAGATAATTATTAGAAAAGGAGAGCTTCTTGAAACCTTCCATTCTAAAAATGTGAACAATCCTAATATGTTCATGTTTAAAAGATCAACTCTTTACAAAAAAATTTCATTGGAATCACATTTAAATCCTATCAAATTACGTGAATAATTATCATTGTCATCCTAATTTCTAAGTGGATGTTCAATTCATACAAAACCTATGTAGATCCATCTTAATTTTGGATTTGTTTTCTAGAGGGATCAAATCCATGGAAGTGTAAACCTTTCTTGCTTGCCCACATATGATATATTTGGACATAAGATGAATCTCTCTCTCTCTCTCTCTCTCTCTCTCTATATATATATATATATATATATATAGTCCATAGAATAAATGACATATCTCCCTCATATTGAATAGTACATCGTTGAATAGTTTTAACCAATATTGATATTAACTCTAGATCTATCATACACAAAGAGAGATCATATCCATAAAAGAGAAAACCTTTCCTCAAATGTTTTCAATCTAAAAATGTTTTCACCCTAATGTACTTGATTAGGAGTTGAGATACAATGATTCCTTGTGCAGAGAGAGAGAGAGAGAGATTATTGAAATATTTTATATGAGTTTATTGAGAAATAATTTATAATGTTGATTTTTTTGTTGTATTCCATCTAGGTGGAATTGTGATAGATGGAGTTGTGATTTAGGATAAAAAAAATCAATTTTGTCTTACAAAATTTGTAAACAAATTAAAACTTCATTGAAAGGCATTTTGTCAATTGTGACAATATTGTCAATAATAAAGAGCATTACAGTATTCCATAATTCTAATAATTAATTCTAGCTATTCTCTCAACAATTCAAGCTAAACAAATATAGAGTTAAGTTTATCAGCAATATTAATTATGCAGGTGATGTTTATAATCCGAGAAAGTCAATGATGTAGTGGAAGCACAGAAGAAAAACACTAAAATCATCCCACAATGGAGTTCTACCACTCTAAAGAATAGCTCCAAGCAACTAAAATTGAAGGTTTAAGATAAGTAATTTGCAGGTAATTTGTAATGTAGACACATAAAATGCAAGGGATTCTAAGTTTTTCCAACATTCCAGATCCTGGATAGTTTATTTCAAGAACAAATCGAGAAAGGGCTTCACACACGTGTCAACCAAATTCTCAAATCAAATCAAAATTGATCACCATTAAGTTGGATTATCAAGATGCAATAGTAGAAATTACTTGGCGTTCACTTGGAGTCATGTGGACTAGAAGTTGTCCTAAAAAGTGGACTATTGTGAAGCACTTCCATTATCAAACAAGATTGCATTGCTTGAAGACTTATAAAATACTGGTGCCAAATTTCGCCCGAGGTTAAAAACTTTGACTATTACTCCTATTTTATGATCTTAATTTTGCCTTTGATGTACCTTTTCTTTGGCAGGATTGGCATGCCAACCGTTGTCTTTGATGTACCTTTTTATATAATTTCTTTGGTAGCTGGCATGCCTTGTTCGAAGACCAGGTGGTGTTGTATGTCCAAAAATAAAAGAAGCAAGCCTTGTCTTTACATGCTAAAGATAGCATAATGTTTTGGCTCTTTTATTTTCGCGCTTGCATTGTCTATGAAAAACTTGATTATTGAAAATATATTTTATAAAAAAATTATTTAAGAAAATATGTAATTTATGTTTTATAAATAATTTACTATAAATTTTAAATAAAATATTTGAATATCTAAGTTAAATAATATATTGCAATATAAATATCATGATTATATATAGCAAAAAATTAAAATTAATACCCACGTTAAATTATTTTAGATCTATTGGATCAAACATTTTAAGATGAAAATTTATTTTCGAGTGTAAAACTTGAAGAAATGTTTTCATTCCAAAAGGTTTGACTGGTCTCATTCCTTAGTAAATTATTAGTTAAGATGGATCTAGTTCTTTATAATATTATTTTTACTATACAAATTTGGCATCTCTACATGTAAAAAGTATTCTCATTTTAAATTTTATTACAATCTAGAATTAATTTTTATGAATATCAACAAAATTTAGTAATAGTGAGAATAAAGGTTTACATATATTTTAAAATGTTTTTTTTTGTTTAATTAAAAAATGTTATGAAATTAAATTAAATTAAAATATTTATAAAATAAATAAATATCTTTCGGATTAATCACATCATTCAGATTTGGTCGAAATTTCAAACAAATTAATATGGTACATCCTTGGGACAAGGTGAAAATGTTGGTGGATCTTATTGAATAAATATTGTGGATGCATCATTACCCCGAATTAGTCGTTGAAAATTAGCCGTTAAAACTAGTCGTTGAACTAGCCATTTAAAACTAGTCGTTAATGAGTTAGTTAATTAATTATTTTAATTTTTTTTAATTAATACATTTTAATTGATATTATAATAAAATATTATTATTAAAAGGGGGAAGAGAATATAAAATATTAAATCTAATGTTAAAAAGAGGAAAACAATATAAAATCTTAAATCCATTGTTAATTTTTTTAGAACTATAAGAATTTTCTTAATAAATATTATTTAATTAATCTAATAAATAGAAAATATACAATATAATTAAAAGATAATTCATAAGAGAATAAATAATATAAAAATAGGGGAAAGAATAAAGAAAAGATCCATAAATGAAAAGGGGTTAAAGGAAAATAATCAAAGACCATGGAGGAAAAAGGGAAAAAAGAAGGGAAATAAAACCCTAAAAATAAAAATATCAACAGTAAAAGAGACCTAGCTCAAGGGGAAATCATCTAGAGAGAGTTGGAGTCCAACTTTTACTCAATTTTGAACCATTATCTCTCTTGAGATTATTAGCATGCCTTTCAATCTCCATGGTCTCCCTAAACTTACTATGATGGAAATGATCAAACTTAGCAACGAATTTGAAGTATTCAATGCAAACATGGTGACACATTTTTTACGCATGTTCAGCAAGAGCCGATGCGCACGATCGATTGTGTTTAATGTCCACTGTATGCTCTTGGATTCTCTGTCTAATGGAGTGACTTGTTTTAGCAATATAGGAAGTGCAAGAGGAGCAAGGAACCATGCAAACCCCTTTCATGCCATTTGGGTCGATGGGGTCCTTGAAAAATCTGAGAGATTTTCTAATAGTATACATAGGTTTGAAGGAGGAGGAGACATTGTGCCTTCTAAAGACATGGGAAATTTTTTTTGTGGCCCCTTGGATGAACGGGAGATGAACTTTGGATAAACGATCATCCCGAGAAGATTTGTCTTTTAATCCTTTATAGGCTTTTTGAAAGGCCTTAAGGCTTTGATATATACTATGGCAATTATTTTCAAAAGCGTCAACAAGATGGGACTTCTCTGACTCCAATTGTCTGTCATCAGAGATTCTTAGAGCACGGGTAGCAAGAGTGCACAGAAAACCAAATTTTTTAGGAGGAAAATGATGAGAACCAACATGAAGATACTGTTCTGTGTGAGTTTTCTTGCGAAAAACTTGGTGAGAAATGGAATCATCATTATTTCTAGAGAGAAGGATATCTAAGAAGGGAATAAAACCATCCACCTCCACCTACATCGTGAATTTGATGGAGTCTGACACAGAATTCAGGTGCTTTAGAAATATATATAACTTCTGTCAACCATGGGGCCAAATGATACAAGTGTCATCCATGAACCTATTCCACTTCCTACGACGAAATTGAGTCGAGGCTAAGTCCTTCGTTTCAAAATCCTCTATTAAACAAAATCTCTCACGCACATAATCAATTGTTGAACATGCGGAAAAATTGTGTCACCATGTTTGCATTGAAGACTCGAAATTTGTTGCTAAGGTTGATCACTCCCATCATAGGAAGCTTAGGGAGGCCATTGAGATTGAAAGGCATGCTAAGAATCTCAATACAGATGATGGTTGGAAATTGAGTAAAGGTTGGACTCCAACTCTCTCTAGATGACTTCCCCATGAGCTAGGTCTCTTTTACTCTTGATATTTTTATTTTTAGGGTTTTATTTCCTTTCTTTTTTCCCTTTTTCCTCTGAGGTGTTTTTTTCCTTTAACCCCCTTTTTATTTATGTATATTTTCTTTACTCTTTCCCTTATTTTTATCTTATTTATTCTCCTATGTATTATCTTTTAATTATATTATATATTTCCTTTGTATAACTATATTATATATTTTTTATTTATTATATTAATTGAATAATATAAATAATATTTATTAATAAAATTCTTATAATTATCGAAAAATTTAAAGATTTTATATTCTCTCCCCCTTTTTAACATTAGATTTAAGATTTTATATTCTCTTCCCCTTTTAATAATAATATTTTATTATAATATTTTTCTTTCTAAATGTGGCTACTTCTATTATAATATACAAGTCACAGAAATACATTCGTCATCCTCTGGAATTGTTGTGTTAGCCAATTCTAGAGGGAAATAGAAGGTTCAAATTTCAAAAGAAGGACTGCCCCCGAAGGGGAAACCAACCCAAGATGTCTGTCCAAAAATAAGAGAAAACACTGCCCTTGAAGGGAAACCAGCTTTAAACATCATGGAGCAGAGCGTTAAACAAGTCATGAGAGTAAAACCATAATAAAACCAGAACATAGAAAAGAGAAAAGTGAGAACCAAGAGATTAATCCAGCATCTTCTTCTCATCCTCCAACAGTGGTTGCGGTGACTCTTCCACAATGCGACGCCTGTACTAGCAGGTGTCATCCACGAGCTTAGAAATTTGGGCATCTGATGACAGAGAGGAGGAAGAGTGAGAACTTGTCTCAGTGTCATTTCCATCTTCGTCTGAGCTGCAGCTACTGTCACTGTTCAAATCTGGCTTGGTTTTCTTAACCGGCAAAGCCACCATTTTGCATGGGAGGTTGGGGGAGGCGGGGGACATTGTGGATTTTCACTTGCGATTCCTTGAGGGAGAACCAGAGGGCCTAGATGAGGCTTTAGGGATATGCATAGAGATATGAGCGGAAAGGCTGGGAGGGTCCAGGACGTCAAGCACGAGCCATCTAAGAGACAAATCCATAATTCTACCAGCCAAGGTGGGGATGGGAGGACGAGATGGAAGGCCATGTCCAGCCCCCCTGTGGCACCGCATGTGGTGGTGACGTGGCATGTTTGAGGCTGGATTTTAGGGATGCGAAGTAAGCAGAAAAAGAGGGCCTACTTCAGGGCTTCAATAAGCTAGGGGGGTGATGCAGGATTGTGGCAAGAGCACAGAAATCACAGGAGGAGACAACCCTAAGGTTGAAAATGGAAGAGAGGCTGAAGGAGAATGTTTGAGAGACATTTCCTCTATCCATATAAGGTTGCAGGAGGAGTAAAGGCATGAGAGAATGATTGAATGCGCAGAGGATGAGATAAATTTTCACAGGGTGTCGAGAGGACGCGACATGCAAATCAAGGTTGGCAGATTAAATATCACTCACGCCCCAAGATTTATTCACCACGTTTGGGCCATGTGCCTCCTCCAGCCGAGGATGACTTCCAGGAGATGACTTAGCCAAGTGGTGGCTAACTGGATCCTGCATTAACACCTGCATCCAGAAATTGGGAGCCTTTTATTATAATATTAATTAAAATGTATTATTTTTTTTCTTTTAAATAATTAATTAACTAACTCATTAACGACTAGTTTTAAACGGCTAGTTCAACGATTAGTTTTAATGGCTAATTTTCAACGACTAATTGTGGGAAATTATGCATCCACACTAATTATTCAATAAGATCCATGGACTTTTTCACCTTGTCCTGAGGATGAACAACATTAGTTGGTTCGAAACATCGACCAAATTATAATGATGTGATTAATCTGAAAGAAATTTATCTACTTTATGGATCAAAAAAGTCTTCATTGTAACATATTTATAAAATATTTTGATTGTGAAATGTGTTATCATTTTCGGCCATGTGGTATTGAAAAGCAATGGCATTGGCCCATGGTATTGTAACAAAGTCTATTATAGGTTAATAATATCCATGGTAAAGTGGGAATGAATACCCATGGTTAAGAATCTTGTAACAAAGTCTATTATAAAATAATAATATCCAAGGTAAGGTCGAAGTGAATATCCATGGCTAAGAATCTTGTTATAGGGTAATTTTATTGTAAATATTTTTATTTTCTTTGTAGGTTTGGCTGGTGAGACATGTCTTTGGGATTGAAATTCTGATCACTTTGATCACTTTGATACAAAAGGGCTTGCCAACATGTTTTTTTGGTCCTGTGGGGTTGAATTTTCAATCACTTTAATACAAGGACTTGCCAACATGTTTTTTCAACAATTGTACTATCACCAACTAACAAGTGGGCTAATTTTCCATGATTTTTCCCAAAAAATGATTCACCCAAATTTTACAATATAAAATTATTTTAGCTTAAAAATCACCAACATTATATAGAGACTATATATAAAACCATTATAAATTTGAATAACTTTACAAATATATCAATAAACATTTTATAGTTTTCATATTAGGGGCTAATATGAGATTCACAAATGTTTTGAAACTTGAGGATAATTTTCCATCCTTAAAGTTTTCCTTTTATTAATTAAATTTAAATATTATTAAGAAATCATTATTTTAATTTATATGTAAAATCAATCTTAATTTATTTAGACTATTTATATGTTATATTTTTTAATATGACACATTTATTATGATTTATTTTATCTAAAAGTTGTCCATAATTTTAATAACAAAAACAAAATTACAATATAGAAAATTGAATTATTTATTATTACTATTAATAATTGGAGTCAAATTTTAAATGTTTACAATCATTTATTACTTTTAACTTTTTAGCCTACCCATGTAATAATATATTTAAATCCACTTAATTAAAATAATTTTATAAGAACTTATATAAAGTCAAATATTTCAATTCCTTCTCATATGAGAGAGATATTTCAATTCCTTCTAATATGAGAGAGATGTGGAATTATTTTGTCTAAATATCAAGTTGATATTATAGGTAGTAGGTAGAATGAAAGAAATTTGGTAAAAATATTTCACTCTCACTCTCATCCATAAATAAAATAATTAGCTTCCCTACCATAATTTTGTATTAATATAAAGTAATTAAACTTAAAAGAATGTTATATTTTTACTTTCAAATATGAAGAATATATATAATTCTTACAAGGTTAAACGCAATAAAATATTTTGATGTTGGAAGAAAAATAATTAAAAATTAAGAAATTCAATTGTTTCCTAGGATGTTAATATGAGGGATATGTGTAATTCATTCAATTCTTAATATAAAATTGATATGTAACATTTAAATAATAATAAGAATAAAATTCAATGTGGATCATAGATAAAATATTTCGAATGAACATATAAAGTAAAATATATTAATGTAAATTATGTATATATTCTTTAAAAAAATAAGATATGTATAATATAAAACAATTTTAAAAATATATTTATTGTTAAAACGTTGTAAAACAATGCCATTATCCTACATATAGTCTTTGTATATTTTTCAGTCAATTTAAGAGAAAATCCACTAAAAAGTTGTTGGAATTGCAAGTTTAAGCTAAAGGAAAAATTTATTTGTGTATTTAAAAAAGAAAAAAATATTTTAAGCAATAAAAATTCCACACACTCGCATATATACAAACTATTATAAATCCACAGTGAAACATAGAAAGGGACGAAATAATTTTAGCTTCAAACCCGTTTTCAAATTTTTCATTCTAAAAAAAGTGTATATTTCAAAATATTTCATCCCTCTGTAAACTTGCTAGATCTCTAATTAACATAAATTTATATTAATGTATAAAATTAACATATATATGTAGAATAAAATCACAACTTATCATATATTTTTTAATTTATTTTTATTATAAAAAATTAAATAATTTATTGTTATAATATTGTATAATATGATGTATCTGTTAAATCCCTGGTTTTAAAATTAGAAATCATAAATAACCAATTACTTATTATAATTTTTTTTAATTATATAATATGTATTTTTATTACAGTGTTTTATATAAATAAAATATGCAAATCAATTTTATTTTAAAAAAAAAAAGGCATTATATACTGCAAGGTTTGCAATCAACCCAAACAAGGTAATATTTTACTTTCTCAAATATATGTTTTCTTTGTACTTAGAAGCTTAAAGAGTAAAGAAAGCTTTATCCAAACGGTAATTTTTCCCAAAGCCAAACAACTTTTAAAGGTTGTAAGGGAAATACTCCCTATCTTATCCTCTTGATCGAATTTGGTTTGTCCCCCATTGAAAGTACAAATATATTTAGATATATGTTGTATAAGAAAAGGAACTTGACAACATAGAATAAAAAAGGCTCCCTAAAATTGCTTCTAACTGTAATCGAAACCTTGACCTTCGCCTCAAGCGCGAGTGGCATAAGGATGCCAAGTCCTAGCTCAACCATTTGGGAATTAAGGTGGAGCTCAGTATGGAAAGCAAAGATAATATCAAAAATACTATTACCTCCAAGTTTAAGGACAAGTTGTGGGAGGATCAGGAGCTAAAGGGTAAAAGGAAGCTAAGATACTATAAGGAAGTGATCAACCCCATCCTTGATAATCATAATTATCTCTCTGTGCTGTATAGCAATAAGAAAAAAATGAAGATCCATAATATAAGAACTAATTCCCATGAGATTCGAAGTGAGACCTGTCGATGTTTTATTCCCAAGATCCCTTCGAATGATAGAATCTGTCAAATTTGTGATTCTAAGTAGGTGGAAGATAAAAAAACACTTCCTTTTAGATTTCCTTGCTCTTACTCACATTCGCTCTCAATTCCCAACCTTCTGCCAGACTTCCAGTCTTCTTGACCTATTAAGCAAACCCACCTATAGCAACCTTGGAGCACTTATTTCCCTTCTCTTTGACCATAGAAACAAGATTTTGAAGAATCAAACTTAGATTGTTTCTCTTTTCTTAAGATCAGATAGACCACATTGGTCTTAACTGATAGTAACCATCATCATCATCATCATCAATAATAATAATAATATAATTTTAAATTTCCAACATTAAATTAATATATATAATTATTTATTTATATATATATTCACAATCACCTTATGACACAATTGGCCCATCAAATTCCATTCCCACCTGCAACAAACAAATCTCCGGTAACGTGAGGTGGAGGTGGTCGCGGTAAACCCGTGAATCTCGATAAAGGTATGGTAAATTCGGGGTTGATGACCGCCGGCCGCGGCTCCTTTTCTTTTTCGGATTCTTCTCCGCAATCATTGAGTGGATCTGAGCTGTTTTTTAGTGGAAGGCAATGATTCGTGTAGTTGGTAGGTAGTTTTATGATTTTTTTTTTCAATTCAAAGGTATGATAAGTGTGTTAGGGGTTGTATATTTTTCATTTTAATATTAATAATTTTGACCTTTTTAATACATGTTAGATATGATTTTGGCACTATATAAATTTTTTTAAATATAAAAATATAGAATATGATGTGCAAATGATTAAAAATGAAGTATTACTAGAGTAATTTTAAAAAGTAATAGATATTAGTTTCAAATTGTATAGGATTTTTTTTATAGAGATTATTCAACTTAATAAATTTTCAAAAAAAATTGACATTATTAAAAATTAAGTCTTTTAATCTAACTTCTTCTTTTAATGCTCACACTATTGTTAACAAATTCATTGAAAGTAAACACAAGTTGATACAACTAAAAATAGAACCAAACATTGTTTAAAGGCTTTATCTTTGAAAACAATGTTTGGACTAGTACTATTCATTCAAGATATTTCATATTGCACTGAAATGTATATTCTCATGTCTATGACCCAAGTTTCACAACATCATTAGAGATGATTAGCACTTCAAATTTCTCGTAACCTTTCGAAATGTATGATTGCATGCACATTGCTAGTTTGCAAGCCTTCACCATTGAAGAAACTTGAGAACTTATTAAGGAGAGAGTGAGATTGTAGAATGAGAAAGAAAGAATCTCCATTGGAAGAACACTATTCTTTTAATCTACAATAAATAAAATAATATTTACTTCTCGTTTCATATGTGTTTACATTGCTTCTTCATTCGGTTTATTTGTTTAATCACCCACGTTTGAATGCAACAAAAAAAAATATTTGTGTTTTGTTAATTGCTTCTAACCATTGTTTTGATCTTGTGCACGTTGCAACAACTTGCATAATAAGTGGGATTTTTTCCATCCTTCCAACAAATTCTACCACATAGAATGTCTTTGGTCTATTTTTCATTCAATATATTTGAATATGTATGAATATCATGTCATATAAAGACGTATATAGACTATGACATATAAATGATTGCACCAAGAGACACTTTACAACCCAATATGGGGGACATGTTGAAGTGTTATGTAAGTATGTCAACATTTTTTAAATGCCAAGAAAATATACATATGAAAAAAAATGTTAGCTTCATATGCTTTAATTAATATTCAAATTAAAACATAAATCCATGTAAAATGTAAAATGCAAGTCATAGAGCTACCAATTTTATCCAAAAAAATTGACCTGTCAACATATTATTGTTTCTTTAAAATGTTGTTCCTTTATATATTATTATTGGTATAATAATCGATAATATATTGAAATAATCAAGAATATTAGTTATTTTTATTCCAATATATTATACTAATAATAATCTTCATTATAAGTATAGTTATATTATAATTTACATATATTATTGGTTACACATAATGATAGTTATCGATCATATGGATAGAGAGAGAGAGAGGGAATTTGAGTGGGCGAGAAAGGGAGGGCGGAAGAAAAAAGACAGACACATATAGAGGTGTAGAGAGAGGGGGAGTGACAAGGGAAATATGGAGAGAGAGTTAGGGTGATGCGGGAGCATTATATGTTCCAATTCATTAATTCATCTATGAGAAAAAGATTAAAAAATGGGTCTTGGCTTTTTAGAAGAATTTATGTTCTTCTAGGTAAATAAATTGTATTATCCAAGTTGGTATAATTTATGAGTGTTAGAACTAGATGATTCATAGTTTTAAAAAGGCTATGGATCAATGAGATTTTGTTCATAAGGAAAAATAAATTTTTCTTTGAAAATCATGAGAGATTCTAGGGATGGATTGAGTGACATTAGAATTTAGAAAAATATCATTTATGGGGTTATTTATGGATGATTTATAGAGTGATTTTAGGATTTAGGAAAACATTATTTATGGAGTGATTTGTGGGTGATTTACATAGTGTTTTTAGGATTTAGAAAAACTATTGCATTTCTTAAGTCTATTTATTGTAATCCTACGGGAAATGAGAGAATGGAAAAATGAATGTAGAATCATGCCATAGAGAGGAAGGAACATTCTTAGTAGAACTACATGTACATGATTGAATGAATGAATATAATTTCATGTTATTTGATATTTTCTCTAGTTATATTTAATTTATAAATTCCATTTGTGTGTGGAACTCGTGGAAAATTAATGAAATCTAGAGATTTCATTAATGAAATCATTGGAATGATGAAATTTCCATTTATATGCAAGTGAACCTCTATTGTGAAAATTGATACCTGATTTTTTTTTTAATGTGGAGTCGTTAATATAGAATTAGTTACTTAATGGAGGAAATTAACTCCAATATGAATTCTCTATGTTGTACATGTTAAATTGCAGTTAATTGATTGCCAATTTCATTATTAAATCATCATTAAGGATTCAACATTTGAATGAAGGAATAGTAGAGTTTTCAAGGTGAAATTGGTATAATGATTTGGCACTAATTGAGTTGCATATCTATGGGAATGAATTCGTAGGAAAAGTGATTTTTCCTACATCATCTAGTGGTATCATAGATGGTAAATCTCTTTAGAAGTTGAATTTAGAAGTTGAATTTGTGGTTGATGTAGAGGTTTATTTTTATGTTCTAGTTGGTAAATTATTTTAGATGATTTCACAATTGAAGTTGATATTTTGGTTCTTGGTTCTTGATGTTTGAAGATGCCGATTTGAATGTTTGTATCTAAACTCTGGTAAAGTATTTTACAAATTATAGTAGCATAGAAGGTGAAGTGTGGCAATAAATATTACAACTTGTATAGTTGTGATGGAACAAGGAAATATGAGTGAAAAAACCTACATGATCAAGGAGCATTCATAGGGTTCTGGAGGAGGGAACGAAGTGTGACAACAGATGAAGAACAAGTGGGAATCTTGGTGAGGTGTATGTAGCAAGAAGGTGACCTATTACTATAAAGGTTATTTGTAGTTCATAATGGGTAGCAAAAATCTCACAAAGGAAGAGGAGAAGATGAATATGAATTTACATAAGCATTTGAAGAATTCGTAGGGAAGCCACAAAGATGCCACAATAGTTGGCATGAGGAGGATGAGTGATGAAGAGTTAGGGAATGAACTCATTGAGGTGAAGGCACAATTGAATTTTCTTATGGAGCTGTTATGAAAATATGAGGAGAACCATAGAAGCAAGTGGAATATGAAGAAAAGTGTGAAATGGTATACTGATGAGTTATTTTAAAGAAATATCATAAAAAAAAGAGACACAAGTTGAAGGAAGAACTCAGAGAAGCTGAGTATGAGGAGGTAGTTCACATATGTGAACATGAGCAAGGAAAAACTATGGGAAAGGCTGGTTATGATGTTGACGGGGACTTGATGTTTGAGACATAAAATAAGGCTAAGGAGCCTTATGTTTTTTAATATAATGATTTGTGTGTGATTGTAGGTTTCGATACAGGTGAAGAACAACCCTTTGATGTGGTCATGAAGATAGAAGAAAATTGAGGAGAATAAAATTTGATTTTTTTTTAAAGAAAATATGAAGACAAATATCTAAATGCAATTCCCGTGAAGGGTAATGAAGAATCATAACCAAAAGCATAGATGTTTTTTATTTACCAAGTTGATTATTTGTATATGGGTAAAGTAGAAATTGAGGATGGAAAAATTCTAAAATTTTTTAGAAAGAAGGATGCAACGAGTTCAAAAGTTGGAGAATTTACTAATAACCTAGAAACATAGTTTAATTAAGGGATTGAAACGAGACAAAGAGTTCAAGAAACAACTCTAAAATTAAATGAAGACAACATAAAATGTGAAGGTACATTGATTTGGTTGTATACTCCTATTTGGATTTCTCTTGTAGTTGAATTAGTTCTACCTGAAATAGAGAATATAAGAATGATGAGAAGTGGAAAGGTAGAGATGGTTATATTTCATGATTGTAAGAAATAAGAAGAGAAAGTATGGAATCATAGTGAAGTTCCAGAAGTAGATGTAGAAGGACAATGACATGATGAGATAAATTATCAACAACAATGCAAAGTATGGGATCCGAGAGGATTTGAAAATTGATGACACTTGATTAGGAGGTCATGATTTTTTTCTATCTTGGGAGTTTGATGCAGGAGCATTAGATGTTCCAAGTCATTAATTCATCGATGATAAAAATATTTGAAAGGAGGTCTTGATTTTTTAGAAGAATTTATATTCTTCTATGTAAATAAATTGTATTTTCCAAGTTGGCATATTTTATTAGTTTTATAACTAGATGATTCATAGTTTTAGAAAATCTATGTATAGGTGAGATTTTATCCATAAGGAAAAAAAATATACCTTTAAAAGCATGAGACATTCTAGGGATATATTGAGGAAATTTAGAATTGAGAAAATATGATTTATGGAGTGATTTATGGGTGCTTTATGTAGTGCTTTTAGGATTTAGAAAAGTTGTTTCATTTCTTAATTCTACTTATTGTAAGACTACGAGAAATGAGACAATGGCCAAACGAATTTAGAATTATACCATACAGAGGAAGATATATTCTTATTAGAACTGCATGTACATGATTGAATGAATGAAATAGAATTTCATGTTATTTTATATTTTATTTGGGTATATTTAATTCAAAAATTCCAGTTTCTGTGTGGGAAATCGTGGAAAATTAATGAAATATAGAGAGTTTATTAATGAAAGCATTGGATTGATGAAATAAACATTTATATACAAGTGAACCCCTATTTTTAAGTTTGATACGTAAATATGTTGTTGAATTTGGAATCACCAATCTAGAATTAGTTACTTACTAAAATACATTATATGAATTATCTATGTTCTGCATGTTAAATTCTAGTCAATTGAATGTCAATTGCATTGTTAAATAATCATAAGGATTCAATGTTTGAATGAAAGAATAATAGAGTTTTCAAGGTGAAATTGGTATAACGTTTTGGCCATAATTGAACTCCAAATATCTAGGAATTTATTCGTAGAAAAAGTGATTTTCCTGCATTAGAGGGAGAGAGGAGGGAAGAAAGGAATAGATATAGAAAGAGAGGAGATGGAGGGAGAGAGATAAATGGATACATGAAGATAGAGGGGGGAGATTTGGGGCAAGAGAATAAGATAGGGAGGGATATAGTGACATAGTTGGAGGGTAGATAGTGAAAGAGAGAGAGAGCGAGTGATGGTGAGAGGGGGAGAGAGTGAGAGACAGAGAGAGGATTTAAGAGAGGTAAGGAGAGAGTGAGGTAAAAAGACATGGAGTTGGATGGGGAGATACAATGAGGGCAGAAGAAATACAAAGAGAGAGAAAGGTGGAGAGAGAGAGAGATGGTGCAGCATGGGATATATGGAGAGAGAGAGAGAGAGAGAGAGAGAGGGAGATAGGAGAGTGGGAGGGAAGAGATAGAGAAAGAGAGGGAGAGAAGGGTAAGATAGAGAGAGAAATAAGGGGAAGAGAGAAAGATATTGGGAGAGGAGGAGTGAACGAGAGATGTATATAGATAAATATGGAGAGGGAGTGTGTAAGTTTTGGGGTGAGATAGTGAGACAAAGAAGGAGAGATAGAGGGGGATAGTGATATATATGGAATGAGGAGATAGGGAATAAGAGATATGGAGAGAGAAGGAGAGAGGGAGAGATAGATAAATATGGAGAGAAATAGTTTGTGTGTTTGGGGGGGGTGAGATAGATAGATAAATAATGAGAGATGAAGGGAAATATAGATATATATGGTGGAGAGAGAGAGAGAGAGAGAGAGAGAGAGAGAGAGAGGTGGAGAGAGAGGGAAATAAAGAGAGGGAGTTAGAGGGGGTGGGAGAGAGATAAGGAGAGAGGGAGGGAAATAAAAATAGAGATGGAGGGGGGAGAAAGGGGGAGGAATAAAGATATACACTAAGACAAATGCATATATCATATAGTATTATACAATATTGAACATTTTTAACAATAGATGAAGAGGAAGTAAGACTTTTACAAAAGGTAAAATAAGTTGGATTTAGGAACCCATGAATATTTTGTTTTTAATTGAAATAGATGCATTGATTTCAATGTAGATGTTGATTCCTAATCCTATTTTATTGATTGCACTAAATGCATTGATTTCAATAGAGTTTTTTATTTCCAATCCTATTTGATTGCTTACACTAGATGGATTGATTTTATTGAAAATGTTGATTTCTAATCATATTTGATTGCCTACACTAGATGAATAGATTTCAGTGTAGATGTTGATTTCTAATCCTATTTGATTTCTTGCATTAAATGCATTTATTTTCAATGTAGATGTTGATTTTTTATTTGATGTAAGTAGATGTACGATGTACATTGATTTCAAAGTAATTAGATTAATTGTTTGCATTGATTTCAATAAAAGCACAAAATAATATTGACAATATGCATTGATTTTTGTGTTACTATAATTCAACAAACATTAAAATACTTGAATTTTCATCTTAAATGAAATTTTCACTTACTTGAAATGTTTTCTTCTTGAAACTATAAACTATTTGTAATTGAATACATACTTATCATTTAAATTTTTCTATCATTCAACATTGTTATTCACTTTGTATGCAAATAAGGTAATATAAAACAATTACCATTGACACTTACTTCGGATTTAACATTTCGTAAGTCACAATGATTGACTTTGGACAAAACACTATTAAAATTGGAGAGTAAGAAATACAAGGTATAACATTTAACACAATAGTTTGAGTTAAATATTTTGAATGGTCTAAGATTTCAACTACCCATTTCATATGATTGATATGAAAATATGGAAAAACTAATAGGTCTGGAAATAAGAACAATAGAATAAAATAGTTTCATATTGATCACAATGAAGACTATTTATAATGCACTAAATTCTTATTATTCACATTTTCTATCATTCAAAACTCTTATCTTGTCACTTTTCATTCAAAAATTTTAGTTCATCATTTTTCATCTTTCAATTCATTGACATTCTTTATCACCTCAAAAAACTAGGGTAACTGAGAAAATTTAAAATTAAAATAACCAGATTAAGATTAGAAATATTTAGTATAATTAAAATGATATGAATTAGTAGATGTTCAAAAAAATTTGTGTGACTACACACAACTGAAACCAACCTAAATCGATCTTATCCATGGATCTATCAAGTGCTGAGAGGGATTAAATCTCTCAAGGTGAAAACCTTTCCTCAGGTTTTGCACTAAAAAAGGAGGTTTGCACCTCGAGAATTTGTATCCCTCTCAACACTTAATAGATTCAAGGTTACGATCGATCTAGGCTGTCAAACATTAAAATCTAAATGATACAAATTGAAGAATACATTTAATATTAATTCCATTTCATCATTGTAATATAGTTTGATTTTTCTTTAAATATTGTAAATGGTTATATAAGTAAATTAATTCTTAATGGAGATTAAGTGGTTCAGTGATTATTATAATCATTATCCAATAATAACTTAATAGATAAAAGCTTGACATACATATATTTTTGAGAGCTGACTGAGATGGGATGGAAAATGATTCACGTAGAAACTGCTCATTGCTTAAACAAATATGTTGACACCTGGTAGAATTAGACCCCACCTTCCTGTTACTCTCATTCTCTAATCATAGTTCTCTATGAACGAGAGGACAGTTTGATGTTGATTTTTCCTATGCACATGAAGTGTGCGTGATCTATACTTATGCAAGAATGAAATAAAATACAGAAATACACATAAAAGAAAAGATGCAATAGAAATAAGACTTCATTTCTTTAATATCACATAACTAAAATATTCTTACAGAGATAATGGAAATAAGCTAGCTAGGGCGCTGGCAGCTTATCTATGAGAAGAGATGTGGTGGCTACAGGCCTTTGAAATGTATTACGATGAGGCTCAAAGGAATATTTATTATTGAGAAACAATGGAAAACCATAAACATCCAAAAACATAACCCTAGGATATGAAACGCCAAACTATGGGCCCAGTTGGGGTAAATTGGTACATCAATTTCTCGGGGTTGTAACTTTGGCATACGATCTTCATTTGACACACATGATACCTCATTAGAGAGATATATCTGAGAAATACAACTGTTGATAATGAAATTTGAGTCTTCGACTCACATTTTCCTAGAGAAATATTTCCCAAAAAACGTCATTTAGGGCCTCAAAACAGCTTCGAAAGTTTAGGACACAAAAAATTGCCTAAAATAGTAAATTGTGCTACAATCAAAGAAAATGAAAAAACAAAAGAAACAATGGCTGGGCTCCAAGTGGAATAGGCGGGTGGCCACCAATATACACCTGGATCAGTGCCATTGGAAATTATCTAATTTGTATCTTTCCTATCATCTTTCTATATGTATCTCTTTGCATATAACATAAATCTCAGACCATATGACAATAATTTGAAATTGGATTAGTCTCCAAAGAATTGGAAAAATATCTCTAGTGAAGAAGTGAAACATAATGAATGTGTTGATCTGGTCTCTTGGTTGATTTATCTAGTTCACAATTCTCACTATTTCATTTGGTCATAATTAACCGATCTAGTAATAAATAACAAAGATGCAGTGGAAAGAAATTAATAATTTATTTGGTAGATTTGTGGTTTTAAAATATGAATGTCGTGGTCTTTATCGTGCTCTTTATGGTGGTTAGACATAGAGAAATTTTATATGAAAATTTTAAACCCCTATGTATTTTTGAATAATAATTTTGTGCATGGAGAGTGTGGTTGGGATTGATAGCCTATATAGTCAAGTGTTCGCTCCCATAATTTATAGATGTTAGACAGTGTGATTAAAAAATTATGCATTGGGTATCATCAAAGAATGTGTTGAGTATGTAAATAATTGGTTGGTTTGATAATGTGCACTTAGAGTTGTTCATTTATTCACATGCAGTTCAAAGACAATGATCAAGTTGCTCTAATGGAATGCGATTTGGGTGGAGGTTGAGTGCCTGGAGTGTTGGTGTGTTTTATAATATGGTCATATCCTGTGCAATTTGATGTATAAATGAAATAATGAGAGTGGATATAATGTGGACCTAGTATGAAAATAGATGAAACATGGTCTAAAGTGTTTTGAGCATAGATTCATGGGCCTAGTTTGAAAATATCTGAAATTTGATCCACAAGGGTTTGAAGGTTGAGTCCTTTATGGAAAGTAGTGGTTTCCTGATTAGAGAGTACTTTAAGTTGTGTCCTGAGAAACTATTTCGATGTGAGTGCCTGTAACAGATGAGTTTCTGCATATAGTTGCAAAAGTAGGTTCTTCCATCAGGTGGTGGCTTGGAGTGAGTGGGCGATCACATTTCACAAGTCGGTTCTTTCACATTTCTAGGTGATAATGGATGATGTAAACTAAGATTTAATTATAATAATACTAAGAATAAAAAGTGTACAGTGAATTTTCTCCCATAAGGGTTTCCACCTAATGTTTGGTGTCGTTATGTGTTTTCTCTCATGGTCCACTTGTGTATATGTTATTTCATACTCATATGATGTACATTTCATGTGTTAAATATTTTTGATATATTATGTTTTTTGTTAATTAATTTTTTATTCAAAGAAATGTTGATTAAAGGGTAACAAGTGGCTAATATGGTCCATACTTCACAAAATTAATACAAGCCACCCCCCCCCCCCCCCCCCCCAACTCTTAGTATTTTCAAGCTCCAAATAATTATCATGAGAGAGAGTGTCTTCAAGTGAATATTGAGTGTTGGAAGGCATATTTGGTAAAAAAAAAATCCTGATGGATCATCAATGTATGTATTTGCTCAGTGCTGTAAGCTGTCAAGTATGGATTGAAAAGGTTAAATCTTAATTGTTATATAGTGGATATAATGTTTGGAATATAGTGTATGAAGGACATGGAAAAGATCCCCTCTCAGAAAAAGTGTAGCAACTGGATTCTCAGGCAAAATTCATGATCTTTGGCACTCTCCACAATGAAAATATCAAGAAGGTAATGGATCTAAAGTCTACGAAGGAAAAATGGGACAAATTGTAGATAATATATGGAGGATAAAATAGTGGCAACAATGGAAAGTTGGAGAAGAATAAAATAATGGATATGAGAATATAGATTCCTAGTCTAATGTGAACCATCCCCATAGTGCGAGTTCATTATAGCATCAAGAGAAGAAATATGATGATGAAGGCATAGGAGAACTAGGTGCGATGCATTATAATGGATCGGAAGGTGAGCCACCCATCTACCTGGATTATGGTAAGTTATTTTTTAGCTATGAATTAGATAGTTTTGATGGTATCCATTTAGATTTGAATATTCAAGATGATGATGTTTGTGAAAGGGTAGTGGTTCGTAAAGCTAAACTTGGGTCAACCATGGTTGTAATAGATAAGCTAACTACTTATTTAAATATTTTGATATCTATGTGTAGATATCAAGAAAAATTAATGTAGATTTTTTATGAGAAGGAGACTAAGCTCAAGGAGGAAGTCATTGGCTTGAAGACCTAGTCAGAAGAGGAAAAAAAAGTTGAATATTCCTTAAGAAACCAAATAAAATATAGAGAGGGCTCAATTGAAAAAATAGAAGTTGAAAAGGTCTCAATGAGGAAATAACTAGAACAAATAGAAAATAATATGAGTTGGATAAGAGAAAAAATATATTGGACAACATGATTAGCAGTTAAATCTCTCCCTTAGTCAAATTTGGTCTAGGGTTTCATAAGGGAGAATCTAGCTCACACGAACATGCAAATAATAATGTGACTTTAAAATCATGTAGTAGATAATGGTAAATAATGTGAGCCATAAACGAGGAAGGAACAATAGATCCAGGAACCGAGAAATTTACCAAAAGGAGCACCTATAACTAGAAGACCATTCAATTCAAGAGAAGAGTATGGATTATTTCAAAGGATAAATAAAAACCTCTTTTCTCCTTTGATGAATGAGGTTGAACGTTACATATTTCATAATTATGGACATGTTGCAGCCAACTGCAGAAGTGAATTCTTCAAATCTTATAAAAAAATCATGCAATAATTTTGGTAGCAAAGGATATCAACAAACTTTAGGTATAGAAATGCATTTCATAGTAATTTTTTCTCATGCAACCTATTTGGCCATACAGAATATGATTTCATATCTAAAGCATGGAGTAGAGGTGTGATCATTGGAAGGCAAATATTTGATGCTAACAACATAATATATGATCATCTTTCCTTATATCTTAGTCATGTGAGTTGCTATACCTGTGACAATATTGTTACATGTATAAGGATGGTATTCTATTGGGGATCTCAAAGAAAATAATGGAAAAGGAGTAGTTTACCTAAATTATGCCTAGTAAAAAACTAGAGGAGAATGTGTGTACCAATAAGAAACCTATCAGAGTGTGGAAGAAGAAATTGGAGCAACAAGTGATGTTTGAAATCACTCTTTTCACACTCGAAGAAGATGAAAAATGGTGCATAGATAGTTGATGTTCCCATCATATGTTAGGATACAAGAGTAGATTCCTCTATATAAATAAAACCTAGGATGCCCATGTTATTCTTGGAGATAATGTACCAACGAAAGTGTTGGGAGAAGGAAAGTCCAACCTTGGCGATAAGAAGACAAATGTAGTTAATGTGTTTCCGGTTGAAGGGCTAAAGAATCATATCCTAAGCGTGAGTCAAATGGCTGATGAAGTCATGGAAGTTATCGTTAGCTCCAAATGTTGCAACCTCCATAAAGAAGGGTCAAAGATATTGATTGGTAAAGGAATTAGAACCCCATATAATATGTTCATGTTGAAGGGAAGAGTAGGAAAAAGTAATAAATTGAAGGAAATATCTTCCTCTTTAGATTTCAAGTAAGAAGATTTAGTTCTGACTGCAATCGATTATTCTCATATTTAATTAGAAAATATTGTAGAAGAATACAGTGAGGCCTACATGGTCTCAATAGGAGCATATGGAAGAAACATGGAAGCATGAACAAGGCACATAAATTTGTTGCAATAAAAACGTAATGTGACCAAGAGCCTAAATGGGAGATCATGTCTGTAGGATCAACAAGAAGAATGGAAGGTAGATGAGCTCAGGGGGAGTTGTTAAATAAACCATTTATGTTCATCCTTATAATTTGACAATTTGGTTGTGTAATGGTTGTTTCAATCATGCATAGGAGAGAGAGACAATCATTTGTTTTAGGCATGCATAGTAGTGAGTCATATGATTCAACACTTCATGCACTAGCTCTGTGTCTCCATTGTTAAGACATGTACTATCATTATTTTTTGTTTGTTCATGATATGTTATGGAGTCATTTGTCTACTTTTTCGTATCTCATGCATGTGGAAAAATTCATAGGTAGTATAAAAATTCATTAGCTGATTGCATCTCCAACAAATGTTTAGGGGGAACATAAGCACATTCCATCATTGTCGGCATAGTTGAATTGATGTTACATTATTGTAGGATCTACAAGAATTTACAAAATACTTAGTTTCTAATGCTTATTTTTCATAATGTGTTGTATTTCAATACACCATGAAAAAATAATTCATGTTAGCATGGTGTTTAGGGAGAGATTTGGTCACCCTTTCCATTGATGTGAAAGGGGGAGAATGAGACTAGCCACTAGTGGAGAATTAGATCAAACAACTAGTATAGAATGAAGGATAATAAATAATATTAGTTGGTGATGTGGTTGTGGTGTTTCTATCAATGCCAAAGGGAGATATTGTTCATATCTTGGTGTTGGCATTGATGTCAACTGTGAAGTCAACCTTGTATTGACGTTGATGTTAATTTCATAGGTGGTGTGCATGGTACCGATGTATCTTGGTGCTTAGCATGGTGCTCAAAGGTGTTGAATATGATGTGATGTGTGTGGTTGCAATGCTGGATTGAATACTTTAAGTTTCCCGTAAAATATCCAACAAACGAAGATTAAAACGAGTAAGTCAACATTTGAAAAATTGGAAAACTATATTTTCAGTTTCAAAACCATGTTCAAAATCTAGATAAGGTATGAAGATCAAGTGTTCGCATCCTATAGATGGAAAAAAATAAACCATGAGCTTATACCAATGAATTTTTACATGGTTGTTGGCATTGATGTGTGTTGTAGAGTTGCAGATGTGTGGTTGGTTTTCATTGATGTCAATATGGTTTTTTTGGATGTAGGTGGTTTTTGTATGTGGCTGCGGGTGGTTTGTGTATGGTAGAGATGGTACTTGGCATGGAATGGCTTGGTGTCCTTCCCATGACAATGATCTCATTGATGAGGTTGCATACAAATATTGGTGGTTGCTACAAGAGTTTGAGTTGAGGATCCTTGTTGATTAGGTCTCCATGTCCCAGTTAGATATACATGTTGATGATATTATACTTTGGGATTGTGAGGACGTACCTGTGTTTATGGATGCTTGATATGGGTTTACAAGTGTTGGAGGATGTATGACTGGTTTTGGAGTGGCATATTGATGGCAGAGTGTTTGTGAATCAGTTTGATGGTACAAGTGATAATATGATTGTTGGTTGGCATCCTAGTAAACCTAGTTTGATTTGGGATAATGTTGGTGATATTGTCGTGACATGGTGAGGTGTTACAGAGGTGTTAGAGATTTCAAGAGGACCTATAGAGGCTTGTCAAGCTCTGGAAGAATTTTTAGTAGTTTCTGAGTTGCCTTGACTGAGTTTTGACCATCGTTAGCCATATTTGCATCGATCCAAGCCTCTAGGAGTGGTTGTAGGACTCCAATCGCATGGATCCAAGCCTATTGGAGTGGTGTAATATTCTATTCACATGGAGGTTAAGTTGTGGGAGCGAATGAGGTGTTTTCACGATTTTTACTCCCCATTCCTTGCACTGATCAACTAATTTTGGCATTGTGGCAATGTTCTTATTCGAAAATTTTTAGCATATGGTCGGAAAAATTCACGGAGCCTCTAGAAACTGATCAAGGTTGAAGATATTAAAGGGATATTGTAGCAAGTCACTTGATTTTGTCAAGAATCCTATCTCAACCAAATTTGAAGCATGTGAAAAGAGTTGTTTAATGGTCCATAACCTATAGAATTTACTAAGTAACTCAACATAGAAAAATGATAATTAGAAGAAGAAAATGAGTCTATTTGGTTGGTTTTTGTGAAAGTGTGAGCGTATGCCATTGTGAGGTTATTGTGAGTGAGTAGAGATTGTTAAAACTACTCACATTCTATTGCATAAATATTTTAGATTTGTGTATGTAGAATTCAAAGGTGAATTGGGCTACAAAATTGAGGAGAATTGAGAGTAGAGTGTTGATATTGTGGTAAGTTGAAGTGAAGAAAAATACATCTCCGGGAAAATTACTGATTCAGTTTCTATGTGAAAAAAACTAGAACTGTTGGGTTTCTCAAGTTGGGTGAATTGAGAACCCTGTATGAAAAATTTATGGAAATTTTTTCGCATGGAGGAAGTGAAGCCGTGGAAGCATCATTATGGAAAATTATTTTGAAAATTTATTAATAGGAAGAGTTTTCTCCATCCAATAGGAGTTGGCTATTTCAATGGAATTTGGGTGAATATTGTTGGTCGTGGGTGGTTCGAGTGGATGGTAGTTCGTAGATCTGCGAGAGAATCAAAATTCTGAACTGATAGATGAAAGCATACTATAGAGAAATCCGAGTCTTTCCGCTTATGGGAATAAGATAATCCATGTAAAATTTTGTTTAGAAGATTAATAAAAATAATTGAGCAATGCAAGAAAAGTAGGGTGGTTTTCTCCCGAAAGGGTTTCCACCAGAAACACTTATGTTTTTGTGTGTGCACACGCTTGTGTTTATCATGGCTATTTCTCATTAATTTTATCATTTGATTTTATTGTTTCTTATATGTTTTTATGAGCTAATGTTGTGAATGTGCATGGATAATAAAAATTGTGGAAAAAGTTTAATTTGGTGAAAATTGATACAAAGGCCATCACTATTGATTCACCCCCCCCCCCCCCTCCTCTTAGTAGTGATATTTGTTTCGAAAAATAATATTTGAAGGAAATGAGTCGATTTGATCTGGGCATATTTAATTTTTCGATCAAGTCTCTAAAGAAATGGTGAAATATAACTAGTGAACAAGTGAAATGCAGTGAAAGCATTTATCGGATCTATTGGTAAACTGAGATACATAATGCTCACTCTATTATTTGGTCATAATTAATTGATATGGTCATAAATAAAAAATACATAGTGTCAAGAAATTAATTTTGTATTTGGTTAGTTTTTGGTTTTAAAATATGATTATCATGGTATTTATAGAGGTGGGATGTAGAGTAATTTCATATGAAGTATTAATTTATAATATTCCTATGCATGGAGAGTCTGAATGTGATCGATATCCTATAGAGTCATGTGTGCGATCTCCCATAATTTCTAGAAGTTATACAATGTTATTGAAGAAATATGCATTGGGTGTCATTGAATAATGCATTGAGTATGTAATTACTTGGTTGGTTCGATCATGCATTTATAAGTGTTAATGTATTACCATGTAACACAAAGATATTGATCAAGTAAATTTGGTGCAATGTGATTTGGTTGGAGGTCATGTTCCTGGAGCGTTAGAGAGTTCTAGAAATAGGTCATAGCTTGTGTGATTTGAAGTATAGCTCAAATAATGAGAGTGGATATGATGTGGATCTAGTATGAAAATATATGAAATGTGGTCCATAGTGTTTTGAGTAGATATTATTGGGCCCAGACTGAAAATGTATGAAAGGTGTTCCACAAGGGTTCGAAGGTTGGGGCCTTTAGGGAAAGTGGTGGATTATTGATTAGGGAATAATGGCTTCCTTTAGGTGGTGTCCTAAGAAACTATTTTGCGGTTAGTTCCTCCAACAGATGGGTGTTTGCATAAAGTTGTGGAAGTAGATGCTTCCATCAGGTGGTGTCTTGGAGCGAGTTGGTACTCACATATGAAAAGTTTGTTCTTGCACACTCGAAGGTTCCATTAGATGATGTAAATGAAGATTTCATCATAATAATAAGAGGAAGACAAAGAATATGGTGGTTTTTCTCCTGGAATGGTTTCCACCTAGTATCTAGTGTCCTTATGTTCTTGATGGTGTTTTATCTCATGGTTCACTTGTGTATATGTTATGTGTTTCTCATATAATCTACATTGAATGTGTTAACTATTATTCATATATTATGGTTTTGGTTAATTAATTGTTGATTCATATATGTGTTGAAAGACAAGGTAAAAAGTGGTTAACGTGATCCATAATACATAATACCAATTCACCACCTCCCTCTTATTATTGTTAAGATACCAACTCAAACTAGTCCTCAAGCAACCCATAAACCATGTTTCGAAAGTGGCCTTCTAGAAAAGCTAATAATAGTTTGATGAAATATTTATTCAAATGAATGAAGGTATGAAATATATAATTATACATAAAAATAAAGAGGTGATAAAATCAAAATGACTCCTAAGAATATGATTTGGGTGTAAATTCTTCCAACAAATACCACTTATTTGGTGGTCTCCCTAGAACCATTTGCAACCAAGCTACCTTTTTCTAGTTCACGCATGAGAATCATATCTTCTAGGTGTCAAGAGAGGATCCAAATTCCTGAAAAAGTGTTGGAATCACAAATGGGAGCCATCAGATCATAGGTTTAAGCCCTACACCCTTCATAAGTTTTGTCTTTCCAATGGCTTTGAGGAAAATAAATGATGAAGTATTTAACATTCCTTAAAATGCCAACTACTATGTTTCAAATGTAAAGCAATGAATAGGATCAATTAGATGCATATCCCAAAGGTCTTGTCCTAACTAACAATATGTTTTGACTTCCCGAGTGGGCTTAATATGTTAGATTAATTAGAGTTAGTATTTATATGGTTATGTATATTTATTGGTGTGAGTTGGGTGTCCATGTGATTCAATTAACTAAAATTGAAATTACTTGAAATTAAGGAAAACAAATAATAATTTGTAAATAAGGATCTAACCAAGAAACAATCAATTATATAAGGAATAATAATTAAAAGGAATATATTATTTCTTATTCTAAATCACTTTTAATACTCATGAAGACCTGTTATGCAATTTGGATCCAATCACAAAGAAGGTACTCTATTGTAGCCTAGACGCTTGAATAAATATATGAAGGTCCAAAAAAGAGGCTATATTTATTAGTACAAATACTAAAAACTGAAGGTAAAACCTTTCTTTCAATATTAAGCTATATCTTTCTTGAATGAAAAATTTCTCGAATGGTAAAGAGACATGTTCTTAGCTGAAAACAAAAGGGCAAGTAGGGATACAAAATTACAAAATAAAGGATGGAATTTTAATTTATTTTTCTAATAAGTGCTTATTGGTGGAAAATACTAGACTTCCATAAGAAGAAGTTTTGTATCCAAGTACTAAGTGGTAAATATATAGCTTTTATATTAATTAACTCCTACAAATATCTCCTAAATCCTACAATAGTAAATAAATAACAATCACCACTAAACAATCCCTTGATAGAGAAGTATAGAAAACATCTAAGTGGTGTTAGTCCTAATTCTTGGATTTAAAACAAAATGGGAATACAGGTACTAAGGTATACTATAATAGATATTAATGGCCCTAAAAAAAGCATTAACAACTAGAAAAATATAGAAAATGTAAAAAAAAATTCAAATTTTGGCCCTTACAAATATGTATTTGTAAACTTGCATTAGCGATGAAGTTTCCCCCCTCTTTTCTTCATTGACCTGACACACTTTTCCACCAAGAAAATGCATTGACCTAATGCAATTTTCCTCCCAAAATCCACATCGGCTACATGTTTCTAGTTGTTGGAACTGTATATTTAGACTTGTACCATAGATTTCTAGAACTTATAACCTGTAAACAATGAGGAAAAGACTAAAAATAACCTAAGAAAATAGAAACTAAAATTAATGAGTGATTATAGGGATAGGAAGACTAGCCAGAAGCCCATAAACAAGGATCATAATGTTGTCACCATTTTGTTGGAGGTTCCTATAAGAAGAGTTTGCAAACAATACTACTTGCGTGGTTGCAACTAGAGTATAGACAAATGATGGATTATATTTTAAAAACCCTAGAGCTATATCTATAATTTATTCCCTAAATCTAACATAAAAAATGTTGGAAAACAATATACATGTTACCTAGCACATCATTGAAATGTTTTAACAATAATATTTTTTCTACTTTCAATTCCTTTATATGCGTGTAGTTGATATTGAAATATTTTACATAAGATGGATTTTGAAATATTTTATTTATGGAAAACATTAAATAATCATTTTATTGTTAATATTTTATTAAATGCCACATGTAAACTCCATGGTTAACATTGAAGTAATTACACATCTCCTCTGTACTATGATGTGGAAAATAACTATTTGCAGAATAATTCTTTTTGTTTTGTTTTATGTTTTCTATATGCCTTTTTTAGTCACATATATAAAGTTGATATACAAATATTTTGTTTAAAGTGGAATTAAAATATATTTTTTGGAATAACATTGATCTTTTTTTCTAAATTCCACATGTTGACTCAATATTAAGGATAAAAAGTTACACATATCCCTCATAGCAGGTCATATAAATTTCCTCTCCATGTAACTAAATTAGAAAAGGGGTCTACGTGCTTCCAATAGTTGTGGATACCTATCTGAAATGATTCCTGGCATGCTATTACTTGCATTGTTATAAATCTCTAGATTTATTTTTGTAATGTGGAACAGCCCATGCTATTATCTCAACATGGTCGTTGCAAAGAGCTTATTAGATTGGTAAATTTACCAAATAATCCTTTTAATGAACCCTAATGCCAATGGTTTCTATTAAAAAATCATATGTGGATAGCAAGATCAACACTATAGCCACCATGGTCATGCAATTAATTGCAAACATAAATAATCTTAACAACCCATATAGCAAGGTCATTAAGTTAGACAACATAATATCCTTTCTTAATAACATGTTTCCAACCTTCATACAAATCTAAAGAAGACGTTTTACATGGTCACCAATTAATTCATTAGGGTTATCAAATCCAAAAGAATAACATGATCTAAAGGTTCCATTAAAAGGGGGTTACTTTTCCAATGGGAAGGGTGTCATACAAGAACTTACTTTGACGATAAACCAACACAATATGTGTCACAAATATTGAAAAATAATTGGGAAAAAAATTGATGATTCTCATTCCATGGGATGGGTAAACATGATGGAACACTACTTCTCCCTCCATGGTATTATAGATGGCTTGATGATACTTATACTGGGGGAATTATAATTTGATATAGAATGAATAAAATGGTGGCAATGGCATAAAACATTCTATGGGGGATACAAATGGAGCTAATTTGTAAAAGTTATCGATGCTTATTTTGAAAAATACTCACTATTTGAGATGCTTGACCAAATCATGTCAAAGATATATAGTTTTATACTTTGTATAAACTTTTGAATGATTGGAAATATGCATAGAGGTATTGACAAATTAAATTTTAAATAAGGCTTCATTAATGGTATCAGGGAAAAAACCAGAGAAAAAATCATGATGCAGCACCTAGCTACATCACAGGAGGCTTCTTATAGGCCTTGGGAAGTAGAGATGGTGATAAATACATAAGAAAAAATACCCCATTTTATTACTATCCATATCTCTCTTGTCACATTTACAATCATTCCCTTTCCCCACGAACCCAATCTCCCTTGCACCCCACCCCAATATATTTAACTACTGAAATGTTTTCCCATTTTATATTTTCTATCCTTTCTTCCAAAATTATAATCACAAATTAGCCATTTTCTTTTTAAAATTTCGTCTATTTTTAAATAAAGTTCCTTGGATTGGTAATATTCATCAAATTTGACAAATTTTAATAAGAACTTGTATATCTTTTATTTATTATTTTCCTCGGAAATCCCATATTTCCTCCCATTATTTATTAGTAATTTCATCTCCTTATAATTGGTTGGTTATGTTACTAGAAGATGATTGTTATAATTGATAGTTGAAAAAAACAAAATTTTATTCTTTGATAGGTGGTAGAAGAAAGATATTGTTATTTCCATGAAATGAAATTTTTTTAATTATGGTTGCTAATGTTTGTATGGTTAAATGTGTTGACATGTGAAAATGTCAAACTTCAAGTGAGGGACGATCAACTAAAATCCCAAAAGCTTAATATTGAAATGGATAAGAATATGTGACATGGTGCTAAGAATAGAATAATTAAGAACATTGGATCTCATTACCATGCATAACAAAGAATTATATATAATCCTCCCTAAATATGGCCATAATCATATGTAACAACCCTTGTTTGATTTTCCATGTAATTAAAAAAATACCAAGGTCATGGGACATGTATTCCAAGATGAATGGTGGGAAAATCATCCTAGTGGGTTTCACTTTGGTTTATTAATGGCTAAAAAAATTGACAAAGGAATTCGTAAAGGAAAAGATGAATTAATTGGTATTTTATTCATGAATTAAAGGAAAATAGAAGAAAAGGAAGGTGAAAGGTCATAGAATTGCATGTGAGGAAAATTGAAGGAAATTTGAGGAAAATATGATGAAAATAGAGGCCTCGATGTTAAAAAGGATTACAAGGATAATTTCATGGATTTTGTTAGTGTTAGATTTTCTTAGTTTAATAATTTTTCAATTCAGTTCTAGAGCTCTCTCTCTATTCTGTCTCTCTCATACTCTTGCACACTTAGAGTATTCTGGGATCATGCTTGGAGAACTCTAGCATTCACTTAGATTAGAGAAAGAAGGAAAAGAAAAGTAGGGAATTGAAAGGGAAAAGGTAGATCAACAATTATAGCTATAATGATTTGCATGTATCGAGTTGCATGTATGATTTCCTTTCTAGTTTTGGCATGCATGGTACATGGATGTGGTTTCTTGGTTATGTGTTGTCATTGGCCTAGATAATTTAATAGAGGGAAAATAGTTTTTCCTAACCTTGCCATTTCCTGGATAGCCATGGTGTTATGGGTTTTTCCACTTTTTGTTTCTGATTGGCTTTCATGTTCCTTATGGTTGTGGGTTGAGTTGCTGGTTCTTGGAGTCTTTGGTTCAAAAAAACAATCAAGATCCCTAGAACAACTTGGATTGAGTTACTAGTCCTGGAACCTTGGTTGGAAAAACACTCTCGAGCCCTTTATGGGTTGAGTTACTAGTCTTGGAGCCTTGGTTGGAAAAACCCTCTAGAGCCCTTGAAGGATATTGGTTGAGTTATTTGTTCTTGGAGCTGTAGTTGGGAAAAACAATCTAAAGACCCAGAAAACTTGGTCAGAGACTATTCTGGTTGATGTTAGTGATGTTTGACCATGAGGTGAAATCACTGGTTAAGGGTTGATCTAGTTTTTCCTCTGGAGTCCTTGTTTTTGTTTTGGTTGGTTTATTCCACGAAATCCCACATTCATGCTTGGAATATGGATCAGGGGTGATTAGTTGAAAGAGATCTTTGTTTCAACCCAATCTATGGCCAAGTGGTACATGGAAGTCCCTGACTTGGTTGGATTTTTCATATGTTAATAAGAGTTATTTTCCTCTTGTATTTCCATGAGTAGTTGTAATTGTTATTGTGTGGCTTTGATGGTTTTTTATGATGGTGTATATGTTGTTCATTTACTGGTTATATGTTTTTTATATGAGGTATGTTGGGCTATATATATATTGATGTGTTTTGGTTTGTTGATGAATGGTTAATGAATGCATGAGCTAACAAATGTTACCGCAACTATTATGAGAGGGAAATATACCTTCTGAACGATTTTTAGATAAGTATCATACCCCTATGTTTAAATATGCATTCATGACTTATAGATTACATGTTCTCCATGTGTTTGACAAAATGACTGCCATGGTTAGGACTGGTTAGGTCAAGTATTTGATCAAGTTTTTTATGAATGGCCTTATCTTAATGTTATTTATCATTCTAGGAAGTCTAATCAATTTTTGGGTAGTGGTCTAGAGACAAGCCCTGAAAAGGTGGCACTAATGTCAGGGTTTTAGGCTCATAACCAACAAATTTGGAATACAGTCGCATGGATATAGTGTTATATATGTGGATGGAGGCATACAATACATAGATGTTGTGTTATTCCTATGACTAGAAGTCTAGGTCAGTCAAATAACTGTTCAACTCAGTATTTGGGAACTAGAGGTGGTTGTTTACCCCTGAGTGTCTTGTAAGTTATGTAGGATGTTAGTTTGTGGTTGATAGGTTCAATTTTCGGCCCCACTTCCAAATTTCTTTGTATCTCTTCCTCTCATGTTTACTCCTCCAACCCAGTGAAATTGGGTAAATGTGGGAGGGGGCATTACAAAGCGGTATCAGATATTCTAGTTTCAAACACTTGGACTAGATGGGTAAATGTATATATTTATGCATGTATGGTAGGTAATACATGCATCATGGTTATCATTATGCATTCAATGTCATCATGATTCTATTGGTATGTTATGATGTTGATATGTTTAATGAGATGGAGTAGGATATACATACCATCAAATGAGGTTGCAACACTAGAACTCGGGGTAAAAGCAGGTTGTCATACAATTACTGTACGTTTTGCATGTAGATATGTTGGTTAATGGTTTTTACAAGAATTATGGTTATGTACATTCATGTTATTCTATTGCTCTTTTGAATACATGCATGACAGATGTTAGTTAATTAGTGCGGTCATATGCACATGTGTCAGATAGTCATGATTGGTAGTAACATGTTGTTATATGACTTACAGTCACATGCATGATTATTATGGCTCATTGTAGCTAATATATTGATTTTATTATGTATGATGTTAATTTTGAATGGTTTGTACATATGGTTAATGTTATGGTATTCAGGTATGAGTCAATATACTTGTGATATTGTGTTGTACTAATTTGGACTGACTTGTGTAGATGTGATAGCCTCCCCTCTAATACATTGAGATATGAGTTTGATTATGTAATCTAATTGGTTTATCAAACATGTTATGTTTAAAATTTATTTGAATGTTTGATTAATTTCATGATATGGGTATGTGTCTATAATATTGCATGAAATAATGACCTTGTTTAAGATGGTTATACGAAAACATTATGTGCTGAGACAATTTATATGCACTTGAGTGTAAGTGGGTGCTAGTTGTATTATTATGACTAATGACTGTGATTTGATTATGATATGACTGTTAGTCTTGGTAATTTTGATTTTAAAAATAGACCTAAAGTCTTGATCTTTGGAACATGTTACTCACATGTGTGATTTGTTGCAGGGAAACATTCTTGGCATTAACATGACAAGGTAACAGTTGATTTATTTGTATAACTAACAACTGAGTGATATGATAGAACACAATAAGAATCAATTAAAACAAGGTAAAAAGTAAAATAAAGGAAATGGGTGAGAATTCCTTTGGCTATATTTGGAAACCACACTTCCAAATGAGTGAGTGCTTTGCATACAAGAAGTCTTCTTAACCTTGATTTTGTCTGAAATTATGTGGATATGTGCTACAGTCATAAAAATGTATTTGGAAAGTATGTTAGTTATTTTCTAGTTATATATTGACCTGTGACGGTAACTGGAGTCCCTTGAGAGATGGCATGGACGTGTTCAGTTACAAGGTCTCGTTATTGACATAACAAGGTAGGGTAACTATTATATTGTTACATTTATTTATGCAATGACATTTATCTGTTTATGGTAGTATTAATGCTAGATCTTTCCTGACCTACAACAATATTAATTGGTGACGTGAAAAAAAAACATTAACTTGTTTACACTATCAATCTATTTCCCATTCACAACATCTTCAACAAATGTCTAACATACAATTTTATTTTTCTCCTTTTGAAAAATTGTAGAAACTGAGTACATGCATGCATATAATCACATCTCTAATTCCTCCTCTATCATTACTAAAATTACTAAAATTTATATGAGTTGGAATTTTCCAGAAGGGAATCCAAACTCCCTGTTTTTCTCCAAAAAGCCTTACCTTTCTTTAGATTTCTTCCTTCTACAAATCTAATCTATTTTTTCACAACTTAAAAAAACTACTTACATCTCTATCCAAAAAAGTAGATAAGATTTTTTTATTTTTCCTAACATCATTCCCATCCAATATTTTTGATATTTAAACTAAAACAAAAACTAATTTACTAATAAAACAAAGGAATCCAATTCCTTCTACATTTCAATTGTTTTTTTCCAATTTCAAGTGTAAGATGATCCTGCATCAGACTCCCAGGGAAATAAATTGTCCACGATCTCTTGAAAATTTGTGCAATGCTTGTGAATCTCTGCAACAATCATCCAAGTAGCATTCTCCAATGGCTGATTTATCCACTTCACCAAATACTAAAAGTACTATTTTCCTCTAGTTTTCTTCACCACTTTTCGATCTAATAGACCTTCAATTTTCAATGGAGTTGATTTGGGCAGTTGCTGGTTCCATTCAATAATCTGTCTGACTTCACTGGAAGACTCATCATCTGAACCTTTTCTTGTTCCCTGAAAGGAATACAAATTAGAAACATCGAAAATTTTGGAAATAGCAACATTACTTGGAAGCTCCACTTCATAAGCATTTGAGGAAAATTTCCTTAAAATTTTGCAACGTCCAATATTTTTGAGTTTTAACTTGTTGTAAGTTCCTTTAGGAAATATTTCTTTCCTAAAATGTACTATGAATAAATCACTTCTCTCAAATTTTTGTTGCCTTCTCTTTGAATCAACCCTTTGGTTTTATTTGTTGTTCCTTTCTTGTAGTTGTTGCTTAAATCTTTCGTATATTTCTTGAATGCTCACTTCAAATTCTTCACCTTCCGCACTTCTAATATCTTGTTTTACCAAATTCCTCAATTCATATACTCCCATTGGATGCATTCCATACAATATTTGGAAGGGAATCATAACTATACTTCTATTGGGTGTATCATTGTATGCATATTATACCTGAGCAAGAAATTGATCCAATTTTTTGGGAGTTTCACTTACCAATCTTCATAGGATATTTCCCAAGCTCCTATTCACAACTTTTGTTTTCCCATCAGTTGGTGGGTGATAGGCTATGCTTAAATTAAGGTTATTACCCAAATTATTCCATAATGTTCTCCAAAAATGACTGACAAGCCTTGTATCTCTATCATATACAATACTTCTAGGAAATCCATGCAACCTTACCAACTCTTTAAAGAACAAATTGGCAACATTGGTGGCATCACTGGTTTCGCTACAAGATATAAAATGTGCCATTTTAGAGAATCTATTAACCACAACATAGATAGAGTCATTTACCTCTTTGAGTCCCTGGCAATCCAAATATAAATTTCATGCTCACTGAATCCCATGGCCTAGTACGAGTCGGTAATGGCTGATATAAAACTATATTTTGACTTCTTCCCTTCGCATGCTGATTGATCCAACATTTTGCAACAAACCTTTTCACGTTAGCTTGCATGTCTGGCCAAAAATAAAAATAATTCAATTGAGAAAAAGTTTTATCTTGTCCAAAATGTCCTGATAATCCTCCATTATGATTTTCCCTAATAAGATTCTCTCATAGAACATTTGGGTATGCACAATCTGCTATATTTAAATAACAATCCTTCTTGCAACATAAAGCTCAAGCATGGAGTTCTATTACCAATAAATGGATTTTTACAAGAAACATATACATCTTTAAAATCAACATATTCCTTATACATCTCTTTCATTTCATCAAATCCTAAAGTGTTGATTTGAAACTCATGCAAAATAAAATTTATTCTACTTAACACATCAACAACCTTATTTGATTTACCACTTGCATGCTTGATGAAAAATGTGAAATTTTGCAAGAACTCCACCCATTTAGCATGCCTCTGATTCAATTTCGCCTGAATTTTGATAAAATGTAGATCATGGTTATTAGTATAAATAAAAAACTCTTTGGGAACAAGATAATGCCTCCATTTTTTTAAAGCCTTAACTATAGCATATAAGTCTTTATCATAAGAGGAATATTTCTTCTTTTCTTCATTTAATTTTTCATTGAAATATACAATTTCCCTTCCTTCTTGACTTCAGACAGCTCCAATAGTAGCTCCACTTGCATTTGTCTCAACTTGAAAACATTTGTTAAAATCTTGTAAGGCTAATAGAAGCTGTTCAATTATCCTTTGCTTTAGTATTTTAAAATTTCTATTAGTTGATATAGTCCATTTAAATGGTTTCTTAATCTCCTTGATGGTGTCAATAATGGTTCCACACAAACTACTGAAATTATTTATAAACTTTCGGTAGAAACTTGCAAGACCATGAAAGTTTCTTACCTCAAAAAAATTCCTTGGAATATGCTATGAAACCAGCTCCAAAAATATAAGAAAAGAGAGATCAACACCTTAGAAATAAGCCACTTCAAGGGGGAAACCTCCAATACATTACATAAATGAACGATTCTTGGATCATACAAATGAAAAAACCTCCTTTCTATATATAGGATTCCATGGGGCCACAATGTAATCATAGCCGACCTAAAAATAATAATGTAAAGGCACAATAATAACAATATGGGGGTTACATGGGTACAACAATAACAATAAGGGGGTTACACTAACAACAATAAGGGACTATACTAGTAATATAGAGACCTAACATGCTCCTCTCCTTCAAAAAAGTGTTGTCCTCAACGCTTGAGTAGCTCCGGGCGCTTCTGTATAAAATTCTCATCCTCCCATGTAGAATCTTCAGTGGGTAAGTTGTTCCATTTGATGAAATACTCCGAAATCGATCGATTTCGTAGTTGTCAAGTTCTTGTTTCCGTGACTGCTTAAGGTTCCAATATGGTTTTACCTTCCTCATCAAGTTCTGGCAATATTTTTTGAACTGGAATTTTGTCCCCTATAACCTTATTTAAGCATGAAACATGGAAAACTTGATGCACTCATGAAGAAGCAGGAAGATCCAATTTGTATGCCATAATACCAATCTTTTGCAACACCTTGTAAGGACCATAGTACTTTGGCGATAATTTATTTTCCTTCTTAGCTTGCTTGAGGGATATTTCTTTGTATGGTTATAGCCATAAATATACCCAGTATCCTACATTAAAAATTCTCTCACTGTGATGTTGATTTTCCTGTTGTTTCATTCGATTTTGTGCCAAATTTAGGTTATCCTTTAAGAGTTAGAGAAATTCTTGTTGATGCTCGATGTGATCTTCCACTGCCTGAACCCCATAATTTTCCCTTGAATAAGATGTGATGGACAGTGGATGATATCCATAAAGTGCCATAAATGGGGTCATTTTTGCTGCAGTATGGAAGGAAGTGTTATACCACCATTCAACGAGAGATAACCACTTGACTCATTGTTCTTTCTTATCAGATACAAAATAATGAAGATATCCTTACAAAAATTTATTCACTATCTTAGTTTTACTATCAGATTGAGGATGATAAGATGAGCTATGAGCTAGTTGAGTACCCAAACAAGAAAATAATTTCGTCCAAAAATTTCCTGTAAAAATGGGATCTCTGTCATTTACAATAATCTCCAGGTTTCCATGTAGCTTTTGAATTGTTTCCATAAATGCAATAGCAACTGTACTTTCTTTAAATCGATGAGATAATGCACAAAATTGTGCATACTTGATAATTCTATCAATTACCACCATGATGACACTATTTTCTTCGGAATTAGGTAAACCTATGATAAAATCCATTGAAATCTCCTCCCAACGTTGACTTGGAATGGATAAAGGTTTTAAAAGACCTGAGGTCTTAATTGTGTCAACTTTATTTTGCTGGAAAACCAAAAATTCCACCACAAAATTTTGAATATCATATTTAAGGCCATCACAAAAAAAAAATTCTTTGCCCTGTGGTAAGTATTTAAAAATCGTGAGTGTCCTCCTAAAGGAAAAGTGTGAAATTCCAAAAGAATATTTTGTTTTATTTGGGAATTATTGCAAATATATAAGTGATATTTTTACCATAAGGAATCATTTTTCCAACAAAATGTATCAGATGTACTAGGATCTTGTTGAAACTTTTGAATGAGTGTCCACACTTCTTCGTCCTTCTTCCATTCATCCCTTGCTTTGGTTATCCAATCTGGTTGGATAATAGAAATGGAACAAAGAAATGCTTCCACTTCTTCTTGAGAGTGCATCTGCAACAACATTTAGCTTCCTTTTTTTGTAGATGATTTCAAAGTCATAACCCAACATCTTTGTGACCCATTTTTGTTGCTCTTTTGAAGATAGTATTTGTTCCAAAAAGTGTTTAAGACTATCATGATCATTTTTTACCTTGAAGTGTCTTCCGATTAGGCAAGGTCGCCATTTATTTAGTGCATGTAGTATTGCCAGCCTTTCCTTCTCATAAATAGCTTTTTGTAAATACTTTCCTTTGATTAGATGAATTTCAAAAGCAATGGGTCTTCCTTCTTGCATTAAAACAACACCAATTCCATTTCCTGAGGCATCACATTCCACAATAAAGGTTTTTGTGAAGTTTGGCATAGCTAATACTGGTGATAGGCACATTGCCTCTTTAAGATGTTAAAAGGCCTTAGTTGCTTCAAGAGTCCATGAAAATGCATCTTTCTTTAATAATGTTGTTAGAGGTGCTGCTATTCTCCCATAATTCTTAACAAAATTGCAATAATACCCTGTTAACCTGAGAACTCCACTCAGCTGCTTTATGGTTGTGGGGACTTTCCATTCCTTAATGGCTTTAATTTTGTTAGGATCTACCTTAACACCCTTGCGAGATACAATATGACCCAGATATTTCACCTCTTGTACTCCAAAGAAACATTTGGATGTTTTTGCATATAATTGTTTCTCCTCCAATAGTTTGAGCACCCTGTCAACATGTTGAACATGATCCTTCCAAGACTTGCTCTAGAATAGTATATCATTAAAAAATACTAGCAAAATTTTTATATGGAAGGGTTTGAAAATGGAATTCATCAACCCTTGAAATGTAGAAGGTACATTGGTAAGGCCAAAAGGCATGACCAAAAATTCATAATGACCCTCATGGTTTGAAATGATGTTTTTAGAATATCTTCAGTCTCCATTCTAATTTGATGATATCCTGAATGAAGATCCAACTTGGTAAAATAAATTTATCCATGTAATTCATCGATCACATGAATGGGAAATTCATCTTTAATAGTGAGCTTATTGATCTCCCTATAATTCAGACACATGCGCCATGATCCATCATTATTGTGCACCGATACTACTAGAGCAGAGAAAGAACTTTGACTAGGTTGAATTATACCAGCCTCTAACATTTCTACAATCATACGTTCAATTTCGCTCTTTTGGACATAAAGATATATGTAACGCTTGATGTTTGGAGGAACACTTTCTGGAACCAAATGAATAGCATGATCATGATCACGAATAGGTGGGAGTCCTTTGGGAGTTTCAAACACCTTGGAATGATTGTGCAAGACTTTTTGGCCATCTGGAGAAATAGATGATTTTGATGTTGGAACTTCTAGTGAGCATAATTGTGCAATTATGCCTCATTGTTCTTTCTTCAGAAGCTTTGTCATGATGTTACACCATTTTTTGGTCATATAACCTGTTACTATTATATATACCAAACTACACCATGTAAGACCAATTTTACCCCAAGTAAAATTGCTTTCACTATGAAAAATAACTTAGTAAACCACATTTATTAAGTTCTTTATGGTCTAAACGGGAAACCCCATGAGGAAATATTGAATAAATCCACATTTGTTTGATTTTCCTCAAGGAATAATTAGTTAAACAACAGTTTAATTAATATTCCTGGTCATATCTAACACAAAACAGGAAAATTAAATAGATAAATCATTATTTATCTTATTATTTTCTAGGAATAATTATTTAAACCTTATTTAAATAATATTCCTTGTCAAATTTGACTAAATAATTTATAAATAATTAAATAAATCATTATTTATTTAATTATTACTCAACCACATCCTTAAAATAATAAATAAATCATTTATTTATTTATTATTTACAAATAAAGGGATTTGACCAAAGTCAAATTCTTTTCCCTTCCAACAAATATAATAAAATATTCCATAAAAGTTCGATCTAGAATTGGTTAATAATATTTTAATTATGCACCAATATCTAGACTAACTCAATATTTTGTTATAAACATAAGGGTTTTTCCTTTAACTCACTACATTTTGTTGCCTAAAGATCACTCTGGATCTATACTTTTGGTTTGACTTTGATCCTCCATCATTGTCATATTTTGCTACCATATTTCTTGTGAGTTCCCTTTGAGTTCCATTTTTGTCTGGGTTTTCTACACCATCAAGAGAGAGGGATTTTAGATCTGAGGTACTGAGGACTTACAAGAACCCATCCGATTGAGGGGGACTGGTAACATCTTTCTATGTTCCCTTCTCAGGTGTCAAAAAATACAAAAAATTCTTTAAAACAATCTTGTCTTGTCTATTGGATGCATGGAGCAACTCTTGCTTTTATTTATTGCTTAATGTCTTTTAAAGCATAGATCTAGATTTTGTAGCAGTTATCTTGGTCAACTAATTGCAGATCTAAAGATATTGGCAATCATATTTGCTGTTAGGGATATTTTTTATGCATGACTATAGTGAGCCTTTTCGTATGCTTGCGATTAAGATTCATACTAACAACTGGCGACTCCACAAGGGTCTACGATTATGACCTCTGTCGTTTTTCAGATCCCTACATATCTACCTGCTTCAAAACCCTAGGATTTTTCTTTAGCTTTTTATTTTTATTTTTGTGATGTTGTTTTCAACATATAAAACCCTAAAACATTAAAAATTCTAACTTATGTGTGTTTTCAGACATATTGCACAGGTGACAGGCATCAACCATAGCTGAGACAATTTTTTTTTTGAAACCTACTCCCGAGATTGCTGGAAGTGCAGGTCACACTTTTTGTGCCAAAACCTATGACCTGAAGCTTTAGGGCATAGAAAATAGGCCAAAACCTACGACCTCTGCAGAAAGTAGGTTAGAAACTGTGACCTGAACTTTTTGTGGGAATTTTTCTGAGATTTTTTTTGGGTTTTTTTGGGCCTCTGTTCAGGGTTGTCTGATCTCCATATCCACCCATTTTAGACTTGTAATTGCTCCGTTTTACTCATCAAAATGGGAACCTAGCCCCCTAGGGCTTCAGTACCCTCCACCTTTCTTGGAAGAGTTTTAGCTGCTGCAAGTCATCTGAAATTTCAGCTTGTTAAGCCATTTTTCAAATATGATCCCTTACCTTCAGATCCACTTCAGATTGGTTATTTATTCATCCAAAACACCTTGATTTAGTTTTGTTGGGGTCTTCCTCTAGGGTCCCCTCCACTTCCCTCCAGGTTGTAGCCTTTTTCCACCTCATTTACAACAATTTTTCCTCTGATTTTTTTGCTATTTTCTGCATCTATTTCCAGTAGATTTGACCTTTAGATCATTATCCCTCCCAAATTTATATCTATTGGCTATTTTGGTGTTTTTTGGCTAGATTTTTTCCCACCCATAGACTAGTTGTTGAGAGGCTCACCTCCTTGGGTTTAGATAAATGCATAAATATATGTTTATTTTATGTTATTTCAGTTTCGTACACTATTATCTGCAGGTATATTTAGAGTTATACATCACACTTTTTATTTTTCTCTACAAATGTCTGGGTTTAAAAATTAAAATTTACACACTTAACACACACACCCTAAGTGAAGAAGAGCCTGGTTAACACCACGAGGCAAAGACTATAACATTGCAATCAATTGATCTTGCACCTCTTTGCCCTTGTTTTAACATTGTAATCATTAATTGATCCTGCACCTCCTTGCCATTGTTGGTCTCTCTTCCCTTTGTGGCATGTTTGTGCTTCCATCATTGCGCCCCAAAGGCGTTTATCTCGGAGACTTCTTGGACTTCATCCTCAGTTTCTCGTAGGAAGACTTACTCCTCCGCGTAGGATTCGAGTTAGTCCTCCACCGAGTCCACACTCTGACTCCTCTTCTGGTTCATTGGGTTCCCCTTCTAGTTCCATCCCCGGTTCTCCCCCCGTCACCTTTAGCATGTCTGGTTCAGGATCTAACGCTGGTGGTAGCCCTAACCCTAATGCTGGGAATACTACTAGTGGGACCGCAACAGAAACTACCCCAGCTTCTCCCTTTCTCCCCTATATGGAAGGCATCAGTATTCCCGATTTTAACTAGTTGATCAATGACCTTATACGCCATGACGCTAGTTGGCCTTCTATGCCAACCAAGCTCCTTTCCAGCATCCCTAAGTTTGAAGGTCTTGCTGGAGAAGATCCTACAAACCATGTTCGATCTTTCCACATGTTCGTCTAACTCCATCACCGATGTCTTTTTCCATCTTCGTTTGTTCCAATGTACGGTTACTGGTGAAGCTTCTAAGTAGTAAGTTGATCAGGCCTCCTCCTCTAATACCACCTTTGCGACTCTTGCCCGGGATTTTCTATCTTATTTCTAGCTTCCCCTTCGTTATGACACTGGAACTGAACTTTTGACTTCTTTCCCTCAATTTTCTGTGACCCGCCTATTCGATCGTGTCCAGGAATGGCAGAGAAGAAAGAGCCTATGTCAAGCCCATAACTTTGAAGACTGTGTCTACATGGACTGGTTCCTTCGATCCATTTTTCCTACTATCGGTACAGATGTCGCATCGCATTTCCCTCAAACTGTAGAAGTTGCTATCCAGATTGCGTTAAAATATGACTTGATCTATACTCAGTCTGGTTATGTTTATACCATCTTACCTGATCTCCCTAGACCTTATGGTGCCAATGCACCGAGGGCATCCAATGCCACCGATGATATTGTTGGAGCTCTTTCTCATCCATATGCTTTGCCTCCCATGGATTATGGTTTCCCTCAAGGAGGTGCCAACACCTCCAACACTTTTCCCCCTCCCGATAGCATGTATCCAGGATACGGCATGCCTCATCATTTTTCCCAACCTGTTTACCACAATTTTACCCAATCTCCTTATTATCTGTATCCACAGCCTGGTACTCCATCTCCTCCAGCATTAGCACCCCCACCTCCCTTGCCTTCTCAACCCCCGCAAAAATAGCCACCGCCCCCCCAGGGGAAGGTATATGCACAGTAGGGCACGACTAATCCTCCAACTTCCAAAAAGAAGAGGAAAGGCACCCAAAATAAATCTTCCCCTGGTAATCCTGGACCTAATCCCCAAGGTAATGCACCTAACACTGCTAACCAACAACAGGGCACTCAGCCCAAGCAGGACAGGCCTATTTGCACGAATAAGCCTTGTTCATGTTGTGGTGTTTATGGTCATTACACCCACGATTGTCCTATTTTACCACAGATGCGGCAGATGTGGGAGACTCAAGCAACATCGTGAGGATAGCAAGCCTCCCATTCCTTTCCTCCCAGTGCTGCGCCTAGTCAACCAGTTGTGTTTACTAATCCTTTCTCTTAGCAAGGATTTGTAGCTACCCAACCACCTGAAGGTCAGGCGGCCACTCAACATCCTCCATATGTTACCTCCAATTACCAAACTCTCATGATGAACTCTGACCAACCCATTACCTTTGATCTCAACCTTCAGACTCAGTCCCATCAGTACAATAAGCCTCCTGCTACGTCTGCCCCTGAGCCCCCTTCTTCAGGTTCTATAGAGCCTCTTTCGACAACCAATGGTCCTTTTATAGATCCCTCAGCCCAAGTCATAGGTTCATACCAAGATCCCCAAGGGACCATTATGCCAAAATGCTGCTTCTGGAAAAGCTGTCAATTTGTATAGTATAGTAGATGATTTGGCACAATCTCCTGCTGCCATCTCAACGATGGAACTCCTCCAGTCATGCCCTTCACAATGAAAATATCTACTAACTACCATGGGAAATTTAGATCCTTCAAATGATTGTTTGATCATCTTCGATGTTGATTGGTCATAACATCCTTCCCTTCCTACTTCCGCCGCCTTCCAAATCCTCGTAAATATCCACAATGCCAACGTTTCCTGTTGTATCATTGATGAGGGGGCATCCACCTGTGTGATGTCTGCTTCAGTTTGGAAGCAACTCAAATCACCTGAGTTGGACCCTTCCACTATCACCCTCTGAGAATGGGATGGCCACTCCTCTAAGCCCATTGGCATGTTCCACAATCTTCCTATTACTCTTGCAGGCAAGACTGTTTGCATTGATGTATAAGTCATTGATGCCCCCTTAAATTACAAAATTTTATTGGGTCATAGCTACACCTATGCGATGTCTGTTGTACCATGTGCGGTTCACCGCAAGTTTTCCTTTTCCCATAATGGAAATATAGTCACCATTGACCAGTTGACATATTACGAACTGAAGTCTTAGACCTCCCCTGAGTCCATCATATCTTCGGTGGCCAATAATCGAACTGTCGACCCCCTGACCAATGTCTCACTCGGAGTCTACAAAGACTCCTCTTTTCTTGGTTCATTCCCTAGTCTTCCTCCTCCTATCTCTGATCCCAGCTCATCGAATGTTTGCATGATGCAATCATTTCGGGCTTCCCTCAAGCGGCCTGCTTCAGCTAGTCAGCAGCCACGCCCTCTGAAAATTTCTCCTAGCCCTTCGATTATGCCTTCTAGATCCCTCCTCCTAGGCCTTCACCTGCAGTTGGTATCCATGAGCCTCTCTATTCTCCTGGCATGGTTCCTCCTAGACTTAACCATCTCGGAGCTGTCCTGCCTGGCCATTACCCCTTTGGTCGGATACCGTTCCTAACTCCCTCTCCTGGAGTGTTCTCGGTACCTTTCATGGCTACCTTATCCTTTCCTAACTTGACCTTGGGGATTCCCGTTTGGTACATTGATCCCCCAGTCAATACCCCTCTTGGTCAACCCAAACCTTGTCTTGATTTGACCCCGGTTCAACCAGTCCCCATGACCCCTCCCATTGCTATTGTGCCTCAACCACTTCAACAGGAACCTCCTCTTGTTGCGATAGCTTTGGGTAACAGGGGAAAAGCTAGAAAGAAGGCATCTAAACACAAGGCTACCCCAAAAAACCCTGCCCATCCTCAACCACCAAAGCATACCCCCCCATGTGCTTTGTGTGATGTTTTTAGTCATGCCACCCACGATTGTCCTGAATTTCCTCGTCTCAAGCCCATGGTTAATGAAGCATTTCTAGCGTCTGATATCCCAGAGGTATATGTCACCATACCCAATTGAGTCCCAAAATTCAAGTATTTACGCACAAATCATCCTTGTGCTTTGTTTGATTTCCATGGCCACTATACCCACCTTTGTCCTCGCCTCGAGGACTTCTGTACCTCTCTAGTGGTAGTTCGCCAATTTGAGGCCAAGCGCAACGAGTCCACCGCTCCCTTATTTGTGCATTTTTCTTCAGAAGAACCAGAGGAAAAATCCACTCCTATAGACATTCCCCCTCTATATGTCGAAATGACAGCATCTCCAACCACTGTCCACTACCTGTCATCATCTATGAGATCAATGGTGGAAGACCCCCTGAGACTTCCCCTTCTGTTTCGCCTGACCTCCCTTTAGTGATCACCTTGGGCTCAACATTGGTGGATCCTTCATCTAATTTTTCTTTCATCACCCTCTATGACGATGCACATGTGAACCTCACTTCTCATGATGATGAGTCAGGTAGCTTTGCTACACCACTTGGTCTTTATTCCACCAGTTACCCCATATTCTATTGTGATGATGACATTATGGAAGCATTTACCACCCCTGAATTTATCTATCCCCAATTACATCCAACCCATGCATTCGAACCACATACACATTATGGCCATTACATTGACACCCAATGGTTGGGTAAGGGGGCACCCATATTTGAGAGTCAAAGAGAAGAAATTCTCCACAACTCTCCTAGTGTATCTGGTCATGTTGACTCTAGTACCCTTATCCTTCCCCATTTAGAAGAACCTCTAGAGTCCCATATCACTTCATATCACTCTAGGGATGATACCCCTCATCATTCCTTCATCTTACATTAGCAACCCAGTCCCCTGGACATTTTTGTTGACCAACCTGTGGCTTTTCTAGGAGAGTACCAGTTCATTATCTCAAAATCCACTCTTTGGGATAGTGTCACCATGTATGCCAACCCAGAAACTTAGTCCATTTGCTTCATATATGCAATACCAAAAGAGATTGGTAATCCTCCATTCCATTTCTCGAGCTGCATAACCATAATTAAAACAAATGGCGTACCACATCATAAAAATGTGTTTAGATTCCCCTTTTTCTAAATAAATTTTGGCATGACCACAACATGCTTGGGGGCACCTATGCCCCTCAACCATAAAAATCCCATATCTCAGCCAAAAATAGCACTGAAACCCCCTTTCTCTAATAGGTCACACTTTTCAGGTCATTTCTTGGGACAGGTCACAGTTTTCTGCCCAGTACCTACTACCGAGGTTGCAGAATAGACCCCAAAAAGTGTGACCTGGCCTGTTCATGAGCTTTGGGTACCTAAACTGAAATTTTGATCCCCTTAATTGAAAGAGTATGGTTAGGCCTCTTACCTGCAACTAACAAATTTCGATTCCAACGGTCGGCTTCTCTACTACGATCGTCGCAAGATTTAGGTCCTTCTCTCCTTTCTATATTCACCACAACTACACTTGCAAGTGAGTGAATTTGGAGGGAAAATGCCTTATTAAAAAAGAAACCCTAGATTTTTCTACGCCTTATTAAAAGAGAAACCCTAGATTTTTCTTTTGCCTGGTGCGGCAAAACCATAGCTCAGTTTGACAAACTGTACGTACCATTGGAAAGCTCTCACTGAGTCCTCACATGGGTATCTGATAGTTTTTTGTGACTTAATACTTCACCAGGACACATTATTTCCAAGAAGGGTCACTTCACCACTCCTCAAAATCAAATTTCCTCACTTGAAACACTTGTACTTAGGGCACCACTTTGCCTCCATACTTTTCCATGCTCATGTCAATTTTCTTTGTGAGTAACCATGTTGTACTCATGTCTTTACGGTTCCCACTAGACCTTTTCTATGTGGTAGCATCATCGACTTTCCTTTCTTTAGAGCATCCGAGTTGAGTCATCATCGAATCCATGGAGTCTATCCCGAGTCCCTTTGTATCCCTCTATAGTCCTCCATCCTTCATTGCTTGGTTCCTCTCTCATGTCACACATTATGGCCTTCAGTCCTACTGTCCCCTATCCCCTTTGATATTGTGTCAGTTGCTGCTAGGTCATACATGCCCTTTATGCTCTAACAAGGGAATTTGTTTGTCTACTACTCAGTACCCCCCATTTCATCATCATCCCTGGTGTCATTCTGTCAATTGCTTTACTATTTTCTCTCATGCCTTAGTTGAGGATCCCTTATTGCCTCACCTATGGCAGACCTCCTTCTGTCGATATCAGATCATTCATTCCAGAAGACAGATCTAGAGGGCGGTGTACCTTGGTTCCAGCTTCCACTATTGTTGGGTGCCTCAAATCAGGCAAAGGGACTCCTTCTTGCCCTTTGACTTGATTTTTTCTCAGCTATAGCTCCTTACAGCATGATCAAGATCTGTATACTTGATGGTTTAGTGATGCAACAGATTGTACCGGTGATTCATGGGTGTGTGTGAGAGATATTCCACACCTCATGAGGGGTTGACCCTTCAGGTAGCCCACCACATGCCCGGATGACCTCTTCATTATAGCCTTTGATACAACTCCATAGATTTGATTATGTCGGCCTCAACCACTTGCAAAAACTTTTTAGTTTTCATGTATCATTCAGATTTTTCAGAGCCCTTTCTTGTTTACAGGGTAACTTTGGTTGTATTTATATCTTATGTACCCAAATATTATTTTATAAGTCCTGGCTATTATCCCAGGCACAGTATGTATGTGGGATTCATTATCATGTTTTTATCTGGCTCATGTTTTTGCCAGCATGTACTATATAGTTCATTCCCTTGTTTACTAGACACATTATTATGTGTACTTTGTCTCAGCACGCATAGGTATGCATTCCCCGCTGCCTATAACACAGGTACTCACTCATAAAAGAGACTTTCTGCACCTCTAATTCTCACCTCCTTAGGGTCTAGTCCTCTAGCGCTTTTATCTACCTTATATTTCTCTCTCTCTGACTTCCCCTTTGATGTTTAGTGATTGAGTTCTTACAATGTACTTCGGTCATACGATTAGCTCCTCATGCTCGCATGCTAGGGGAGCAATCTGTTACACCATTTTTTGGTCATCAAACCTGTTACTATTAGATGGACCAAAGTACACCATGTAAGACCAATTTTACCCTAAGTAAATTTATTTCAGTATGAAAGATAACTTAGTAAACCACATTTATTAAGTTGTTTATGGTCTAAATAGGAAACCCCATGAGGAAATATTGAATAAATCCACATTTGTTTGATTTTTCTCAAGGAATAAATAGTTAAACAACAGTTTAATTAATATTCCTAGTGATATCTAACCCAAAACAGGAAAATTAAATAGATAAATCATTATTTATCTTATTATTTTCTAGGAATAATTATTTAAACCTTATTTAAATAATATTCCTTGTTAAATTTGATTAAATCATTTATAAATAGTTAAATAAATCATTATTTATTTAATTATTACTCAACCACATCCTTAAAATAATAAATAAATCATTTATTTATTTATTATTTACAAATAAAGGGATTTGACCAAAGTCAAACCAACAAATATAATAAAATATTCCATAAAAGTTGGACCTAGAATTGGTTAATAATATTTTAATTATGCACCAATATCTAGACTAATTCAATATTTTGTTATAAATAGAAGGGTTTTTCCATTCAATCACTACCTTTTGTCACCTAAAGATCACTCTAGATCTATACTTTTGGTCTGACTTTGATCCCCCATCATTGTCATATTTTTCTACCATTTTTCTTGTGAGCTCCCTTTGAGTTCCATTTTTGTCTGGGTTTTCTACACCATCAAGAGAGAGGGATTTTAGATTGAAGTTCTAAGGACTTACAAGAACCCATCCCATTGAGGGGGACTAGTAACATCTTTCTATGTTCCTTTCACAGGTGTCAAAAAATACAAAAAATTCTTTAAAAGAATCTTGTTTTGTTTATTTGATGCATGGAGCAACTCTTGCTTTTATTTACTGCTTAATGTCTTTTAATGCATAGATCTAGATTTTGCAGCATTTATCTTGGTCAACTAATTGTAGATCTAAAGATATTGGCAGCCATATTTGTTGTTAGGGATGTTTGTTATGCACGGCTAAAGTGATCCTTTTTCATACACTTGTGATTAAGATTCATACTAACACATGATATTAGAGCTTATTATCTTTCCTGACTTCCCTGCAATACCCCGTAATTCGATTTCCTTTCCTTCCAAAAAAAAATTCAAGAAAAGTTCTTGAAAATTAAAAGCTTGCATCCCCAAAGATTGTAACCATTGTACTTCTAGTACAACATCGACACCTCCCATTGGGATGGAAAGAATTGGAATATTCAATAAATATTCCCCCATGGCTAGCTTGATATTATGGCATTTTCCAGAGCAATTTATAGTTCCTCCATTTGCAACCATCACTTGACATTTTGGTGCTAGGCATAGGAAACAATTCAATTCCTTGGCTACCTTACAATGAATAAAATTATGGGTACTACCCAAATCAATCAACACTATTACCTTTTTCTTCTTGATATGTCCTTATATCTTGAGAGTTTGAAGAGTGGTAATTCCTGCCAATGCATTACACGATATGGTCGGACTCATTTCTTCTTCTTCCATGGTTGGTTCCTGGTGTATATCCTCTTCTTTTGAAGTTTCTTGTTCATTTTATTCCCCCTCTTCACAATCTATGTAAAATAAGTTCTTCTTAGCACACTTATGACCTTTAGTGTATTTTCTATCATAATTGTAGCAAAGCCCTTTTGCTCTTTTTTCTTCCAATTGTTGTGGTGTCAACCTTGTAGGTTGTGGAAGTCTAGGATTAGCAACACTTCCACCTTTATAGATGTGAGTGGTAGGCTTTCATGTCGCCATATGTTTACATTCAATTTTTCTTGCCAACTTGAATGCCTTCTCCAATGAACCAGGTTCCCAAACACGAACTTCATGTTGGATGTTATCCTTTAAAGTCCCTACGAAGACATCAATCCTTTGTTCCTCTGGAATATCAGTTACCCTTATATTCAATTTTTGGAAGTCCTCAATGTGCTCCACCACTGAACCCTTTTGTTCGAGATTTATCAATTGGCTAAAGAAGGTGTTTCTCTTTGTATCCTCATAATGTTCTATCATTTCCTCTATAAAAATTGACCAAGTGAAAATTTTTTTATGGGAGCAAATCCATCAATACCATACAAATTTATTTTGTTCTAAATGTAAAGTTGCAATGCGTATCTTTTGTGTGTTTTTCACATAATTGAGATCAAAATATTCCTCCATTTGTAGTATCCATGTTACGAGATCCTTGCCATCAAACTTCCTCATATCCATCTTTGGAATATGATGGTTCTTCAATCCAACATTAGAGTTTATGAAATCACGATTAACATTTATTTTGTTCTCATCAAGAGTTTCCTCTACCATCTGTTTGCCATTAGGAATCATTTCTTGTATCAACTTTGACAAACCTTCCTTCAAACCTTCCATGTCTTCCTTAAAACCTTTCATTTTTTCTTCCATACCATTCTTCAAACCATCGATATTAGCTTCCATGCTTTTCTTCAAAACATCCATTTCATTTTTTGTTTCTCTTTGCGAGAATGAATTTGCTGCACTTTCTCTTGTAATTTTGATATGTCATGTTGCGTTTCTTCATCTTCATGAGCCATAGTAGAGCCTTTTGAAGGCTTAATGGGTGTTGAATTATTTTTAGGGGAAATTTAGAACCCAATACTAATATCTACTCTACAATATGCCCTTGGAATCAATTCAAATTGATTCTTCAAACAAGACTTATGCAATTCGGAAAAAAAAAATACACACCTTTTTCTTGCTTTTGAGGAGCTCGATATTTAAATTGAATTATCTCTGTTATTTCGAAAGTTTAATGTTTTAAATTCGGACCTGTAGCATCACCCTTATACTTCTTTTGAATGCCACAGGTCTAACCTAATTTGAATTCTCCAAGGCAACATTATGCCCTATCTCCCACAATGATCTAATTATGGACTGGTTCAATAGAGAGAACTTGTACGATGAGCCACGTGTCACTGTTTTCTCCTTTGGCTCTTAAATTGATACATAGGAAACTAAATTATGTTTACTTGCAACCACTTCTTACATAATTCCAATCCGACGCTCAGAGAGAGAGTTATGACAATTTTCGCACGGTCACCTCTTTGAGATGAAATTCGGGAGCTTGAAAAAACCATAACTTCCAGAGATCATATCTCCAAAAATGTTGCGAACCAAGATCTGAAATTTGTACAGGAAGTTCCACGGCTTTGCCTTGTAAAAATTTCCGCTTCTGAACCTTCGTAGAAAAATAAATATAGTGCAAATGCCATGATGACCTGTTTTAGGTGAATTTTGGGAGCCTAAAAAAACCCTAACTTCCACAGATCATATCTCCGAAAATATTGCGAACCAAGATCTCAAATTTTTACACGACATTCCTCAGGGTTTCAGCTACTCTCTGTAAAAATTTCAGCTTTTGCACCTTCGTATAAAAGAATTTATAGCAATAATTCCATGATGACCTATTTGGAGCAACGAAACCCTAGAATCCAAAGCTATGATACCAAATGTTATGAAACCAGATCCAAAAATAGAAGAAAAGAGAGATCAACGCCTTAGAAATAAGACACTTCGAGGGGGGAACCTCCAATAAATTACATAAATGAACAATTCTTAGATGATACAAATGACAAAACCTCATTTCTATATATAGGAGTCCATGGGGCCACAATGTAACCCTAGCCGACCTAAGAATAATAATGTAAAGACACAATAATATCAATATGGGGGTTGCAGGGATACAACAATAACAATAAGGGGGTTACACTAACAACAATAAGGGACTATACTAGTAATATAGGGACCTAAAAAAATAGGATAGTTATTGATTTCCTTCACTTTATATGGATCCATCTTAAATACTTCTTCCGAAATCACAAATCCCATGTGTTGGCCTGTGACCATACACAAAGTGGAGAAGGAGAAAGGAAGGGGAATCCTAACTATCAAAGAGCTTCAAATGAATCTATCTACCTTTTAATTGAGTTGAAAGAGGAAAGTGTCATTGATTAGCCATCACCCAAAACAAGTGTGATGGTGAGTGAAATCCATACTGCCCTCATTCATTCCATATACCCCCTTCCTACCCTTCATTTGTCCTAATTCTGAACTCCAACGCTCTAACTAGCATCTATCCCTTTTTTTCCCTAAGTCATTCCATTTTTATTTCATGGCCACACACTCAAATTGCTTTTTGCATCAGCCAAATCCAAAAATCCTCTAAGTGTCGTTTCCTACAAACCTTCTGAAACATGATATGCAATGAAGTGGGAACCATTTACCCGCCACACTTCTTTCATTTCATTTCCCTTAAAAAATCATTAAAACTTACCTTTTAACCTTTCTGCTTCATCTTTCTACCTTACCTTTTTCATCACCATATCATTGTTTTCAATTATCGTTCACCTTCCCGATTCCCCAATTTTGATTAAGGTGGGGCCATTTCTCTCTGCCACATCACCCTTTCACCCACCATCCATCACACATTGCTAAATATAAAATTTTTAGATTGGATATTATAAATTTTCGCGCTTCACACAGTTTGTAACTCGCCTTTTAAGCACCCTCAAAGTATTCTGTTTAAATTGCGATGCGGGGCTCCACCTCCATCTTCCATGTCACCTTCCCCGCCCCCGCATGTCGCACTAAGTAGGTTTTAACACTTAACCTTCACCTGCTTCCACATAAACTTGCGACCTGCGATATGTGCGCACGATCCCACCACCGTCCATGCCATATCACCTTCCCTGCACTTTGCGCATCACACTCTTTACCATTTACCTTTCGCTGCATGCACATAAAATTTGCGATCTGCAATTTGCGAGCGCGGGTCTCACCACCTTGCCACATCATCAATAGCCCTCCTGTGGCCTATCTTTCGCTCATTTTAGTGATAGAAATTCCCTCTAAATTCATTTCCGCTTCCATCATTCATGCCCCCTCCGAAATCCAGTTCCGGTTTGCAATTTAAAACACATCATGGGATTTTGGGTGGGACTTGCAGTATGGTTTATTCATTTTGTACAGGATAACCTCCGCTAAAGAGTTCAGCACGCACAACACAACTGGATATTCCACAACAAGAATTGGAAATCATATAATTAGAGAGTGGAGTTTTTAAAACAGCAGGAGGAATCATATGATGAAGGCCAGACCACTCACCTGTTCTCAGGCACTTCTCGCTAATCCTTTGAAGATTTTGGAATTTGGCCTTCCTGGCCAACTGTTTTGTCTTTTTTTATTGATTAGATAGTGATGTTTTGCTAGTAAAATCTTGATTTTACCCAATTCTGTTTTAATTTTTCTATTGCAGGAGTGATTGCTGATGCACACTCTAATAGTTTGTTAGGGTATTTTGGTTTCACCTATTTGGGTCGATCATGATAGCATATTCGATCGTGAACCCTCAAGGAGAACTCTATATGTAGGGAGTTCTAAGATGAAATAAGGGTTCTAATATATAACTAAATAAATAATATATTATATAATTAATTTATTGATTTATTTTATTTTTATATAAATAATTAATTAATTTTATTTATTAAATTAAAAAAAATTCCCCTCCCTTTTACCTATTATATTTATTTTAATTACATAATAATTTATTAACCAATTTGTAATAAATTTTATTTAATTAATTTATTTATTTTTAACTAACTAACTAACTTTCTAACGCCTAGTTCTTAAGCTAGTCTTAACGGTTAGTTCTTAACTACTAGTTCTCAATGGCTATTTCCAGGAAATGATCGATTAGTCTCTCCACCTTGTCCTGAGGATGAACCACATTAGTTGGTTCGAAACATCGACCTAATCATAACGATGTGATTAATCCGAAAGTACATTTATCTATATGATTGACTCTTTACTCTTGTATGTTTTTTTATGTCTCGAACCTTTGTTTGAACGATTATCATGATTTCTGAAATTATCACAAGGACAAAGATAAAAAAAAGTGTTCCTTCATGTGGCCAGCTTGATAACAATATTGGCATTTAGGAATCTAATTTTGAATTGGAGTAGGTGAATATGATTTTTCTTGAAGAAATTTATCACTCTAGAACTAGATTGATTTGGGATAATCTAGAATGTGAAAGGGCACCTCCTTTTCATATCTAATACTTGTTCCACACTTGTTATTAGTGATTTATTCCCAAATTTTGATGATGGGTTGGGAAAGTACAAAATAAACTTTTTATGAAAAAAATCATTTTCCTTTAAATTTTCTTCTAAAGTGGTGACACTAATTTGATCATGTGTTGGTTGCTGATAGAAATAGTTCTCAAAAAGGAAATAGTTTTGAACAAGGACTAGTTTATAATATTGATATTTTGATGTATTTCATCTTGGTGGAGTTTTGATTTAAGATGGAAAAATTCAATTTTGTCTTACAAAAACATGTTAGAACGTCATTGAGAGGCATTTTGTCAATTGTGACCACATTATTAATAATAGAGAGCATTATAGTATTCAATAACTTTGTCAAATTAATTCTAGTCATTCTCTCAACAATTCAAGTTAAACAAATGAAGAGTGTCAATGTCTACTAGCAATATACATGTTTATAACACAATTCAACTTTATTTAAGAAAAATACAACCAAGCCAACAAAATAACTATTTAAAAATTACAATTATTATAGAGTTAAATTTGCCTTTAATATTAATTGTGCAGTTGATGTTTATAATCCAAGAATGTGAATGATATAGTTGAAGTAGAGAAGAAAAAGCACTCATACCACAATGGAGTTCTGCCACTTTAAAGACTAGCTCCGAGCAACTAAAATAATTTGCAAGTAATTTGTAATGTAGATCAATGAAATGCAAGGAACCTTATTATAAAAAGGGTGGAAGGAAGAAATAGTCCCTACCGAGTGAGAATTATTAAAGGATTCTATGCTAACAAGAAGTGCTTAAAAAGCAAAAAAATGTTAACAAGTGTATATTGCAAGTTTTGTTGTTATCAATCAATGAACAAAATTCAAACTACAGATGTCTGTCATTCCCTACCTATACTTCTAGTTGAACTATCACTGCATGCATATTGATGATACTCTATGAGTAAGGTATGTGTAAACTTTTAAGTAAGTAATTTGGGATGAGATTTATTTAATAATGAGGTTACTGGGATTCTTGCCCCATTTAATAGTGTGTAAATATTTCAAGTTGGAATGAGATTATATATATATTTTACATGTTTTCTCTCTAAATTTCTTGGAAATTCATAATCATAGTTGTAATAATTTCATTTCTTGGAACTTCATGATAATAGAATTGTAATAAATTTTTGGTTAGTTGTAGTTAATCCAGGCTAAATACTTGTGTTTTGGTAATTTTTGAAATTTTTGATCCACTACTTCTAGACCTTCATTGAATACTTTTTCCATTATGCCCATAATGGAGTCTAAAAAGATGATATGCAGAGATTCGAAAAACAATTGGAATAAGAAATTCTAGAAATAATTTCCATACAAATGTTTTCATAGAAGATACAATTTTTCATCAGTCGTTTATAGACCTTCATCGAATACTTTTTCCTTTGGGCCCATACAATCTAAAAAGTTGAAATAAGAAAATCCAGAAATAATTGCCATACGAATGTTTTCATAGAAGATACAATTTTTCATCAATTGTTTCTAGACCTTCATTGAATAATTTTTCCTTTGGGCCCATACAGTCTAGAAAGAAATATGATATTAAAAAATTCTAGAAAAAGTTCCCATACTTAGACTCGCAAGGTGATGACGAGCCCCTATCCAATTTGGTGAGGAAAATTTTCATAGAAGATACAATTTTCATCTATTGAAATTCATTTTGACTCCTTTATCTGAGGTACACAAGCTTTCTCATTGTAGTGGCTACAACTCCTTGCCACACTCCCCAGTGAAACTTATCCAATATATGCGTAAGTACAGATGATTTTCTAGCTCTCAAAACAATAGCCTAAGAGAATGCCAAGGCTTCAAACTTCATGGATTTTTTGAAATATGACATTGTGATAAAAATAAAATAAAAAATAACACAAGTGAATCCCTCTCTTACATGAGACTCTTACACCCGATTTTACACATGCTAGCTCACCCCTTCTAAAATTCACCCAACAACTTAGCCTTCCCACTAGAAAGTAATAACAGAAAAGACAAAAAAAATAAGACTAAAGGAAGTTTAATGTCGTGTATTATTATTCCATATTTGAGAAATATTGTCCAAAATTCAACACACTCTATTGTTGTAAGGTATGGTGTTATTCTACATTTCTCCCTAGTGTGTTAGTCATACAAGAACCATGCATTCACGATTTGGGCCTAATGAATCAATGCATGATATGGAACCCGACCTCAAAGTCCTACTATTAGTAGTCATAAGTGTAGGAGCAATAAATGAGAAGAAAATCATTCACCTATAGGCAGTGCAGAAACCAACTGAATGAATGAAGTACCATAGCTAGTGTTGAGGGGCTCCCATTAAATTTTCCTTCCCATTTCTGGAAAGATGATGACATAGAGACATGGAATTATGTATGCATCTGGCTGCACATGTTTTTCTCTTGTAATTAATTAACTATTTATATATTTTTCTTATTTATGTTACATAACCCTGTGCTTAAAACTAATTAAAACCAAAATTATTATGTGCTTTAATTTTCACATTAAACATTAATAAATCACTCCCGCCTTAAACATCAAGATAGAAATCTCTTCACAGTGATTTTACGACCTGGGTTCGCTTGTTCTAGTAATTTCCAGTTTCATTTTTTTTTTCTTTGACTGTTTTTCTTCTGTAATGCTTTTATAAATACGCCCATAGCTTAGGATTACATTTTTGCAAACTTGTGTCACCTTCTTCTCTTGGCTTAATCCGAGCATCTCCAACACTCTGGTGGGGATGTCCACCATCATAACTGTGACATCCAGTGTGAAGTAAACAAGATTTTAGGATAGATTTTAGAGTATAATCTAAACCCTAAATTTAAACTTAAACAATATATACATTTTACTTTAATTTTGAAATTATGATAAAATTTTGAAAAACAATTAAAAAATTGGGCAATAGTATTACATATTTTTTGGGAATATTCTCCAAAATATTTTACGATGTTCTTATTTTTAAAATATGGTCTCGCTCTCAACACATATTCTCTTACTCCAATCTTGGATCAATCAAAATTTTTATTATAAAATATCCATAAGCTCTTCATTTGTGCTCCTAATTACAAAACCTAAAACTAATCATGATGTAATATAATTGTGATATCAATGGTTTCTTTGAATATTGTAATTAGAAAAACAGCATTGCATCAAAGCCATATTGCATTGTCTCCTTAAACTGCAAACCAAACCAAGCCAACTCAGAAGATTTAATATGAAACAATTTCTTTAGTATTAATATTGTTTAAAACCTTGAAACTTTAGAGAAGAGAATAATGCTTATCCATTTTCCCATAGCCTCTAGTTGTGGGAAGGAACTAAGTTTGTATTTATTTAGTACTAATGTTGTTTTTTAACTCTTAAAAGCTGAGAAAAAGGAATAATGTGTAGCTATTTTCCTAGAGCGAATGGCTAGAAAACTGGAACTCTTCTTTGTCTTTCACGTCTCTTGTCTACGTATTTCCAGTCTCTTGTCTTGGACTGTCTTCCTCACTCACCTCACTTTTGGAGCGGATAATATTCAATTTGGAGTGTGCAATATTGGAAGCAGGATCATACTCACATACTAGCAAACGAAATCCAAGTTCAAACCTATAAGTTAATGTAAAAGCATCCTAAGCCATTTCAATATTGAAATTAGGTACTCCTAAGTTGTACTATCATGTCATAATATCATTATTATATTAATGGTTGTTAGTTGGGTCTCTGGGTTTATATTAAAGCATAATGAAATCAACCCAACATCGCCTCAAATCTACTCTATATTGCTTCAATAAACTGCAAACCAAACCATGCTGATACTTCCTCAGAAAGATTTATTATAAAACAATTTCTTTAGTATTAATTTTGTTCAAACCCTTGAAAGATGAGAGAAGGGAATCATGCATATCCCCAGAGCCAATGGCTAAGGAACTATGTTATTTTTTCTTGATTCAACACTAATGTTTCTTTTAATTCTTAAAAGTTGAGAAAATGGAATAATGTGTACCTATTTTCCTAGAGCTGATGGTTTGAGGACAAAAACTCTTCTCTATCTTGCACATCTCTTGTCTCCGCTCGTCCTCCACAAACAAGAGCTGACGAGCTCAGCTCGCTCTTGGATTATGGAATGGATCTTTTCCTCTTTAATGCACAAGATAATTTAATTTACAAAATATACAAAGAAAAGATATGATGATAAATTAATTCAAACTGCTAGAAATAATAATATTAATAAATTTATTAAAATAAAGAGAGGACGAATTAAATCAAGACTCCAAGGAATATAAAAATATTTAATGGAAAATGAACAATAAATTAATATAACTCAATTGAATACATTGAGAATTTCCATTCAGTGTGGTGGCAAGATTTAAATCCCCATTCTCACATCAGTTTCTTCAATTATAATTCAAGCTCTGGAAGATTCAAATTCAATTCAGCCTCCAAACTTTAGAACTTTACAATTTCACATATACAACACATGCAAGCAAGAAAACAACTACAAATAATTCAGACGGATCACATGGAAGACATATCACATAAAACAAACACAAGAAAGAAACTGCGAATAAGACACTGACATAAACAAATGAGGCAAAAACCAAAACATGACATATATAAAGGAGGAGGTGAATGTGAATAATCTGAGTTGAATGTAACTTCTCTTCTCTCTATAACAAGTTTCTTTGATTTTCATTTCCATGAACAAATCATTCTATCTTGAATATACTTCTCTCTTCCTCTCTGCACTGATATTTGAAATTTATTTGAGAACATTTAATAATCCTCCTTCTTAAGATTAGGTAGATTCATTGCATTCCAATGTTTCTCTATCCACCATTTTGCTTAGACAAGCCACCTTAAAAAAAATAACAATTCATATAAGACAATTGATAAAATTAAATGAAAGCCACATTTTCTATGAATAACAAATATTAAATGAAATGATAATAAATTAATATACAAAATGTGAGGAATGTGAAAAGTATCATACATTTCACTGAACTAATTATCTTCCTATCTCCCATGATAACATACCTCCGATAACCTTGAGAGAATCACCCCATTTTTCCAATATCACAAATAATGTGAAGGTGAATGTGCTTGTGATGTTGTATCATTGGGCTTCGGATGTAATCCCACACACCACCAAAAGTAGAATCAGGATCCACATTGCCAAACGACACAACACTCTCCACTCAGTTTTTTTTTTTTTTCAATTAAAGTAAACTATGCCACACAAATAATGATTGAAATTAAAAATTAAAATATTAATATGAAATAAAATAATAAGTAAAATA